>PVJL010000994.1:0-310993 GCA_004026885.1 Lyroderma lyra | reverse complement strand
GGGGGCGTGCCAGGCACACATGGCACACTCGGGGTCAGGACTCTGTCCTGGGGGCGTGCCAGGCACACATGGCACACTCGGGGTCAGGACTCTGTCCTGGGGGCGTGCCAGGCACACATGGCACACTCGGGGTCAGGACTCTGTCCTGGGGGGTGTGCCAGGCACACATGGCACACTCGGGGTCAGGACTCTGTCCTGGGGGCGTGCTTAACTAACCCTCCGCCCTGGTCACAGAGCATCTAAGGGCTCTCTCGTTTGGCCCCTGAGCAGTAGGAAGATTCAGGACCGCCCAAGTGTTTAGCTGAGAGCCTGAATGTCTAGGGTCTTCTGAGGGGACTGCCATTGCTGAGGGTCAGAAACTCTTCTCAAATTCCAACTTCCCCGAGACCCGCTGAGGGCTTATTAACAATACTTTGTAGGCTCTGCCCCAGACAGTTTAAGTAGAACTGGGGTAGGGGTAAAACTTAGCATTTTTAAAAGCTTCCAGATGACACTGACACTGACACTGGGGTCCCCCAACCATACTTTGACTAGCACTATGTTAGAAGGTAGTGTTCACAGCGGGGCAGTCCTCACACACACACCTCAGACTGCAGACTCCCAAACACACTCACCCCGGTCCCCCACCCGAAGAGCAGTTCTGGGGGAGGCCCTTTGGACCAACCCCTCCCTTGTCCTCTGGGCTGGTTAGACCCACAGAGATCTCCTGTGAATAAATCCTGTATGTGCAGCACACCTCTTCCCTTACCCCGTGACTCCTGTCTTCCATGACGCCATTTCTCTGTCATTCCTTTTCCATTGTGTAACTCAGACCCGTCATTCCCAGTGGACCCCTGAGCCCTGCTGCCTCCCCCCTCCCGTACGCGGGCACCGGCCTGCACCCTGCTCTCTCTGTCCCTCTCTCATGCTCCCCGCCCCTCACCGGTCCCCCTGGCCTGGTGAGAACAAAGAATCCCACATCTGCCACCAGCCTCAGCTTCTCGATATCACTGCTACCCACGACCTTCTAAACTCCCACGTTGCTGCCCCATTGCTGCTGCTTACTACGCTCTCTGCCCCCATCACTACTCACGACTGCTGCTGTGGTCGTTCGGTCACGTCTCCTGGGTTTCACGTACCCCTGGTCCCATGCTGCCTCTAAGGGCCAGGTTTGTACGTCCGTCTCACATCCACCTTAACATCCACCTCTTCCTCCTTTGCAGGCTCTCTTCCTCCTGCTGCTGCTGAGTCGCCGCTCCTGTCTCTGTCCTCTCCCCTCCGTGACCTCAGCTCCTACGGCCTGCACCACCTCCTCTGGGTGACACAGCCCAGATCTACTGTGGCTTCGTCTTTGCCTTTGTTTTCCTGGTACAGCATTTGCAATGCCGCCTCCTGTCTTTTCCACTGTCTAGCACAGTCAACTCCAAATCCATGTTTCCCAAATCAGAATCAACCTGCCCCCCCCCCCCAATCTTTCCTTCCTCAGTGCTCAGTCACGGCCACTCAACCGAGTCGGCGGAAACATGTCCTAGCGTTCAGACGGCCCAGGGCCTGTTTCTTATCCCAGGTGCCCAAGTCCTGTTGGCCCTAGCTCCAAACACACCTCGGACATTCCTTCCCACCGTCCAGCCTCGCCGACTCGGCCTTAACAGTGAGCCTCCTCTCTTTTCCTGCAGTATTGCAGAAACCAGGGTTCTGACTCATATCCTTGCTGTTTGGACCGACTTTAGGAATCCACACCACAACTAATAGCGTTTTCAGTCTAATCTGATCTTATTTGTTTTTTTATAAATTGCTTATAAACTATTGTCTAAGCTGCTTATCTTAGCATTTAACACGCTTTGTAGTTTTACGCTGCTCTAATCTCGTCTGCGATCACCCTGCAGCAGCGCAGGTGGTCGTGCAAGGCCATGCGTGTAACAACCTGGGGACGCTTGGTCCGTGTGGGACAGACCGGGACACCCTGTGTGCTCCGGTGATTGTGACAACAGCAGTCAGGATTCCTTTATTTGAACATGAAGTTTGTTAAGAGTTAACAAACTTGCTGGACTTTTTTATCTACGGTTGTTTTGGTTTGGGGGTTTTTGCGGGGGAGATGGTAGCTTTGGTGTTTTTTGTTTTGTTTTGTTTTTGCTATTTTATCTGCTCTCTCTTTGAAAACAGTTTTATTGCCACCGAGAGGTTATCTAACACAAAGGTTTATTCTCATCCTACTCTCATCTGATGTAATCCAGTAAAGGCTGCACATTTTCTGTACAAGTTCATAAAGATAACGCCTGGGTGGAATGCAATAAATTATCACAGTAATAACTATTAACATCACACAATAAATTATTTCAAAGGCTAAAATAGAATGGAAGTGTCAAATTCTACCTTGCAAACTGCATCATTGTTATGTAATGAATTTATGCATCACCACAATCAAATATCACAGGTTTCCTTTGTGGTTTCATACCAGCATGCTTCCATTGAGTCTGTTGCCCTCACGTGTAGATTTGACCTGACTGCACTTTAAGATTTACAGTTTAATACTCAATATTTCAGAACAAACTGTAGTGGTCTATTTACCAAACTAAGCAATAACAAATTATCTGAGTAAAATAACACTTAGTAGGATTTATATTATAGTTCTTGTAGATTTTAACAAAAGTATGTCAACATGCAAGTATGTTTTGGTCTATGTGTGCATGACTTTCAAAGGAAAACTGATTTATTAGGCTGATGAACCTAATGATTGTTTAATTGTAAAGTTCTCTATTTTTATATAAGAGGATTCATATAAAATATAAAAAGAGGGAAAAGTACCACTATAATGAGGACACAGTAAGTATTCATTACCTAGAGGATCTGCAGAAATTCTTTTGGTACTCCGTGGACGGTTGATTAACTTTTCATGCTATTGGTGGAAAGGGATACAGAATAAGAAGAAATCATTAATTTGCAAACAAACTAGAAATAAAAATGCATCTGAACCTCACCCCTTTTTGAAGAAGTACTGAATTGCATGCCTTGCAAAATTAGATTGCCTATTTGCACGTGCATGTTCAGCAATTGCTTCCCTAAGATAAGGCAAATATATTAACCCAAATCTTTCAAAAAATTTAAATTTAAGAATATGCATTTAAATTGAAGATCATATACATTTATTTCTCTAATAAAATGGAATGCAGCTAAAAAAAGAATATACATTTAAATATTATTTTAGCAGTCACATTATCTCTGAGTAAGCGTATTTCCAACTAAAATTTAAGACTTTTATAACCAGCAAACATAAAGCAAACTCCTTCTGTGCCACAAACATGGTATTTGGAAAAGCCCTCACGGGGAAGGTACTTCAACACTCAGCACGGGGCCTGGCACCTCATGGCCACTAAAATAATAGTTTTTGTGAATAATGAATGAATCTGTGTGCATACATGAAGCTGAAAATAATCAAGTCTTTGAGCAGATATTATCCTAAAATCAGTATTTTTATTAAGAAGTAATCAAATATATAATCATAACTTTTCTACATCATCTATAGAACAATTTGTTCTCAGTTAATATGAGACCATTGGAAAAAAGACAGGAAATAATGTAAAAATACCTTGGTTTGGAAACCTGTTCAGTGCTCTGGACAATTTATTTTTCTCCTCCATCTCAGCTCTGAAGTATGATTAATTATACACACTCACACCACAAAAACTTGTGCACAAATGTTCATAGCAGCTTTACTTGTAATTGCCAAAAACTGACAACTAAAATTTTCTGCCAGAAATGAATAAAATATGATACATCCACACTATGGGAAACTCTTTAGTTAACAAAAAGGACAAATCATTAATACATGCAACAACTTGCATGGACCTCAGGGAATTATGCTGAATAAAGAAATCCAATTTCAAAAGGTCACATGTTCTATGATTCCATTTGTATCACGTTCTTAAAATCACACAATTATAAAGATATAGAACAGATTAGTGATTGCCAGGGGTTGGGGTGGTGGGTGATGACCATAAGGGGTGTCATAAAGTGGCAGTCAGATAATTCTGTGTGCAATGGTTACACAAGTCTACATGTGTGATGAAATGACATGCATTGTATTAATGTCACCTTGTTGGTTTTGATATCATACTATAGTTATGTGAGATATAACCACTGAGGAAAACTGGGTGAAGAGTACACAGGTCCTCCCTGTACTGTTTTCCCTACTTCCTGTGAATCTATAATTACTTCAAAATAATTTTTTAAAGGCTCCTTCACAGTAATGATACAAGGAGAATATTAAATTTTTAGGCTAATGTGTAGCACACTGTCTGGTTTGTAATGAGAACTCAATACAAGTTGATTAAATCTGAACATCATATTTTGCAGGTGTTTGTGTCATAGACATTACATAAATGTATATAAAACTTTCATTAAGAAGTTTTAATGGGAGGTGATTAACAAACAACATAAGAATAACATAAATTGAAATATGCAGTAGACTCCTTTAACCATATTCAAGCAACTGGCACTCTCAAGCAACTGGATTTATCCGTTGCTTGAGATTTTTGCCGGTTGCTTGAGAGTGCTGTTTGCTTGAGTTCCAGTTAACAGAGAGTCTTCTTACATTTATCCAGCACCTACCAATCTCCATGGGTGCCAGCTAAGGGAGAGCATACTGTGCTAGTATTGCAGTCCTGCAAAAGAAGCGCACAGAATTTTCAAGACATCAACTCCGTGCTTTAACCTCTCAAAAAATTGTGAGAGAAATGCTTATTTCAATAGTGCAGCAGATCCTGTCCTTCCCCATCAAAGGGGGTGTGTGTGTGTGTGTGTGTGTGTATATATATATATATATATATATATATATATATATATATATATATAGGATTGAGCCTGGGACAAGAGGTACACGTTGCATTTTTTCTTTTCTCTGTATAAATACCCTTCCCCCACAGTCCTTCTTTCTTTAGAGATGTCTTGTAGCACCTGGATGTATTGAGAGCGATCCACATGCACGAAAACGCAAGCCAAGCCCTTTGTCCAGCAATGCGACCACGGGAGCAGTGGACTGTGGTGGCAGCAGCAGCACAGGAATTCCCTGGCTCTTTGAGCTTTCCAGGCCCCAGCAGGACCCCTTCATCAGGGATTATCAATGACCCTTGCTCTGTCCCTTTGTTTTTCTTTTTTATTGCATGATTTTTGTCTATGCATAAATTTTGCCTTTCATGCTACCTTTTAAATTTCCCTGATGCTCAGGGGCAGCTCCAAGCCAAACAAGGAAGCCATTGCTTCTATGTGATGTCCCCCCCGCAGACCCACAGGGTCTGCGTGTGGTTTCCTGCATTCCTTCCTTGGTGGGACTGGCTCTGATTATTCCCTACTTGTCTCTCTTTCCGTCTTCCAATCAAAAGGTGTCATTCTGTTGTGTCTTCTCAGGTTCTACTATTTGCTAAAGGAAGGTTTGTTATGTCTCTCAGGTAACCTGCTTTTATGTTAATTCTTCCCACAATTTCACACACATTTTGAAGTGCTAATTGGAAATAATGACTTGAAGTTACAATATCTTTCAATCCTATACTAATATCCTGTTTTAAATTGTAACTTGGGTGCTTACTAATTTCAAGGGTTCCCACAATAAAACTATTGCTATTTAGCAGATATAGAAATAGTAAGTAGTAGGATTTTTCTCTTTAATTTCTACCTGCCTACTGCTTCTTTAGTGTCTACTGTAGAGCCATTTGTTGTGTAGTAACACGCTAAGGACTTTCTGACACTTGAAGAACCATCTAACATGGATGCCACAGCATTAAAATTAAACATCAGTGTAATACAACCAACAACAAAACATGTCATGCTGATATTATTTTTTATCACTTACCCTAAGGGACTTATGCATGAAGAGAATTTCACAGGTAATTATTATAGTATCATATGGCAACAACGCCCCCCTGCAGCCTTAACCCCTACATTCTTCCTATCCCACTAATTTATTGTAGATGTTTCTGGTAGATAGGTCACTTATCCTGCAGTTAGAATACATGCAAGCGAAGTGTAACTATATTGTTTCATTTCAAGCCCCTACCTAGTTTCAAGTATGGTCACCCCCATTTAACAGATGTAATTTCTCCAAGGTATCATGGAACTAATCTTGAAACTCAGGTCTGTCTAAAGCCCTCACTGAAACAATAAATAATATTGGTCCCAGATACTATCAGCTATTTTTTTTATTATGTACCAGTAATTACTCTTAACAACTTAAAGTATGAGGGCTGTCTGGAAAGTATCCAGCCACGTACTACGAAAAATAGAGGCATTTAGGGTGGATTTTTTCCTGAAAGCCCTCATGTGCTATATAAGCTTGGAATACTCTAGTGTATCTACGACCTTATGAGGTCGTTGTTATGGCTACTTCACAAATGAGAAAACCGAGGTTTAAAGAGGCAAGATAATTTGACCTGAAACACACACCCGGTAGATATAATATTTAAATTAATATCTGTAAGCCTACAAATTCCTTCTTTACAACCTCTTAAGTTAAAGCTTGTAGGTAAAGTGAGGTTTGTAAGGCAGGCCTTTCACCCACTCGTCCCGGTACCTCTTGCACTACACTCACCATATCAACTTTACTGCTCCCAACTTGGAGCCGGGATTATAGGAGCTCAACTGCTAGTCATACCACTTACTAATGTTCTGATCTTAAAATATTCCCTTTATGCCTTACTTTCCTAACTTATAACATGAGCATGTGGTAATACGTGCTTCACAATGCCATTGAGGGAACCATTGTGACATAGAGCAGGTTATTAATTGTGTGTCACCCATCTGTATTTGTGAGTTCTATATTATAGATTCAACCAACTGAGGATTGAAAATATTTTTTAAAAATGTTACATCATTTCTGACATGTACTATGTAGTTAGGTCTACAATGGCTGCTTCTATACTGAACATGTACAGACTTTTTTTCTCATCATTGTTCTCTAAATAATACAGTATAACAACTATTTATATTGCATTTACCTTGTATTAGGTATAACAGAATGAAAAGTATAGGTAAAGGAGGCTGTACATAAGTTATATGCAAGTACTACACCATTTTTATGTAAGGGATTTGGGCGTCCTGGGATTTTGGTAGCCACAGGGGTCCTGGAACCAACCCCCCAGCATTCCCAGGGATGACTGTAATAGGTGCTCAAAATAACAACTATTCTTTGTTCATGTTTTCCTTTAAAATTACTTCTTTTACCTATACAAATACATTTTTAAAAGAAACTCATGCTTCAATCATGAATGGAAATACAATTTAACTTGCATAAACACATGGAAACTTAAAAAATAAATACGATGAAAACAATATTGTTAGATTCTGTTGCCAACCAAGAGCTCTGAGCTGGAGAGTTGTTCTTTGCCTGTTAACAGGGAACCTTTGCAAGTGTTAGGGAAATGTGAAAGCGTGCTCACACCAATCTGAAATCTATTTAAAAGATCAGAGAAAGGATTAAAAAGAGAATAACCTTATCACTATGTGAATCCATTTTATTTAAAGCTGGTGTGTTATTGTCATTAAAAAAAAAAAAAGAAAAGAAAGGACTTGGAATGCCAAAATATGGAAAAAAATGGAAAAAATATATAATTGAACATCTACTTTTATTTGCTGAGAATCATATCCTTTACTATTCTTTACTGCAAACACACACGGACAGTGTTTTTTTTTTTTTTTATGCTTGTACCTATAGTTTATTTTTGTTCTTTTAAAACCATAGAGAACATTTTCAGGGCATATAAACAATAAGTCATCAACAGAAAACAAAGAACGTGAATTCATAAGCTAAGCTACAGAAAGCTAGGCCTTCATCATGTTGAAAGGGTGGTGGTCGTCTCTACTCTGAAAATGAGCATCCATGAGCTGATGTCACTCTGTGGCTAGAACAGAGGAACTTATGGGGCCGTTCAAAAGTGTGCATGAAAAACCAAGGTGATAGAGAAAGACTGCTTTTGCCCCCGGAGCTGAAAAATACCAGGCAACAAAGGAAACGACCATCCAAGGTTATGGCAGCTCTATTCCAAAGCTTAGCTTCAGCAAAAGGTACAGCCATGTGGCTCTCTGAGAGATCTAGATTTGCCAAACACCCGGAAGGGACAAGGGATATGAGAAGCAATATGACACAGTGGTAAAGGTGGCAGACAGAAAGTAATGATCCGACTTGCTTAAGGAACAGGAGGAGGTAGAACAGTATAAAGGAGGAATGACTTTGAAGTCTGGGCTCTAGTATAGCCTTCGCCCTGTGAAATCATGTGGGTGGGGTAACCCATCTGAACTCTCTTACTAAACTCTCTAACTTGTGAAGCAGAGATGGTAGTTTTTACTTCTGAAGTATGCTATGAGGGTGGACAATGTCTGTGAAGGATGCAACCTACACAGAAAATTCAACAAATGGTGGTGGAGGCACACAAACCCAATGCAATGTGTGGGCATTTTTAGGACCCTGATTTTGAAAAAAAAAATTAACCATAAAAAGAAAAAAAGGGGCCAAGGAGCTAAATATAAAACATGCCTGGGTAATAGGTACTATTAAGCAATAATTGCTCATTTTATTGAGTATAACAATGGTATTGTGAGTTTTAAGTTCTTGCTTCTTAGAGAAACATACGGAATTATCTATAACTAAAGTACTATAAAAGCTACAATTTGCTTTAAAATTAACAAACAAACAAACAAAAATCCCAGGAATATTAGATGAAACAATAATGGTGGATAATGAGGGTGATTGGTCTGTGTAGGTTCATTGTATATTTTCTCTATTTTTTTGTGCCTTTAAATACACACACACACACACACACACACACACACACACACACTTTTAAAATAAATAAGACACCAGCATCAGTCAATAACTATCCTGTTGTTTTTTTCATTATTATAATTACACACTTGGTGTAGGACTTCCTGAAATCTTGGATAGAAATGTTTGACCCACACATAAAAGGAAGTACTTTGACATAGAGAGATCAGAATACCAGCATAAACCCACAGAGAACTAAGATTACTGTAGAATAAAATAAGAACCAGAAGATCTGACCTAATGTGGTCTCACTTGGAGATAAACCTGGAAATTAAGTTTTGTGGAAATGAAATCAGGCTGCTACCAATTCCTGACCTAACATAGATCTGTGTCTTTGTTCAGCTTAGATCTTTCTTGGTTTTAAACCTATGCAACCAAACCTCGTGTTTATTTCTTCATTATTTTTTCAATTGTTTTTTTAATGATCTTTTTTTAAGGCCTCACTCTGATTATGGTTTTGTCAAGAGGAAGGGATAAAATATCTCTCAGTCTTTGCAGAAGTTAGTCACAAAAGGAGAAAAATTTTAGTCCCTCCTAACCAGGGCAATTCAAGGAACCTCAACTGATCCAAGGAGCTGGACCAGAGAGAAGAATGGGGCTCTCAGGGATATGGCTGCAGATACTAAGTGAGCGGGGATCTGGCTAATTCAGGAAACCTATACGGAATACACGTAACCAGTAATGAAAAGTTGCCGAAAGCAGTCTGGAATAGATAAATCTAATGTCTGAGTTCATGTCTCCAGTTTCATTTCTTAACTGCCACATGCCAAAGCAGTAGATATACCCCACGGGTGCGGGTGTGTGAAGACTAAATGACAAAATGCATACAGAGTACTTCCAGCATGCCTGGAATTTAGCGAATAGTCCGTAAGTGCTAACTCTTGTTAATATGCTTACATTTTTGCTCATTATTCCAAGCAATTCTGGCAAAGGCAGATGCCTTTGATCTCTAAATGCAGCTATGTGGGAGAGCCTGTTGATGTTAAAAGCATCTCAGGAAATCAAAGACACACAGCACTGTTAGAACTTGCATAAACATCCACCTCCTCTCTTTGTGGTTCCACTTTTAAATTGTAATCCCAAGTTTTTGTCAACTTTGAAGACCTGTCAAGTTGCCTCTTCAACACGGACCATAATTCTTTCTAGAGTATTCTAAGGTTTCTTTTTTTAATTTCCTGAGTTTTCGTTTTGTTTTGCTTTATTTTTTAGGCTTATAGACAGAAATGGTCTTTCACACTGAAGCAGTGTGATATGAATGTTGCCAGGAAAGACCTGGATAGTCACGTCTTCCCCCCAGGTCTTACCACAGTGTGTGAAACCCCCACATCAGTCATTCCTGTGAGGCAGGAGAAACATCTGCGACATGTAGCTGTTAGCTGGGAAAGCACACAGGTAAAGCTTTTTTCTCAGCTATTGACTCCACCTTCAACTGCTTCACCGATTTCCCCAGCATGCACTCATTTAATAACAGAATCAATGAAACATTATTGAATGCATACCAGGAGATGGGACTGCAGAAAGGAGCTATGATCCCAGTCCTGACAAAATTCCTGGTCAAAGTTTTCCAATGGCTTGCCATTACTTATAAGATAAAAGACAAGCTTCATTATAAACTAACTAGATAGCTCCTTCTCCACCCTCAGTTACGGCCATACTCATTCCAAGAATGCCAATGGCAGAGGGACTTTTTGTTTGTTTATTTACTCATGTGCTAAGGATCTCTGGTTTGAATCTCTGCCGTGCACAACATCTCTATGTCATGAAATCAGTCACATTCCTTTCACAAATTTTGACAAAGCCCTCCTTACCTGTGACAATTTCACAGAGACATTTGGTTGACCTAAACAAGGCATTCAAAGCCCTCTGTGGTCTTTCCCCATCGTATTTCGAATATGATGTTTTCCAAATCTTCTACTGTGCTTTGCTACTTCAGAGTGTCCGCTCATGCCCTCCCTCTTGTGTAGAATCCACTGCCTCTTCCTCTCCAGAACCTAAATATTCCCTGCATCTGTCTTGTTCTGTGACATGTCCCCAGGTCACCTCATACCCAGGAATCACTTTCTTCTCCGAAATGCCGTGGCACTTACCATCAGTTTCTGTCTTGCTGTATTACTGTATTATTGTGTTATCTCTTGCATTGTTTTATAACTTTTAAAGTGTTTATGGCTGAACTGAATCATAATTTCCTTGAAAGGTAAGACTTTGGCCTGGATTACTATTGTTTTAGGCCTTGCATAGTGTCTCATATATATTGATAGTAGGCACTTAATTAGTATTTGTTAATTAACATGTTGATGGGCCAATCTACCAACAAAAAAAAAAAACAAATAAGTAAAACAGTTGAGTTCAGGAACTAGAAAATTGTTTGAATTAATGAACATTTATTTTTACTTTTAAGTATTACAACTTTAAAAGAATAAATGTAAACATCAACTACGTTTTCTTACTGTATTTTCTCCGGCAAGAATATACGCACTTCCTTTGTAAGAGGAATTATCGAAAGCCATGGGACAGTCTTGGTGGCTTACTCACACTGCCCACTCAGCAGAAAGGACTTTCACTTTTATGCACAGAGGGTGAAGGAGGAAGAGGGGAAGGAGAAGTGAGGAGGGACAGAGAGGGGGCAAGGGGTGAAGGGTGGGAGAGGGGAGGAGGAGCAGCAGTGGGGAAGAGGAAGAATGAGAAGAGGTGAGAAGAGAAGGAAAGGTTCTCTCCCGATTAAAATGGGGGTGAAACACTCTCCAAAAGAGAAGAAGGATCCTCTTCTGACTAACCCAGCTTCCCTCATTTGCTCCCTTTCACGTCTCATGTACGACATAAACTCAATTTTTCAGTGACACGGTCAACTGCAGGCATGGAGGGCGTGGAGGAAGAGCCCAGGGGAACCAGAACTGAAACTGCAGAGGGTGATAAGGTTTTGTAAAACTTCCACAGGTTAAGGAAACCCGAACTGACGTGCTGTCTCTACTCAGCCAGAGTCCTGTGACTTTTCCTCTCTAATTCATCGGGGCTGGAGCGTGGAGCAACGTATGTCACGGGTATTAACGCTGGTGTACAAAGCATGAAACTAAATCACAGAAAAATTGTAAATCACCATTGAGTTCACTATTCCCCCTCCACACACACACACACACACACACACACTCACACACGACTTCTCTAACAGGTTTTTTTTAAGTATGTGCTTTTCATAATCTGCTTTCATGATAGCTTGCAATAGGGTAATAAGTCCCATTTCATTCTTGAACCTTAAGATAATTTTGTAAATTATTGCAACTAAAAACTTCAAGTAGAATCTGAGTGCCTGTGAATGTAAAAAACAAAAATTAGTAGCTTGGAATCTTCTAATTTATTTAGTTGAGATTGATTTTTAGTATTTCATATGATTAAGGGGAAAAAAAAATCATAGAAGAAAGACATCCCTCGCCGGGCGGTGAGACGGCAATGAGTGTTGCCAAGTGACAAGAAACTGGTGATTCTGGCGAACTGAGTGCTTCACCAGCCTCTGCCTACGTCCCCCCGTCATACAACAAATTATTTAATGTAGTGAAAAGGTAAGTGTTGAGGCAGCATCGTTATTTACTAGAAATCACACATCATGAGTTCAGTTTTTAAAAAAGAGGAAGTTCAGGCTAAGTAAAACTTGGGTCAACAGACGGCTTACGTATTTATGTAGGTCAGGAGGGACCGGCAGGCAGAAGCAGTCATCAGACCTGGTGCCCTTGTCGCCTTCAAAGCAAAGCCTCCAAGGAGACAGGAAGGGTAAAAGACAGTCACAACTCCAGTGCAGATGACCAAATGGCACAGACAGTCCCCTCTGGGACATAATTTCAGAAGCGTGTGTGCACACACGCCGCTTCCTTCCCCCTAAATAAAATCTTTGAAGTTTGAAACTTGCCTTGTTTCTGCCAAAGCACAAATATACATATGTGAACTGAATTTACTTAAATATTTCGTAGGAGGAAGTTAGAAGCACAATTTAGGAAAGATTTAAAGACAACTCCTGTTTCTTTTCAGCCGTACATTTTCTCACATTTTGATTATGTGACCTTTTCAGAAGATCCTAGTGACACGTGAGCTGTCACCAGGACCCTTTTTATCTTTCAGATCTCATCACCTTTCTCTGCCCCTCACGTGCACGTTTGCCATGATGGTCTTCTCTGAGGCCTTAATTAGAAGCCCACACCCGGTGGGTCACAGTCTTGGGCTTGTTGTTTTCCTCTCTGCAGTGTTCCTGGCCATACAGGCAGATGGGCTCCTTGTCACTGTTTGTCCTCAGCCCAGAGGCACCTCCACAGTGAAGCCTTCACAGGCCACCCCACCTCTATGTACACACTGCCAATTTGGTCAACGCACTGATACTAACTTATTTTCCTCTTCACGCTTTTGCTATTTAAAATGCAAGCTCTCTATATGGATTCACTCATTTAGCAAACATTTATTAAGCACCTAACATATGCCAGACACTCTTCTAGGTCCTTGTGATTCAGCATCGAACAAAACAAATAAAGCCCCCCCACCCCCACACCGCCCTCCAGGCCCCTGTCTTCAAGGAGCATATGTCCTAGCTCTGGAGTGGAAAATTTTCTAATAAACATAATAAATGAGAAAATACATGCTAGAAGGTAACAATGCTTTAGGAAAGAAAAAAAAATCAGAACTAGTTAAGGGGGATCGGGTGTGTCAGGTTGTGTGGGTACGAGTGGATTTTAATAAGAAGTAGAATCAGGGATGGTCTCAGGGAAGGTGAAATCTGAGCCAAGAGGGGAAGGAGGTGATGGTGTTAGCCATGCAGGTATCTGATAGATGGAAGAACATTCCAGGCAGGGGCAACCACTAATACAAAGACCAAAAGCAGATGTGTGTGTGGCAAATTCTAAGAACAGGAAAGAGTCATTGTGGTTAGTTAAGTAAGTGAAGACAAGAGGAGGGAAGAGAAGGTCCTAGGGTCAGCGGGGGCCAAGTTTACGTAGAGTCTTTGAGTAAAACCGGGAGCCATTGCAGGGTTTGGAGCAGGGGCAACGGATGGGCTGACTGATGATTTGAAGGCACATTCTGTCCTCTGAGATGAGCATGGTTTGCAGAGAGGCAAGGGAAGAATATGAATACACATACAGGAGCACCCTGTGTGTCTGGCCCATGCGATTCAGGAAGTTTTTGTCAAAAGAATTAATATATAAATGGCTGGGCTATGGAGGCTGAAGGATAAGATACACAGGGATCTTCACAAGTGTGAAGTAATGGGTGGTATGTTTTCACATCTCTGGGAATCAGACATAGTACATTAAGGCCACACTTTGTATTTCTCTGTGTGTGAATATGTGTATGTTTACTTTTGATGAGTGCCTTCACCTAATATGTGCTCCATGTATAAATGTACGAATGCAGTAGTGTTCATTAATGCCCAGCTCTGTGTCATAAGGCTACTTTCATTTCCTCAGCAACAACACATTCTAATACTGACTGGCTGAGTTTGGTCTTTTATTTATTTATTTTTAAATTCTTAACTTTATGGAAGACATCTTTTCTGACAACAAATAAAGATCATAGTTTCAATTTCTATTGAGGAATGTTAGTGTGAAAAGAGAGGAAAACTTTCTATAGTCACAGATTCTTTCTCAACCCCAACAAACTTACTTGTGAAGACTTCGTTCAGGCATGAGAAAGGCCAGCAGAGCGAACCTGGGAAGCCCGGTGCAAACCCATCTGGGACAAGGAGTGGCACGTCGGCAGTAGGTTCATATATGAAAGGCAGCCGACATTTAAAATGTACTATTTTTAATATGCCACAATAGTTTCAAGATTATCAGGTTCCAGGCTGGGCAATTTTAAGGTTTGAAGAAACTGCTTCATTCATCTGATTGTTCACAAGTGATTGATTATCAAGCACATACGACACGTATGGCACTGACAATACAAATTAAACAGGATGATAGATGTGTCTGCACTTATTCTCCACTGGGCTAACTTTACTCCAAAGGAAAGAAAATGTGCTCTTAGGCAAGACAAAAAAAGAAAAGGTTCCACTTTTAATGTATAAAATATAAATAGGTATATAGTACATAGACATACAGAATATCTGTGATATTAAAATTTAATGGGGAAGGGTATTTATGTTAAAAGATGTTTGAAAAGACTCCTTCAGAGGGCAAAAGTGAACCAAAAGAGAAGATGACCAACACTTGTCTATTGAGAAGCAAGTGATTTTAATTAAGTACAGTGATAGGGCAAGTGTAGGACATTGGGAAAGCACACCCCAGGAACACCTCCCTCGGGATGAAGGAGGAGATTCTGGAAGCCTTCCTGGGAGAAGTCACACCTCAGCTGTGAGGCACGACCAGAAAGAATTATTCTGGCGAGTCACATGGGAATGGCGTGCTAGCACCAAGCAGAGGAAGAGCTTATGCAAAAGACCTGGACAATCACTAACACAGACTTTTACTGAAACAAATCAGCTAGCTTGGCTAATTTGAGTAATTAATTCATAAAGTCAGGCAAAAAGAAAACACTGCAAACTCAAAACTGAATCTTTGTTACATTTTGGACCTTAAGTCCGTCCTCTCTTACGTAATGGCCTTCCTTTCCGTCGTCTGTCATCATCACAGTGAGGTCCTCACTGTCAGAGAATTCCAACAACCCCCGTATTTATTTGTCTCTCTCTAGTCACTCCATAGTGGCAGGACGACGTAATGACCTTAGGAAGTCATGTGCTAAATTGAGCTACCAGGACAGCCCGGAAGTACCCTTCCTCTGCTCTCAGATCTTCATGTTGGTCCAAATCACCTCCTTAGCCTGTCAGGTAAGTGTTTGTCGGGCTCTTAAACCACTCATCTAAGGGAGTTCAAGTACTCCTTTAAGTTCATCTTAAACTCTTAGAATCGAATAAATGCTATGGACCCCTCATTCATCCAATGCCACGTATCTAGAGAGCCCGTGGCGCTCCGGGCAGTGTCGTAATCACCAACGGCAGGGAGGAGACAGGTGCCCAGTGTCCTTCACTCACGAAGCTTGTCCTCTCAAGGAGTAAAGGCAAATAGAAAACTAACAAACACAAATACATACATATAATAATTTCAATGAATGGTAAGTGTTATGAAGTAAGTTTTAAAACGGTAATGGGTTAAAGAGTGGCTTTAGATAAGGAGATGATGTCTGAACTGGGGAGCGAATGACAACGAGCTGTGTGGCTGAAGGAGCACAGATGCAAACAGGGAGCAGCAAATGGCAAGGCCCTAAGATGGGAATGAAAATGAACAGAGAGTAAGTAAGCACCGTCCTGGCTCCATGTTCTTAAAATAGTTTCCAGTATCAGTGGCTTACTAGGCTCTGCCACCCCATGCGGTCCTCGCAGCAACCCCAGGATTTCCCCCACACCAGCACGTATACAGTTAATGTCTCTAAGGACCCTGCTCTTCTGTCAAATGCCTACTTTCAGTTTGAATGACCAGAAACCATGTCATGTCATTTAAAAAACAATGTTACTATCACCTTCACACTAAAGCATAGCATACATGCAATCGTCATACCACTCCCAGGGGAAGCTGCCTGTCCTAGGATCCATCCTGAATCGCTAAGAATCCTAACTTGGTCTCTTAAAGAGGCCGCCCCACACAGTGGGGGCGTGAGGGGGAAGCGGGTTCTCTGGGTTTGAGTCCTCGCTCTGACACTCACTCAGCTATGGGACCATGGACAAGTTGCCTAAAGTCTCCATGACTTCGTTTCCTAATAAAATGCAAACAGTGATCATGCCTCATAGGATTTTTGTGAAGATTTAATAATGCATGTAAAGTTATTAAAAGACTTGTGGCACATTAGAAATTAAGATTTTGAATTATATGAATTATGAAGTGTTGTTAAGCTATGCCTACCATCCCCACTCAAATTCATTCCATCTCCTCGTGCTGATATACTTTTTTCTTCATTTTTAATGGCCAAATTCTACCAATTTGTAAGTCTCAGACAAAATGCCATGACCACCATGAAGTTTCTACTGATTTTAGCTTCCAGAAAAACCAGTGTTCTCCTTTGAACAACTAACCGTTAGTACATACTGCTGTTTATACCATTCGTATAATCAATGACCGTCTTACAAGATGATTCCGTATACTTGTTTTGAATATTTTGATACATTGTAAATCATTTATTAAAGTAGCGCTATTCCATAGAAATATAGTTTGAGATGTGTACGTAATTTTATTTTATTTTAGCTGCATATTTTTTAAACAGCTGAGATTAATTTTAATAACACATTTCATTTAACCCCATAACCAAAATATTGTAATTTGCTCTGCAATCAATATAGACAAAGTATTAATGAAATATTTTATATTTTTTGTACTGAGTCATGGAAATATAGTATGTATTTTTCACATACAGCATGTCTCAGTGCAGACTAGCCATATTTCACGTGCTCCGTAGATACAAGTGGATAGTGTCTGCTATTCAGGACAAGGCAGTTTGGGAGCATGGATTGTCCTCTGTGGCTCTGTATTTATCAGAACACCTCTTATGTCACATTCTCTATTCCAGAAATTTAATTAATATTAGTCAAATTAATTACTTTATTAATATATTTATAATTAATGCAAAAATCTAACCCCATGGAAAATATATTCCTGCAATTCAGAACACAAAAAGGAAAAAAAACATGAAAAAATAATTTTTTCATCTTTAAAGAATAAGTTGATTCTTCCCCTGGAGTGATAAAACAAAATTTTCAGTTATTTTAATTTCAGAGTATAGTTTAGAAGTACTAACGCATGGGTCACTAGAAGAAATAGCATATACAGCAATAAAATTATTTATTTCTTTGACACGCTTAGAGAAACAGTTTAATCCTGCTTTCCAGTAAGAATAAGAATTTTAGGTAAGAGTAATTAACTCTGAAATGTGGAAGATTTTGTAAGCCTTGGTGAAAATACTTGGATGTCATTTTCCTGTTCACCACATGACTTTTCCTCAAAGTGCTATGCGCTGAAATATGCTCAGCATTTCCATAAATGATTTCCCAGTTACTCCGAGGCAGTTACAAAAAATGAGTGACATTATCTCCATGGTCATTAAGTACACACTCTCAGATCAGACCAACTTGAATTGTTCCTGTTAGAAAGTTGGTATGGAAGTAGAAATCCTGATTTGTAGTCTTCCACCCTAAGATTGTGGCTACTCACTCCTTCCTTAATCAACTTCAATCCCAACTTTCCTTTTAACCTTAAGTATCCACATGTCTGAAGTTTTGATACACGTTTTTTTTTGGGGGGGTCCCCTGGCTGGGCATCGAACCCAGGCCACGGCGTTGAGTGCGCCAAAGCCTAGCCACTGCACCACCAGGGAACCCCTGAATCGTGTATTGTGGCAGAGAATTTTAAGGAATTAACAAACGATGATAATTAGGGAAGTAAAATAACTCACCTTTGGCAATTTCAATGGTAATTTACAAACTGGATATTGATGACCGTTTTCACTAAGTAGAAGAGATTGATCCGAGCTGTGGGCTGCCTTTTCTTTAGGTACCTTATAGACTACAATGGTGCCCTTATAATGAGGGCAGCTGTAGTTTCCGAATTCATCCACCTCTCTGATTTGGAGTTCCAGCCTCGATTTTCTTTGTAAGTGAAAAATAATCTTGTAGTCTTGTCCATAATCCTTCCCATTGCCTAAATAGAAGTAAAATGCATTCGTTACTATTAGGATATCCCACTTTGTCTCAATTTTTTAAAATCCAAATAATACCATTTTTTAAAATAAAATTAAAGATTGTTTTGGTGTCACTGCCTCTTATCAAACTATATCCTGACAAAGCAGCTTAGACTGTGTAGATTAATAAAAAGGATTTCTCATCTGTAATGGGACCAGGGGGTCCCTGGTTGTGTCTGAATCTAATCATCTTTTAGTTTTTGTTCTCTTCCATTTTGTTATAAGAAGAAACCTTGGAAACATTTCACTCTTTCTGTATTTAAAAATTATTTGCATATTTCAAAAGTTACCTTTTCCCCCCAAACTATATCATATTGTACACTATCATGACTTCCTAATAGACATCCTAGATTCGACAAAGAGAAGATGCACACAATCCACAAAATCCACAAAAGAGAAGCCCCTGAGGCTATGAAGAAGTAAACTAAGGCCTGCCCTAATCAGGGTAATCAGGGAAGGCTTCTCTGAACAGGACTGTGGAGATGAGATACGAAGATACACTAGAAGATAACCGCAGGTCGGGGTAGAGATGGGTGGGTGGCGAGGAGAACCCTCCAGGGCGACAACCTCTGACTTCTCGTCTGAGGTTCACAGAGCCAGAGGACCACAGGCCCTGATGAAAAGATAAGTATCCAGTCTTTACGGAGGCCCTTACTCCTCTTAAATGGAGACAAACCCAGTGAGGCTCCAGATCCTGAGCACAGGTTTCTAGGCAAGGCAAAGCAGACATGGTTCTGGCATTCTGCCTGGCTCATTTTCTGTGAACAAACATGAGTTCTCCGTTCCCTGTTCGGAGGAATCGCACACAGGCTGGCTATCTTTAGGCACTCTTATTTTAGCGTATGCACCACCCCCCCCCCCCCACCCCACCCCCCCGCCCAGTTATAGGCCACAGCCCACTCGGGGCCCCTGCCTACGAGAAGCACAGTAACTCACTCCTACTGGGGCAGTGGGCAAACACAGCTGCTGTCCCAATGTTACAGGAAAATCACTTGCATCATTAGTTTGGGTGGGGCACTTCCAGTTTTTGACTATCTCTTCTTAGAGAGATTGTCCCAGGGTGGACACTAAGATTTCTGCTCCGGAAGCTGAGTGGGAAGGGATTTTTTCCACCCTTCCTTCCTCCCACTCCTCGCCCTCCCCTCTCTCTTTTTCTGACATCTCTGTCTCTCACTCCCTGGGGCCCATCAGATGACGCATACAGCTGAGCCTGTGTGTGAAAGCGAAAGACACACTTCAATTTAGGGTGCTGTGGGTCTCACTTCAGAGATCCCAGAAGAAGGGCAGCCTCGGCTTCGAGCAGCAGCATTTTTTTGAAGCAACAAAGGATCAGTGGGGCTTGGAGTAGTTTCCGGAATCGGAAAGAAAATAGGTGTTATTAGAAATCAATGGGGTCTTTGTTCATTTGTGTGTGAACATAGACTATTACTCCAAGTCAAGGCTATTGCGAGTCTCCTGGATCAGAAATTTCCACAAACCCATCCCTGCATTCTCCCGGATAGAAATCTTATTTTCACACGCCTACCTGTAGATTCCACTCCACCTCAAGGACAGGAGTTAGTGGGGGAAAGGGGCTGAATTAATAAAAAAAAATTACTGTGATGACAACTCCCTCTAAGATCTTTTTTCTCTTCTTTCACGTAACTGTTTTCTCAATGTGTTCTTTTTTCATTTTTTGCTTTATCTACTTTTATCATTTCTCATCCATTCCCTCACTCCTCTCACCTCTCCTACCCCATCTCAGATTCACTGTTTGTTTTTCTCAGCATTGTCATATATTCATTTATTTCCTACACATTTTTTTGAAAGGCTTTGATGTATAGACACTATCCAAGCCTCTGGGGTGAACAGCAAGAAAGACAGTCATTGCCCTCATAAAATTTACATTCCAGTAAAGAACATAACATAAACATATGAGTGAAAAGTAAGTAAACAAACAAATAAAATCATTTCAAGTTGTGGTAAGATTTATAATGGAGACGGAAAAGCACTGGATCAATATGAGGATAAGGGGTGTGTCATTAGATCAAAGGTTCTTAACTGCTTTTTTGCCATGGACCATTTTGAAGTTTGTTGTTCATTCTCAGAGCAGTCTTTTAAACGTATAAAATAAAACAAATGGAATTACAAATAAGGCAATTGTACTGGAATGTAGTTCTATGCACACATCTCTTGGGAGTTTACTGACCCCAGGTTAGATTCTTTGTAGGACATTGTAAAGAGTTTGGTTATTATTTTGAATCAAATAGGAGGTAGTTACAAGGTTTTAATTAGTAGAGTAATAAGGTATTATAAGGTATTACATTTTAAAATATCACTGTTGTTACTATATGGAAATAGATTTGCTGTGACCAGTAGTAAAAGCAGAGGAGTATTTAGGAGGAAAATGCTTTGGTCTAGGAAAGAAATGATCCTAGCTGGGACTCAGACAGTAATCATGGAGAAGACTATTTCTAAAATGAGTATCAGTTGGAATCTGTCTGTAAAGGAATACGCACCCCCCCCAAAAGGAAAAGAATGCCTGGAAACAAAAAAAGAAAGAGGGAGGAAAGGAGGGATGGAGGGAGGGAGGGAGGGATGGAGGGAGGGAAGGAAGGAAGAAAGTTTGTCTTCTGCTCTTCCAAAGTCTCACCTGTGTCCTCTGAAGTTTTCCTTAGCAATACAAGTTACGCGAAATCCTTCTGAAGTTTGCGGCTGATAGCTCATAGATACTCAAGAAGATTTCCTTATACTTACTTGAAGCAAATATGTTTCCAGTAAACCTTAAAAGTAGTTGTTCTCCTTCTTTTATTTGGAAGTGGCGAGATGGCTCTGGAAGACCACCGAAAGTTTCCAAACCCAAATTCCTATGCACCCGGTTTAAATCTTTAGAAGGCACTACTGAAATGACGATTCTGTGTGGACTGTCTTTCTGGTTATACAGCACGACACAGACAGTGGTGCTGAGCATGGCTTCCTCTAGAGATTTCACAAAAGAAACCAAATGGCTATTGTCCACAATGGAAGACAGGTGCAGCACAATAAACCTGCATGGCAAAAAAAAAAAAAAAAAAAAAAAAAAAAAAAAAAAAAAAAAAAAAAAAAAAAAAAAAAAAAAAAAAAAGAAAGAAAAAAAATACATGACCTAACAGCCTCTGGAATGTCACTGATCACTAATAATACCCCAGAAAAGTCATTATCATCCAAACTTCCTTTAAAATAAAGCATTGTGATGACCAACTGGTTAGATGCATGAATGACTGATGAAACTTGGCAATCAGGAAGTCAGCTCAAATCAAACCAAATTCTGATACAGATGTTTTTCAAAAAAGAAATTGTCTGATCTGATCTGATCTCATCTCATCTCTAAATATGGCATCATATTTGCAATTACACTAGACTCTCAGTTAACCGACACCCATGGCGATCGGTAGATGCCAAATAAATATAAGTAGACTCTCTGTTAACTGGAACTCCAGCAACCAGCAAAATCTTAAGCAACTGTCAAAAATGCTTGAGAGTGCCAGTTGCTTGAGTTCTGGTTAACAGAGGGGCTACTGTATATTTTAACTAGCATTACTAAAGAGTATTACTTCAAAATACAGAAGAGAAAGATAATCAAAATAATCTATTTATTACCAATAAGATGCAAAATACATATCATAATTTACTGGGGATTGAAATAGTCATCTCTGTCACATGTGGTTATGATGAACCCTAACCTATTATGGGTTCAAATCCATGTTGAGGTCCTAACTGCAGTACCTCAGAATGTGATCTTACCTAACAGAAGTAAAGTTAATGTAAGGTCATTAAGGTGGGCCCTAATCCAACTTGACCGGTGTCATTAAAAGGGGAAATTTGGACACAGGGATGTCCATACAGAAAGAATGCCAGGTGAACATAACAATGACCATCAAGAAGTCAAAGAGAAAGCTGAGGAACAATCCTTCCTTCACAGTCTTCAGTAGAATGAGTCTTGCTAACAACATATTGAGGTTGAACTTCTAGCCTCCAGAACTGAGACAGTAAATCTCTGTTGTTTACGTCACCTAGTTTGTGGGACTTCATTATGGCCGCCTAGCAAGCTAATACTGGACTACTCATCACCCAGCTTTCCCCCAGAGGACAGCCCTATGGGATCCTTCCATCGAGAGCAGCCCCACGCCCATCGACAAGGACTGGGTGACGGGTGTAAGGCCAGACACCTTGGAACACACGCTGCAGCGCTCCCCTGAGGTATCGGGCTGAGCTAAAACTTCAGCTGAAACCACAAATGTTCTGATCTTCTTCCACTGCCCTTCCTGCTTGTGTCATTCCCTTTCAGGGTTCACCTGAAGGCCCTCTCTCAGTAAATCACTTGTATCCTCCTCTTAGATTTTTTCTAGGGAACCTCACCCAAATCATTATAAATATGAGACGTTTCGTTATGAAATAAAGGCATCTTTAGACACAGGATTACCCTCTCTTTATGGATGTCTGCTCCTCACAAACCTTAAAACTATCTAAAACCCTTTTCATAATGAGCTGTCTGGAAAACATGGAAATGAGGAAGCAAAATGAGGACACTGAAATAACAAATTTAGTTTATATATACATAGTTATGAGATGAGCATAATATGAAGTTAATTACTATCTTCATGGAATTTCAGAAATGAAGGTGCTATTTTAAAACTATTTTGTAATTAGAAGAAACCTGTGAAAATAAATCTTAAGTTGTGAGCAGTTTCCAAAAGCATTACTAAGCTATCATGAATAAAATTACAGAGAACATATTCATGTCAGTTCTGGTTTGCATTTTAAGCACGCCCTAAGGGACTATTCGTATTTCTATTTAAAGAATAAAAACTTAATCTTGTGATTTCATTTCTGTAAACATCAATAATAAATCATCAAGATAGAATATCATCAACTTTTATTGTTTACTATTGTATTACCTCTCTAAATGTTCACACAATTCAAATGATACCAAGCCACTCTGCATGGTTCTCACCACAACATCCTCAAGCCCAAACCAACCACTGTCTCGGCTTCTGAATCCCAGTACTTTCCAAGACTCACAGGCATAGTTCCTAGGTTTTCCTATGGATGCACTTTTTGTCCTACGTAGGAGTAACAGAAGAGAAATTGGTTAAATTTATATAGCATAAATCACATTTCATGCATTCATGTTTTTCAGTAAGTAAACAATCCAATAACAACTTATTAAGTATACGAGTATGCTGTGTGCTACTAATTATGTTATATGCACCAGGAATACAAAGATAAGGAATTGAGGAAAATATCCAGCCATGTAATATGGAAAATGGAGGCGTTTATGGCTGGATTCTCTCCAGACGGCCCTCGTGTATCACTCTTGCTCTACAGAAGCTCAGTGTTACAACTACAGGGCAAGGTCACTGGGAGGTGATTAAGGGAATGTACAGGGCGGGTTAGCAGCAGAAGGTATGTGCTCAGGGAAGCTTACAAAGTGAAAATACTGATATTTGAGATGAGCTTTGGGGAACGAGAAGCATTTGACTCTGACAAAGATGTTAAAGGAATACCCTAAAACATTAATAAAGCAGCTGATGTAAACTCGGATGCTTTAGGAGGACCAAGAGTATGGCGTAATAGGTTACGACCAAGGACTCTGCCTGCTTTCAAATCCTGAGTGGCTCTCCCTCTTATTAACTGTTAGACCATGGGTGAGGTTTTGTTTATTTTTTTAAATCTCTCTGTAGCTCAGTTTTCTTATCTTTGAGACCTATAATAGTATCTGCATCATAGGATTCAATAAGTTGGTATTTGTATAGCACTTATAATCGTAGTAAGCATGAAGGATATTAACATTCTCCTCCCGATTCATGCAGCAGACATAGCCAATTAGCTTTTTTGGTGCAATTTTCTTTGCTTAACTTGCCTCATTCAAAAGCCCTAAAAGGGACAGGTGTAGGTACCATGTGATACATCCCCCCAATCAAAGCTGATCTGACTAACAGTTTCCAACACCCAATGACTCTGATTCCTTTTCTTTGGAATTTGACTAAGTAAGAGGCCCAGAGACGATAATTTGTCAGTGTCCTTTGATTGCTGAGCCCAGGCTATAAAAGCGAATAAGCAAAGAGATTACTAAGAAAAAAAATGAGTAGATGTTATGAAAAAAGGAAGAAACATGGAAATGGAAAACTCAGTGTTGTCCTAGAGATGGAGAAAGCAGAGATTGCCTATTGTAGCCTTATAATAAACTCCTCTTTACTTGAATTTGCATAAATAGGCATTTGTTCCTCAAACTAAAGAAATAAAAAGTTTTAATACTAAACATCTTACAAGGGGGAAAAAAATACTGGTCTAATGATGCTACAACCCACAAGGGAACAGAACCCTTCTAGCTAGACACTAAAAATGAAAATCCAAGTGTGAATCACAGGTCTTTATTTGTGAATAGAGTTGGTGATGGGATTAAAACCACCTTAGTTTCACAGGTTGAGCTGTCCTATGACCTATGCATTAGGAACTGAACTAGATGTACAGTGTCTACTCTGCAAACTTGGTTAATTCCTTCAGAGGATCAACCAAAAGTCAGGAAGACGGCAAAATATACATTTAGTTTTTGGCGTTTGGTGTATAACCACTAATACGGTAAATTGTGTAACTCTTGAAGTTAATAATTTAGTAAAACAGGAAGCTATACTCATACTGAATCAAAATGTTGCTCACTTACTGGAAACTGACTTAATTAAATGTAATGCTAATATGTATATATTTTTCCTGATGACAACTCTTACTTTTTTCTACCAGTAGCCTAAATTTTCAGGGGCAGCTTATAGACTCTCATCTGCATTAGGGCTGACCTTACTTCCAGGTCTAGGTGAGATGAATAGTACCTTTGCATTTATTGATGCTGTTTGCCCAAAAATCCAATTTACCCCCATTCTGAGTGCATGATAGGGTTGCACTTCCTTGTTTCTGATAATTGAGTGGGGCTGTGTGACTAGTTCTGGTCAATGAATAGTGAAAAAAGGAAATATATGTCACTGTGAGGCAAAACATTTAATTATTAACGTGGGTCTACTCAAATTTTCTGCCACCATGATCACAAACAGACAGTGTTTGCCCTTTAGCCTAAGGTGGGAAGTGAGGACCACCAATAAGCAGCCTGCCTTTGAAGGCCACAGGGCATATGGGAGACATAAAGATTGTTGTCACAAGCCCTTGGAGTTTCTGGGGTTTGTCCCCATGACAAGACTTAGGCTAACCTACCCTGTATAGTATATTTTCCTTCTGGTCCAAGTGATCTGCTCAGTGATGGGTTTGTGACAAATTTAGCATTCAAATAAGACTTGGGGTCTTCATGTATGTTTGTGGGGAAAAGAGCTTCCTCTTTTCTGCTGAACTTGAACTTATGAAGATGCAGCCATTTTGCAGCGTGAGGGAAAACATGCCAGGCAATAGAATTGGCACAAAAGTAGGGAGAAAGAAAAAAAGTGAGAGGCTGGGTTCTTTCTGGTTTGAGAAAAATATAAAGATAAATATATTCCCAGATTTCAAAAATATATGAACCAAAGAATTCTGTTATGAAAAGAAAAAAAAAACTTCGGGTTTGCTTTTCTGTCATTTAAGATGAAAATATTCTTTAATAATATAAAGATAAAATTTAGACTTCATTTTTCCTAGCTTTATTGAGATATATTATGATTGCCATATAAATTTGTGTAAGTTTAATGTATCCAATGTGATGATTTGATACATGTATTTATTGTGAAATGACTGTCATAATAAAGTTAGCATATTTAATGACCTCAAATTAGACTTTACTATCATAATAGATACAATTCATATTGAAATTAAACTATTTGGTGGCATCCTTATTTATTCCAGCTGTTCTTCACAACAAATAAATGCTTCCTTTTATATATGTTACTAGCAAACTTTGCCAACTAGTACTGTCCAGTGGTGAATAGCACTTGATCATAATCCAAAAACGATAGCATTCTGATGTTCTAAGAGTTCCATAAAACATAACCAACCTTTATTAAATCAATTCATTTAATCAAGAATGACTGGCCTTGCTCTTTCTTGAGTACAAAACTCTTGTGGTGTCCTAAATTCCAGGTGTTCAGGGAATTATAATTGGCCTATTTTGAGTCAAGTGTTCAATTATAGTGAAGAACATGAAAGACCCCATTAAATCCACATAGACAGAAAGGACAAGGACTAGAATTTGTAGTATAATTCCCCCAAAATAAAGTGGCTGGGTAGACAAAGCAACAGGTGTCCACTCTAGGCTGCCTTTCTCAGCTCTAACAGTGCCCTGTACATCTGTACCAGATAAGTGCCTTAATGACACACAATTAAAAGACACTCAGAAGGTTTTTCCCAAAATAAAAAAAATATTGGCTCCAAAGTACCTCAATATTTTACTTCCACAAGTACAAATAGACATTACTGAAAACTTCTCAAGGACAGTTTCTTTCTTCCTTTCTTTCTCTTCCTTGATTTCTTTCTTGATTTTTCCCTGTTACCTTCTAGGACTTTTATAGTTTTCACATTTTACCTTTCTGTCTGTAATCCATTTTGAGTTTATTTTTGTGGAGAGTATAAGGTCTGTGTCTAGAATAATGTTTTTGCATGTGGATGTCAAGTTGTGCTAGTACCATTTGCTGAAAAGGCTCTTTGCTCCATTGTGTTGCCTTTTCTCCTTTATTAAAGGTCAGTTGACTGTATTTATATGGATCTAATTCTGGACTCCATATTCTGTTTCATTGATCTACTTTCTCCAATACCACACTGTCTTTGATTACTGTAGCTTTATAGTAAGTCTTGAATTCGGGTAGTGTCAGTCCTCCAGCTTTGTTCTCCTTCAATATTGTGTTAGCTATTCTGACTATCAAGAAAAATTGTTCCTTTTCTATTTGAAAAAGAGAGTTAAATTCTTCCTTATCTGACTTTCCAATATAAAGGTAATATTATATACTTGCAAGTAAAATGGTATAGAATAAATTAAAAATAATTCTAGTGCACTACCTCAAAGTTTAATAAATATGAAAAATCATATTTGCTCAGTAAGCGTTTGCTTCAAAACTTTGCTGAAACCATTCTACTCTATTAAATGAGATGAACTTGTGTTGACAATATAGTACTGGTGGATGAGTACAAAGGGAAATCTGCATGTGTGATCCTACTATTTCTAAAATTAGCATTTCTTAATGTAAAACATGGTGACTGTAGTTGATAACAACATATTTCATCATTGAAATTTGCTAAGGGAGTAAAATGTAAATGTTCTCACCAAAAACTAAAAGACATAAATATGTAAGGATTAATGTGTTAACTAACTAGATGGAAGGAATCCTTTCACAATGTATACATACATAAAAATTACCATGATGTATGTTTTAAACATCTTATAATTTTTGTCAATGATACCACAATAAAATGAAAATTAATAAATAAAACCACTTTTTTTTAGGTTGAATCTCTAATATATTATAAATTTAGTAGACAAAACCTAGGATGATAAATAGCAAATCAAGAACAAGTAATCTATGGCCTCTCCCTCACTAATGCTAAATAACTAGATCCTGATAAACCTACTTTATAATGTATTTCTTGGCTTGCATAAGCAGAAGGAATTGTAAAGAAATGTTCCAAATTTCTCTCCAAAAATGTGTGAAGCCAGGGTTGAAGATGAGCGGGCAGCCAGATGGAAATGACGGGATTACTATGAGGATGAATTCCTTTCCAATATTTTAGATACGGGAGAAGAAATTTGTAAGTGCTAATCAAGTGAGCAGAGCAAGGCACTGTAATCCTTGAGATGTCATCCATAAAAGGTAAACTTGAGACCTTAGCCAAGATTCTCAAGGTGCCTAACATAGTCCCAAATAAGTAGCACCTAGTTTTAAGCAGAGACAGAAACAAATGCCAACTGGAGGAAAGCAGCATGGTTTATGCCTGCAGAACTCTCATGCATACATGCTCACAAACAAAAGTCCCCAAACACATAAGGAGGTAAATACCATGAATGACAGTCAGCAGAAGCCACAGGCAAAATCCTGAAAGGCTACAGGTATTAGAGTTAGTAGACACAGAATGAAAACAACTACGAATGAGAAGTTCAGTAAGATAAAGTACATTATCATAAAAAAAAAAAAAGCAGGCAGCAAGTGACTAATGTGTTTGATTGGGAGGATTTTGAATAACAGTAAATAAAACTTTAATATATGAAAAATACAATTGTTGGAAACAGTAATTCAAAGATAGATTAAAAGTAGATTTTCAAAGTATGTCACAATTGTGGGATTTGAACTGGAATGTGCAGAAATTACACAGAATGTAGCACACAGAAACAGAAAGATGGAAAATGTAAAAGAGAAGAAACGAAATATGGAATTTAGAAAGACAATTATATGTTCTGATATATATCTAATTGTAAATTCAGAAGGATAGGGTGTATCAAATGAAGGAGAGACAATATTTGATTAAAACACATAAGGGTTTTTCTGAAATGTGAAAAGACAGAAATTTACTATTCAGGAAGAACAATGTATTGCATTTCACATCTAGATACATCATGGAAAAATGCAACACATCAAATAGCAAAAAAAAGATCTTAAAAGCAGCCAGCAAAATAAAGCAGATCACCCATAAAGTTATCAAATTCACTGCAGTCTTCACAACATTGATAATAAAAGCCATAAACAGTGGCACAATATCACCCAAAGAAATGAAGTGGGGGAAATCAATGTAAACCTACAATCTTATTTCTTAACTGGTCTCCAAAGATGCTAAAGATACCTGTCAGTGTTAATGCCCTTGGGTAGCCCTCTCTCACAACGATCCAGAGTCCCCTCTGTGACTAGCTTTAACCAATAAAATGTTATAGAAGTGATAATCTGATAATTCCAGACTTAGGAATTAAAAAAAGCTGGGAGCATCTGCTTTTAGACTTTTCGAAGTCCTGATCCTCTACGTAAATAGTCCAGCTATTCTCCCGGAAATGTGGCAGGTGCAAAGAAAGAGGCCTTGGGGACTACATGGAGATAGAACAAGGCCCAACCATATAGTTCTTAAGGGATTAAGAACTACAAATTAGCAGTTACAAAATAGTCATGGAGATGTAAAATATAGCATAGAAAATATAGTCAATATTATGAGCTAGTGTAATAACTTTGTATAGTGTCAGGTGGGTACTACTTGTAATAGGGGGATCACTTCATAAGTTATACAAATGTCTAACCACTAGCCTGTACACCTGAAGCTAATATAAAATAATATTGAATGTCAACTGGTAAACAATAGACTGGGAGAAAACATTTGCAATCACATATTTGATAAAGGACTTATATCTAGAATATATAAAGAATGCTCAATAGTCAACGGTAAGAAAAATTACCCAGTTAAAGAATGAGCAAAAGACTTCAAAGACACTTCTCTAAAGAAGATACATGAAGGCTGTCTGGAAAATATCCAGCCATGTAATATGAAAAATAGAGACATTTATGACTGGATTTTTTCCACACAGCTCTCATTCACATTAGGAGACAATTCTTCATGGGTGTCTCACATTTTGTCCTTTGCAATTGATTGTCTCATCAAGGATGTTTGAATATCTAATAACCTTAGAAGAAACATGATTATCTCCAGGTTTGTTTACTATCCAGCAGGTTTGTTTACTATCCAGTATGAAAGATACAATGTTTCCCTTCAGGTCATATGTCAGGCAGGTCAATTTGCTGCCCATTATAAAAGATTCAGAAAAAATAAATAAATAAATAAATAAAAGATTCAGATTCCCTAAGCTTGGGTTTCTCAGCTATGACCCTGTCCCCGTGGGATTTGTGGGCAAGGATAGCCTACGTGAAGATGAAGTTTGTTTTGTTGATGTCCTATGAATAATAAAGTCCTTTGTTTTAAAAGCAGAAGAAGAAGAGGAGGAGTGGTGGGTGGGGGAAGAAGAAAAAGAATAATCTATTTGAGTCCCCAAACAACCCACAGAATCACAAGGAATAATAAAATGGTTGTTGTTTATAGTAGTTTGATATGCAAAAATAGATAACTGAAACACCTAGCAAAATTATATTTCAATAAAAAGGATACACAGACAAGTGGAAAGATACCCCATTTACATGAATTGGAAATAGTTATTAAGAGAGTATTAAATGGGCTCAAAACTAGATAAAAAGACTGACAAACAGAAAAGTCCAGAAAAGGAAATTTGTTACATGACAAAGGAGGCATTACAGATTGGTGGCGAATGAAACAACCATTCCATAAGCAATGGAGAATATGTTATCCACATGCAAAAGAAATAAATTCCTACATCACACTGTATGTGAAAGTCAATGGATTGAAGACTTATATAAATTTTATATAAAATTTATACTTTTAAAAGCATATAATAATGAAGAATATTTTTATAATTTTAGGATATACAAGTATTTTGGAACCAAGACAAAAAACACTAATCACAAAAGTAAAATATGATAGATTTGACACAGAAATATGAAAATACTGGCAAAAAACTGACAAAGGATGAGCACTGAGAATGTCATAAGAAATCTTATAAATCAATGTAAAAAATTCAAAATGAGTCACGAAATTCACAAATAGTTCACATATAAAAAAACCACAAATGTCTAACAAAAGACATTATGAAATGTAATCAGAACATTGCAGATTAAAACCACATAAAATCTATTTTACACCTATTAGATTTTCAAAATTTTTAAATCTGACTATATGCAAGGCTGGAAAAGATGAGCAGTAATAGTAGGAGACTGTAATTTAGTTCTATTTTGTAAACCTTGCAAAAGTGTACATGCACATATCCTGTGATCAACAATTAGATTTTAAAGAAGTATTTGCATGAATATACCTTGCGTCAAGTAGTCATAATAGCACCTTTGAAAAAAAAATTTTTAGTGACAGTTGACATTCAATATAGTTAGATATTATTTCCAGGTGTACAGTGTAGAGGTTTGACATAATACTTATATTTGTATTAGCGAATAAAAAAATGGAAACAACCCAAATGTCCATCAATAGCAAAGTAGATAAATAAAATATGTAGTTATTCAATAGGATATTATATGAAAGTGAACGCGAACATACATGACTATAAATGAAAAACCAAGACATAAGACTTACACAATAGAACACTATTTGTACTTTTGTAAAGCACAAAGCCTAACAAGACATTGTATAGGAAAGAATAAAAATATATACGATAAAACTAAAATAAATATAAGCAAAAGAATGATACAAATTTTCCAAACAGTGGTTAACTATGGCATGGATGAGAAGTAATTATGGTGGGGAGGCTAAGGATCTGAGAAGGGAGGGGTAAGTAAGGAGAGTCAGTTGGATTAATAATATCGAATTTCTTAAGTTATGTGTTAGCTTTACCACATTGTACATTTTATTATTAAGTGGTATGACACATCTATTTTATTTATTTACATTTAAATAAGAGGATCTTAAAACCAATAACATGTAGAAATGGCCATTATTTTCATGAGCAACTCTTCCATCTAACTTTCTAAATATTTCTTACATATCATGGAATGTTTCTATTTGGTAAATTTTCCTTTCATTACTGTCAAAAAATCTTTTCTGGTTCATAATTAAATGACTTTCATCTTTTTGCCAGAAACATTCAGACATGCAGAAATGTAATGCCTTAAAGACTTTTAATTTTCAAGTTCAGACCATATTTGGGGGCCTCGACTAGTCTGTCTGTCTCTCTCTGTCTCTCTCTCTCTCTCTCTCTCTCTCTCTCTCTTTCTCTCTGTGAGGCATGGATTGCTTCACCATGTTTCTATTTCCACAGAAAATGTTGTTAAATAGTAATAAAAATTCTCATTTGATTGTTTTATGCTCCGTGGGTGGAGAGAGTGCATCTACCATATCTAGCACTAATAATAACAGAGCATGTTATAACATATCAATTTAGCATTGTCAAAAAGTATGGAGGAATTAGTAATACAATTTACGTTTTCACGGATTTACTTACTAATTTTTTTAATCCACCTAACATTTTTTGAGTACCTACCATGTTGTGCTTGTACTGAATGATGATAAATGGAAAAGGAACTTAATAGTAAGGTAGGTGCTCAAAGGTGCACAAAGAACAGGACTGACACGAAGAGAGGGCTATCAATTCCTCCAGGGCGGTGGGAGGTGAGTATCAGGATGTCTTGACAGGTAAGAAAAGAGTTGAGCTGCAACTTACAGAGTGAATGAGAGTTCTCTAGCTAAACATGATAGAAAAAGAATTTCCTAGTAGAGAGATGGTGTGCTAAGGCAAAGAAATGGAGAAGAAAATAAAATGGTACTTTTTGGTCGATTGAAATGATGACAAATGCCCATCCTCTCACCACATAGGAATGTTGGAAAAAAGTCACCCCACACACGCACACACACACACACATGCACACACGTTAGAGGACCTCAAAAGCTGGCGGGTAGGGGAAATCCTCTGATCTGGAAACAAGAAAAAAGGAATCTCAAAAAGCTAGAATACTTTTCTCTAGCTACGGAGCACGAGGAGTGATTCTACGGCTATTCCCACCCTCTGTCGCCCCCCACCCCCGCGCCACCAGCACGCACACACACCAGGTGTGTGGGGCTGGAGCTCAGCATACATTTAGGCAGATCAGATGCAGTTATAAAACTGGAATCCCCAAAAGGCAGCATCGTCCATGAAATGAGAAACCACAAAAACAATCAAAATCTCTGTTGAGCATTGGCTCAAGAAAGCAGAGAGAAACACACAAAAGCTGCTCCAGGTTAGAGGAAGAGGAGAAGAAAGACTAATCTGATCGAAATTACAATCAGTACTTAGAAATGAATTTCTAAGGGTAAGAGTCATAGAACAGAATTAGTATGATAAGCCACGTACCAGATTAATCATGCTAATAGATATGACTGCAAACATCATGCTCATAGATGATCAAATAATCTGAATGAGACCACGAGTTTGTTTACAATGATTAAAGGAATAAAGGAAGACAGAAAGCATAATGAGAAAACAGAGGAGCCTGGAAAAGAAAGATTTTTAAATTACTGCAATAGCCTTTTAGAAATGAGAGTTATAATGATTGAAATGAACCTTTTAAACAATTGATGGGATAATTGGTGACATATATGATAAATCTAAGGAAATTATCCCAAATACAGCATATAAAATACTAAAAAATATTGAAGATTAAGGTGGACAACAGTATAAGTTATGTTTAACCCACTTATATTTAACACAATTATTTATGTCATCATAATTTATATTTTATTTATTTATATCATCTTTTTATCTCATGTCACCATGCTGTTTTCTTTATATTATCTCTTTGCCTTATGAACTTTTTTCCTTTTTCCTTTTATATTATTTATGTTCAATACTAGATTTTTAAAACAATCTCTTATTTTTAAAAATCTCTTACTTTCTCAGGTTAGCTCATTAATTTTATCATTTATTTGTTTTGTTAAGAGCATGTGAGTAGTACATTTTCGTGAGTCCTTGTATTAAAAAAAAATCCTTTGTTGTATGATAACCACAATTCTACATCTTCCCTTCAAAACTTTCAAGGCTTCAGTTCATTTTTTCCTCCTGATTATTTAGTTCTGTGAAGAATGAGACTGAGGCTAGACTGATTTTATTTATTTTCACTTAATTTGTTTCTGCTGAATGAATGCTTATAGAATTATGTTCTATTTAAATGTACAGGGTCTGACAGAAGTAATGCCCTGACTTGGGTTATAATTTTATTACAAAATCATAACCATACATGCTTATAATTATGTAATAAAAGAGTTGGTATAGATTATCAGCTCATAAAAAAGGGTATTATTTGTGTAACCATAAGCATGTGTGGTTACGATTTTGTAATAAATTCATAACTCAAGTCTGGGCATTACTTCTGCCAGACACTCCACATTTCTATTTTCTGCATTATCTCTATAGATGTTTTTTTCATAAATTTGTCTAGTAATTATTCAGCATTTTCTAACTCAAGGTTTTACTCAACATCAGAAAATTAAGTTCAACTGTGCCTTTGATTAATCCTTTTATGGTTGTTTTTGGTTTCTTCTTTGATGACACCTATAATTACTAGGTGCCACCACTTCAAATGATTTCTTATCATACCTTGGTCCCTTTACATCTCCAGCTTGCTATCTTCGTATCTCATCCTGTTGTCCTTTCATCTTTTCTTTGTCTATCCTAATGGCTGTTTCTTGGAAATTTTGCTTACTGGATGCTACTAACCTTACAAAATAGATTTCTATGATATCCTCTGGGTATCTATACTTCTCATTCAAATTACTGTGATATGTTAGGATAATGTTCTCTTTCTTCTTTCTTTATTTCTATAGTTTGTTTTTTTGGTTTTCCTTCTTTTAAAATCTTGTGTTGATAGGTATTTTTTTTTCCTTAAGACACCAAGTAGAATTTTTTTTTTAATCCTTGAATGAATATTAGTTCGGCCACTTTTACTTTGGTAGCCATTTGAATTTCTTTCTTAAATTTGGAGGGCAGATCCATGTGAATGATTTCTAAACGAATTTTCAATGTTTAGTCATTTCTACTGAATATACTTCCTCTGGACTGAGACTTAACCTGCTCCGACCTGTGCTAACTGGATTTCCAGCGCTTTGAATCAACTGAGTGTAAGAGGATGTGCCCCCCTCAGCATGCTTTTCTATCAGGACTCTTACTGCCTCTGCCTGTATCCTCATGCTTGTGGAGACTTTGTTGTCGACAAGACAGCATGCTGCCTCCAGTTTCTGCTTTCTGCTCTGTTGTTTACGAGGGTTGTGGAAATATAACAAAGGAGGGACAAAGGAACACTGATCTAATCGCTTCCAAAAATTTATCTGTGTATTAGACAGACAACTTTATAGTCTCAGTGGTATATATAGACTAAGTAATAGGAATGGACAAATTGTTATTTCTGTCATCTTTCTGGCAAATGGAGCTGCTTTGTTTTATGATGTAAAGTACATGTCAGTTACAAATTACTTTTATTAACCCTTTGCTATCCACCCTATGGATAGTAGAAATGCTAGATTCTAGCAATAAGCTACCAGTCAGAATAAACTTTTAGTGTTAAATTCTCATCATATATATATATATATATATATATATATATATATATATGAAGACATTTAAAAAATAATGTCTTTATCTATTAGACTAATACATTATTTTTAATTTTTATTAAATTTATTTGGGTAATATTGGTTAGCAAAATTGTGTAGGTTTAATGGGTACATTTCTGTAATACATCATCTATATATTGAATTACATTTTAAAATAGAAGCTCCAGGGTATTTCTGGTTTGAAATCTTACTTTACCATGATATACAGGTACATGGGCCAACTGATTGCCACCTGGGATATACCAGGGCTGTCTGGAAAAAATCCAGCCATAAGTGCCTCTATGTTTCATATTAAATGTCTGGATACTTTCCAGATAGCTCATGTAGATAGATAGATAGATAGATAGATAGATATATGTATAGATATATATCACAAGTAGCAAAAGTATATATAACTAGATCACATCTAGTTGTTCTCTCTCACATAAGGAAACTCGCACAAAGTAGCTTCTCAATTAATAGTAGTTACTATTTTAATTAAATGTCAGAAGTTGTTTCTTACTCTTTTGGTTTTTCAAAGAAAAAAATTCTCTTTAGATAGAACCAGAAAATAGATTCCCTTCTATCTTTTTCATTAGGAAAATAATAAAATAGGTATTAAATGAAAGGATAGGAATTAAGGTAGGAATTACTATTAGTATTTAGTGTTCTCTATTTGTCATTAGAATTTTATTTCTGGATGGCAACTCAATATATATATATATATATATATGTCAAATATATATATATGTGTGTGTGTATGTGTGTGTGTGTGTGTGTCTTACTGGTGGGAATTTTGTTTAATTATAAACATTAGGATAAAAAGGAATCCACCTATATAGCAAATATAGACTCAAATTTAATATGTTTTGGGGATGGTCAGGTTAATCTTTTCCTATATTAACAGAATGCTCAAATATAGAAATTAAAATCACAATATCACACCTTTGTAATTAATCATATAAGTTCTTTGAAAGCAAGAATGAATTTTACCTTGTTTGTATCAATTGTATCGCATAGTATATTTTTGGGCCCATTACAGCTAAATCATTAACTTTTGTGGATCCCCAACATTTTATTTTTATATGAAAAGTATTTCATGATATTTTTAACACCAATATTTAAGTACAATACATCTGATTACATTTTTTATCATTTAAGTTTCTTTGTTTAGCATCAAGTCATTTAGAGATGTTAAGGTCTAACTCACCAGTTGAGGTATAAAGGTACAATCCTATTTGTTGTGGTACTAGCTGTTCTTTTATGATCTATCTCAGACCCAACGTTCTTTTTATCAGGGTGTGGAGAATAAGGTAGGAATACAGTGACTGCCTTCTGGAAAGGGTGTGAGGATGGGTGCTGAACGTGAACCAGAGGGCTGGTGGATAGAACCGAATAGGAAGTATCTTGCTGTGCTTTTAAATATGCCACCAGAGATGGGTCAACAGGTTGGACCTAAACAGAGAAAAAGGTTATATACTCCTATATTTTAATAACAAAATGTGCTGTCAGCACATTTCTAAAGACATTTACTGAAAATTGGATAGAACTTAGTTTTAATACAGTTCTCTACACATTGACTGGAATCAACACTACATTAATTTATAGAGAATATAGCATTCAGTTCCTTTTTTTACAAAGTTCTTCTGAAATCTAGGTTCCTTATTTTTTGTTATAAGTGACTGAGAAACACTCTTAATTACAGGCAACAAGACCTAGAAAACAAAATAGATGTTTTACATAATTTCTAAGGAGAACTATTGTTAGATCAAGTGATTTTTAGAAACTAGAAAAACAAGACTATGCTTACTTAAGTATTTCCTCTCATATAAGTAGAGCTAATAATAAAAAAGGCTAACATAATTCCAAAATTTCAAAGTTCATAGCGTGTTTTCTTCCCAACTCTCCTTCTTTGTTACCATGTATAGCAACAACTAGGAGAACAAGGAGATCATTGGGGAGAGTTGAGGCTCTAAGGACAGGCAACGCTGAGGAAATATATCTTCTAAAATGAACATTGATAAATCATTATCGATCTTTCAAATAGTATTTGTCTGCATTAAATTCTTTTAAAAAATCCTTTCCAAACGGGGCTGTTTTATAATTAAATATGCCCCAATATTTCAAATTATAAATATTTTAATATATTAGCTTTTCTTGCCATCCCCTCAGGTGGAAATCTTGAATGTCCAATGCCTGGCATCAATTCTATCACAAATATTCAACATATGCTTTTGTTAATAAATATCATAAGCAAAACAATACAAAACTTAGGAAAACCTTCCAAATAAAGCAGGAATTTATTTTGAAGTGAGAATCAATATGTTTCAAATCTTCACTTTATCACTGATAATACTATATGTTAGCTCATTAAAAGTGTAAGAGAATAGTTTGTTTGTTGTTATATTAAATGTTTGTATCTTCTTCATCTCTAGGACCATAGGTAGTGACCCACAAAATCTACAAGAAGGGACTCGCCAGTTTTTAATATTTACCTTTAATTGCACAAGCACTGGTGAGTTGAAAGCTCCTGGAGGGTAGTTTAAGGATATTCGAGAATCCATGCTTGGTTTAAGAGTAAGGCCTTTCTTTGTTACTATGAAGGACTCTTTCTTTAAACAAGACACAACAGAAAAGATACCCAACTTGTAAACATTCACTTCAGCACAGGTCCCCTGTACAAATGAAGACAAGGACATTTATACACCACTGTTCTGGGAGTACACACTATACAAACTTTGTGGCTGTGAAAAAAATCTATATGCCATCCCTGCCATCTTCCACAGCCGAGAATGAGTCCATTACCCCAAATGGATGGGCCTTTCATGAGCTGGAGTAGGAGTGGATATTTAGGAGTTTCTCAATTTTAGGCTACCTGATAGAAAAGAGAGAACATCTATTTAGTTTTAAATTTAAATAAAATTCCTACAAGGAAATGCACGTGTATAATGGGCAACACATTCAGTGTTTTTAACACATATTAATTATTTCTGAAATCTTATCCTCCTTTAAATAGTAACTTTTATCCAGAATATTCAACACTATTTTAGGAACTCCAAGGACTGAAATTTCATCATTCAGATTACTTTATGTAAATGCTATAGCACCTGTACTGTCAGCAAATTCTTCCTCTGACAATTCAAAATCTCTTCATAAGGCTATTTTCTCTATTTCTCTCCTTCATTCAGTGGGAGCAGTTGACTTTGTACAGAGACACACTTGTGTTTCTTTTTTATATAATGACATTTAAATCCAGAATGCATATATGCAGGCACATATCCAAGCTTTTTTTTATAACATGAAAAGGAACTGAGTACATAAATGAAAACAAAATTATCTACTCATATAATCACCAACGCTTAAAATGAGAAGGAAGACTTAGAAGTAATTCTATCTATTCATGCTTTCCCGAGCACCAGCCGGGCTCCGCCCTGGCATGAGAGGATAATCATGCACACACACACACAAACATTTCAGGGACAATCACAATGCAAAATAATCTGTCATTTGAAAACTGACTAAGGAAAAGATTTCACAATATCACTGCATGAGTTCGTTGCTGGGAAAATTCAGGGCACGGTGATTGCTCGTCATTGGCTGGAAAGAAAATGGTGAGAGGTAAGAAAGGAACGTCTTCTGGAACCCCATGGTGGCTGCCCTGCATTTCCAGCACATTTGGCATAAACATTTGGAAGGAATCCAGAGTTTATATTTTCTTGAGTTAAAAATAGGGATAGTTACCATTAGAAAACTATAAAGAGAAAAGTATATGCTTTTATTTTTTCCAATAAACAATGGTTCTCTCTCTCTCTCTCTCTCTCTCTCTCTCTCTCTGCTTTGATTATCCATTTGCTGAGTATCTTATGTGTCCATTTTGTGAAAAGCTCGTGTACTATGAGCAGTTTTTCCTTTCATAACAGTCACACAGACTGGCCAAGATTAAAAAGCCCCAGGCAAGGGCAAAGTAGTTGTGGTACATTTACACAATGGAATACTACTCAGCTATAAGAAAAGATGAAATAGGGCCATTTATGACAACATGGAAGGACCTTGAGATCATCATGCTAAGTGAAATAAGCCAGACAGAAAAAATCAAGAACTTCATGATTCCACTCACATGTGGAATATAAAATTGAAAGCAACAAAGAAACAAAACTCATGGATAAACAGTCAATAGTTTAGTGGTTACCTGAGGGAAAGTGGGGAAGGGGATGAGGGAAAAGGGACAGGGACTCAAATATATGGTGATGGAAAGAGAACTGACTCTGATGGTGAACACATAATACAACACATAAACTATGTATATTTTACTAACCAATATGGCCCCAATATATTTAACAATAAAAGAAAAAAAGAAGCCCCAGTCAAGGTCTGTTATACTTACAGGCTTCCTAAGACTAAATAGAAAATATGTTAGTTGCATTAATTGGAGTAAATAATTAGAACAGGCTTAGCTTTCATATTCAAGTGTATAAATTTGTAACTTAGAAAAGACCTAAACCAGAAAAGGAAGAGATGTATTATAAGGAATTTCTTGCACGCATGGAGAGTTTTTACATGTATTCCCTGCCTTCCTCTTCGAATAATGACACCTTACATAAAGCTGAAAAGACAAATATTTTAATTGTTTCAAAATAAGTTCAGTGGCTCACAAAAAAACCTTAAACTTTAGTCTCCATCAACTCTATGCTAAGTTTAATAATTGTGTGTATTCTCTCTTTAAAACGTGTGAATTTGTGACCATAGAGGGCCTTAGAGTTACGACAATAAAGTCTGCCATGAAAAATAATTTATAACTCCTAACATGTTTTTAGGCTTTCTTTTATCTTCTTAAGTGTACAGTTGACTACACTTTTTTTTTTTCATTTTATCTTTATGATCCTATCAGGTAGACAATATTAGTTGTTCATTTTTCAGATGAAAAAAATTGAATCATAGTAAGATTACATAATTTACCCAAGTTCACATAGCCAGAAACTATAGGAACCAGATTTCAAACCCAGTCAATCTTCTTTTACAACCTACATCCTGATGACCACATATACTGTCTTCCATGTGCAGACTAAACACAATTCATAGAATTAATAACTATCTTAAGGAACACACACACACACACACATACACACACACACGCACATAATTGTTTTTAACATGTATTACCTACCTATAAATTATAAACATAAGGCTACTATCATCTGAAGATTCTAACATTCTTAAATTTAAGTCCATCACAATGTTAGTTGTAATGTTAGTGTAAAGCTAGTCCAAGGTGTGAAGCTAATTAAACCATGACATTGATTTTGTTTCCCAGGTGAAAATACAATATTTGCTGGGGCCTAGACCCAAGTTCTCCATCCCAACTTTGGCCAATGATTTCTGTTTTTTGATCCTTGTGGATGGCAAAAAAAAAAAAAAAAAAAAAAAAAAAAAAAAAAAAAAAAAAAAAAAAAAAAAAAAAAAAAAAAAGCATGAATGCACTAACATAAACCTATCAACTCTTTCATTTATTACCAATGAGTAATTATATCTACACTACAATCTGGTAGTGTAAATAATATTTACAAGAGGAGTCAAACAGCAAATGTAGATGTAGCCAATGATTTACCAACCTTGTAACTTCTTCTCATTCCTTCCAGTGAACTTGGTGTTAGGTAACTTGATTGAAGGTTTGTGTCAGACACTTTCACCATAATGTCTCTGTAATTTCCCCTGTGACGCGCAGTAAATGGAATTGCAATGCATATTGGAAATGGAATTCTCTTTTCTATATCTGAGCACTCTACAGTGATGACATTGCTGACCAACTCTTCGTTATCACTCACTATTAAAGAACTCATGCTGTTAATTATTCGGCATTCTAGATGTTGCAGAATGTATGGTGGTGCTGTGATATAACATAACACTTGGGGGCCAGCATCATCACTTAGCACAGCAAGATACCTATAAAAGGGGAAAAAGGATGTCAATTTAACCACCATTTTACTTATGTATTGTATAACTCAACACGTAAGAGCCTGTGCTCTAGGGTCACATCGTCTTAGTGGGACCCCCAGTTCTCCCACTTACTGACTCAGTGATCCTGGGCAACACATTCAACCTTTGTGTGCCTCAGTTTCCCAACTATAACATGGAGTAAAATAATAACCTATCTCACAGGAAGGATGAGAGAATTAAATAAATTATTATATGTTGAGTAATTTGAAATCTGTGCCCGAAACAGTGGGTATTGTTGCCTATTATTATTGTTCCTATTGTCATTAATAGTATTATTTAAGCAGTTGATTGATTCCTCGGTTTTGTTCATTTCACAATATGAAACTGAAGACTGCTGAAGCTTCTTAATAAACCAAGTACTGATACCCGAATAGTTTCTTAAATTCTGAGAGTAAACGTACGTCTGCTATCAGAATTGTCTAAACACATTAGATCAAACGGTGATGTTTAATCTATCTTTTAGAAAAACTGACGAAAGTACAAAAGTACTGTGAACTTATGATTACTCAAAGTAATTAGAAACAGAATATTTACCATTCTGAAAGAATGAATCTAAAAGCTTGTTTTGAGCAAAGGCTTATTTTGACCATTTGTTTCACTCTTGCTTTTTATATCATCACCTTTGCAAAAGATTTTATAGGCTTACAGATTTGAATTCAAAGCTAAGATTAGTCACTTGCTATTTGTTTGACCTTAAACATCAATGACTGTTTAAATGGCTAATATTTTAGCTCTTTCAATGGACCAGCTTTTGTGTTATATAATATTTTATTTAATCCTCACACCATGGGGTCAAACAGGTGTATCATCACTATTCTACAGATAAAAGGAATTTAGGTTTCAATAATTTAATTTGCTGAAGAGTACACAGATGGTAAGTTGTAGAATCAATAATTGAATTCATCTATCTTTAACACGAAAGCCCAAATTTTATAATACAATATCATACTTTCTCAAATCATTCTAAAACCTGGATTCTTTATCCATTACATACTAAAACTATCTACTCCACAATAGTGTGAAGATGGAATGAGATAAAATATTTAAACTTCTTATAAAATGTGTTAGCATAAAATAAGTGCTCAATAACTGTTAGATCTCTATATTAAAATTACCAGCTTGAGTTTCTCTTCTTTCTACTTCTTATTTTATACCAGTGAAATGATTAAAACAGTGTCAAAGAGAAATAAGAACTATATAAGATACAGCATTAATACTCCGTTTTAGAATAATACAGTTTCCATTACTAGTAACTTGAATTTTATAGTGCAAATTTAGTATAGAAATATAAAAATAGTAGATGGTTATTTATTTATATTTATAATGCCGAACCCATAAATTTAGAAGGAATTGAGAATTACGCAGCCCAATGGTCTGTGTGAGTATTCTCTGAGGGTGGTGTTGATGGTAATTTAGAAAATGAGAAACTTGGTTTAATAGTAGATACAGTGACCCAACATTTAAGGATGACGATAAGAATAAATAACAACTTGACTTCTGAAGAATGACTTCAAGAATGTCTCTTTTCTATGCCTTGGGAACCATCTCAATACCTTCTGACAAAAGACCAACCCATGAAGTATGTTGAGGAGACAGGTAAATGCTTCATTTCCCCCAACTCTAACCAAATGGATCAGGTCCAGCCCCTTAAATATTCGGCTTTTAGAATAAGTCACAAGCACTTATTCTAATTTTGTTTTCCTTTGAGTTTGAGCACATTAGGACAACTATGCTAGAAGAGACAGGCTTTGTTGTTTCTTTTTTTTCAAAAGCTATTCGGAGAGGAATCACAACAGATTCTGAAATAGGTTTTGTTTATAGCACTCATCTTTTACGTGGTAGGATGGCCTCCTAGACTGAGGGACTGCAATGAGTAGTCATCTTCTTAAATATGCAAGCCAAGCACAATTGGCATGGAGGCCACAAAGAGGAAATCAGTAACCAGGAAACACCTAAAGGAGGTGTGAGAGGGAGCGGTTCAGCAATGACTCATTAGTTGATGCCTTGAGTCATTTCTGAAGGTGAGGATCTGAAGCATTAATGTTTTTCTCAAGTGAAGTGAGCAACTACATTTCGACTACTTTAACAATTGTTTTGCAGAGACAGTAATGCTTTCAAACCATAGGGATCTTTCATGTATTGAATGTACTCCTAGGACACCTATAGAATTCATTAGATTTTCAGGTTTGTAGGAACCTCACAGGTAAATTAGCTCAACCTCTTCATTTTATCGATGAGATAACTAAGGTTAAATTGAGCAAAATGACTTGTCTGCGATCATAGACTCATTCCTGGTGCTGTCCTGAACGGTATCACATTTCTGAAAGAGCAATCACACATTGTGGCGGAGAGGGGATAAATGAAGTTTGGTAGTATGTGGGAGGTGGAGAAAGTGAAGATTGTTGGGGGTGAAATATATTAACATACTGACAATTAGCTGAGCGAGAACATCTGCAAAGTGGAACAGTGCTAGGACCTTTACATTATTTTCTCATTTGACCAAGTAATTCTGGGAAGTATATATAATATCTACAAAGAAGAAAATAGGACTAAGAAAGAAAGCAAGTTGCCCAGGGTTACAGAACTAGTTTGTAATAAAACAGGAGATAAAACTTAAGACTGTCTGCCTCCCAAACCAATGATATGTTTTTTTAATATTTCCCACTGCCTTCCTAAGGGTGTTATGTTTTTGCTGGGAAAAAAAGCTTGCTAATATTTTATTTTATTTTATTTGAACAAAAAGGAATTATTACTCCTTTTTACTAGGTAGATAAAACATAAAATAGAACAGTCTTTCTCACTTTTTAAAGTCACAGATTCTTTGAGAATCTGATGAAATCTCTGAACCAAAGACATAAAATAGATATGAAAATATACCTTCCATCTTAAGAGCCACCCAGAGCTTAGCCATGAGCCACCTAGAGTTATACAGACAGATTAAGAATTCATGATGATGCATAAATAAAATAAGTCTGAGAATTCACTTAATATGAATATAAAAACATAAATCTGAGATGGGAAAAGTCTTCCTTAAATTTTGAACACTTTGCAGACTCCTAGTTTTTCTTATAATAAAAAAAAATTAGTGATTTTAACGTGTCCCTATTCTGGACAATTATACATTTTAAGTACTTTCTCATATAGTCAATACCTTCTTACTTTAAAAGAAGCATTTAATATGTGTATTTCCTAAAGCTATAAGAAAGAAACAATATTAATAAGAGCAGCTGTATAAAATTTTATGGTAGTAATTTAAAATGAGTTACTGATTTACACTATCTTCTAGAGATATGAAATGGAAATATAAAACTTTATTCACATACAAATACTATGTATACTAACTACAGAAACACACACATAAATAGGCATATATAAGCATCTCTCATTGCATTTACTTACTCCTTTTCCATTATGTCATTTTTTTGCTTTAGACTCTCTGAATCATTGGGAAGAAGACTATTAACATATTTATTGGAGATATCACGTGTTACTGAAGATGTGGTAATCTCTTCTCTTTGGTTTTCTGAGGTCTCTTGAATTTCTCTTTCTGTTGTCTGGATGATGTCATGCATCTCTTCCCTGTTGCCATTTATGTTCTCAATAGTCATGTGTTCTATTTGTTTATCATCTCCATTTTCTGCATTATCTAGGAACGTTTTGTCCTGTGACTCTTCTTGTCCTGTTACATCGCCATTCAATGATGTACTGTTTTCTTTTTCCACTAATTCCAAAGTCATGTGTGTTTTATTTTCCTTTAACTGGACCTGGTTTGTGTGATGACTTTCTTCTGCATTTGTGAGAGAAACAGTTGCTGTTTCTATGACATTTTGTTCCCCTCTTGCAGCAATGTCTGGTACTTTGATGTCGTGAATGGTGGACATTGTCCGCAGTGGAGTACATTTATCATGCATGCCGCATGAATTACACATCTTTTTTTCTTCTTTCTTTAGAAGTGTAGCAGTGCTCCCCAAATATTCATTTATTTTCATGAGGCAGTCTATGAAAGTAACGATTTCTACATATACACATACACACACAGAGACACATAAAAAAGAATAAATATAAAACTAAACCAAATTATGTTTCTCCACTAACGTAATGAGGAATGGCAAGATAACATTAGAAACCTACAGAGATCCTTACTGGGCATTTAAGCCAATCTCCCTCCTGAAGGAGAAGTCATTTGTACAACTGTCATTCTTTTAACACATCCGGGAATCGAGAACAATTTGCTTTTTAATGTAAATAGTGAATCTAATCCCTTTTGCTTGTGAAAATTGTTTGAACATTTGAAGACAGACATTATTATGACCTCCCCATAAGACTGTTCAAAGAAGTCAACATGTCCCTCAGCCATTTCTCATTTGGTATGATTTTGGGACTTGTTTTTCCTTTGAATGTCTTAGTTTATCCATTACCCATTTATAATTATTTGCCTAAAATTTACCAAATACTCCAGATGAGACTTGGGTGGAAGCATACCATAGCTACATTATTTTTGCGGTGTGGATGCAATATTGAGTATTTGTTTGCTGTTAGGAGAATTGGATTAGATTTACCCTATTCTTCCTGTTGAGTTTGTGATCATTGACGCTTTTCAAATTAGTCTTTCAAAGAATAGTTCCAATTATACTATCCTCTGATTAGGAACTGCAGTGGCTACTCAAGAACTGTTAAAGTCCAGCCTCTTCACTCTGGTGTAATCTCTCACTATACTCCGATCTAATACAATCCGTCACTCCATCCCCGTTTTTCACCATCCTCCTATTGGTTCATTTCTCCTTTCCTCACAGCTGGGGTCACTTGGTGGCTTGTTGCAAGCTTGGCCACTCTCCAATCCTTAGAATTCAATTCTGAGCTCCAGAGTATGTCACTGAAGGCCCCATGGCTCAGTGTGTTTACTAAATCATTCTTTCACTAGTCTGGACTTAACTTTGGCTTCCAATTCTGATAACTTGTTTTTTGTCTTGTACCTGAGACCCTGACTTTATTTTGAACTCCTGTTCTGGTAGCAGAGTTCTTTCATTTTCTATGACTAACTATTTGTCTTGATATGTTGCCTAGGGGCAAATTTAATCTCTGGAGAGACTTGAATCTTGGCTACCAGCTCCAGCTGATGGTCTCTGGGTCGTGCTGCCTTTGGATAGATTTCTATCTGCCCTCTAGGCTGAATTTCTAACATTATCTGCCCTGGATTCCTGACTGATGAAACCTGTTCACTTGCCTGGACACTATATTATTTAGAATTGAATTTTATGATGCCATGAATCTTCTTATCTAGAGTAACTCTTGTTGTCTGAGATCATATTCATCAGATACCACATTTTTTCCTGCCGAACTGTAATTCTTTGCATCCATAACTGGGCCTATTCCCAAGAACTTGAACTTCTTAGTGTGTGTGTGTGTGTGTGTGTGTGTGTGTGTGTAGAGAGAGAGAGGTAGGGTCCAATTTCATATCCCAGCTTACCCCAGTCTTTCAGTGTTTTCGTAACTAATAGATTCAAACTCAAATGAGTCTAAAAATGGAATATCATATTCCAAAGTACAAAAAGTGCTTATTCTGCCTCAAGTAGGCCTATATTCTCTAACCTCTAAGTCTTAGATCCTGCCAATAATACTTCTGCCTAGAATGCTCTTTCAAATTTCCCAATTTCTGGTTCTATACATCCAACTCACTCCTAAGCTTCAGTTTAAATGCCACATTTATTTTAGAAAAATTCCCAAATCCAATCCTCACTTTAAAAATAAAATCTTGCCAACTTCTGAAGACTTAATGCACTTTACTTGTATATTTCTAATGGAATTGGCATCAGTGTTCTTTGCATTATTGTGTATTTATGTCATCTTATTTCCCTTATTTTATTGTTAGTCCCTTATGAACAGAGACTCTATCTTTGCCTTCTTTGTGTGCTCCTTAGCCCCTCTTAGAGTGGCTACTCAATCAATATTTCTTAGAGAAAGAATAAATAAAATACTTGCCTTGTGTCCAGGTACATTGATTCTCCTTGTCCAGCAGTGCATACAGCTGCTGGCAGGTGGATTGCAGAGTCCCTGCAGTGTGCTCCAAGAGATGACAAAGGACCCCACTCAGCTCTTGACCTAGAAAGACCACTGTGGCTACCCAAGTGGCTCTACCAGCCCCTTCACAATGGTCTTTGCCCAGGAGTGCCTGCTCCAGCATCAGGTTTTGTCTCCAAATCTGCTTCAGTATTTGGCCTAGTTTACCTGAGCCCATGTTTTCTGTATCCATTTTATGCTGCAAGAGTGGAATGGTTCTTTACTGCCAGCAAAGCCTAAAGGTTTAGCAAATTCAAACTTGGCAACAGTTATTTCTCCTAAAACCTAGGAGATGATCCAATTCAGCTAGCCAAGTACTTTCCCACAACATAATAGTTTATTCAGCTTCTTGTTGACCACTGAAAAGTTCCTAGGTGACCAAAGCAGGGGCGTTCCTGCACCCTGAGTGCCATTGTGTACTGAATAGATTAATCACAGGGATAGAGCTAGCTCACACAATCCCATTCTCTATGCAAGTTTTACATATTCAATGTACTATGGGAGCCCCATACACTTTTCCAGTTTCAAGGCAACAAAATACAGATTCTGTAGTAAGAGGAGATGTTTATTAATCAAAGGTAAATTGTTTAATCAATACTACTAATAGATTCTCATGCAATACCCAAATTTATTAATGTAGTAATATGATATCTGAACTGCTTCAAAGTACTAATCTGGGAGTGTGGGAGTGGTATAGAAATAAAATAAGATTAGCTATAAAGTAATAATTGTTGGAGGTCAATATGGTTACATGTGAGGTCTTTACAGTTCTCTCTAATGAGCATATATTTATAATTTCTTAATAATATTATTAAAATATTCCTTTGCTTGTGCAGAGTCTATTACTATTGGTTAGGTGATTTTAATTAGTACCTGTTCATATGGCGTACCTGCAATGAGATTGAAATAAGTCCTTGGTCTGTTTACTCTCGGATAATATCTCACTAAAAGCAAGCAAGCCTGAAAAGTGGCTTTCTTTTCTCTAAAAAGGGTTTTTCACCATGTATAATTCAAATTTAGATACAGGAAGTTCTCACCACTGCTGGCCCCTGAGTTGGGACATTATCTATGAGGCCATTGCAATACGAGACTTGATATTGGGGGGAGCCCCTGGGGGTGTGAAGAGGAACAACCTGCTCCCTCTTCTCCCCACCCCCTCTTCTAACAAGGGAGCACACAGAGCCAGAGGAAAAGGGCGCTGCATTCCAGATGGGCTCAGGTTCTCTCGGAGGTACGGGCCTGAAATGAAGGTTTTTCCAAAGAGGAGCCGGCATGCTTTCCTCTCATTCTGGGCACGGGGTTTCCCAGAGCGCATGACACCTGCAAGAGGAAATGTGGGAACACAGATACAGTGAGTAAAGAATGGAGAATGAACGCCTCGGCCTGACTGCAGTCCAAGCCGCTTGCGGTCCCAGGAATCCGAAAGGAAAGGAGCAGTGCTGAGGAGTGGGGCCTCCTTCTCTAGGAGAAATCTCACTTCCCATGATCCTCTCTGTTGACCGAAAAGGCAATCTTTTTGGAGATGTGAATTCGTATCACAGGAGGAATCTCATTGTTTTAATACTTTTCACCCTCTTCTCAATAGTTAAGGACTTTCTAGTTCAACTGTGTTCTACATTTATCTTTAACTCCTGAAATACATGTGTAATTCTCAATAATAATGTATACATGGCTTTAATTCAGTGCTCATGCTGGGAACTTCCTATAGCATTTATTGCTGGGAGTAAGGGCTATCTAAGTGCTGAGAAGAGGGCTTTTGGGGACTTGGGAGAGGCAGACACATGACCAAATTATTAAAACACAGCTTAGACTGTGTTGAAAGCTATAGCAGAAGTATGAATAAACAGTAGCATTAAAGCTTGGAGGAGCAAAAAATTAATTGCAATATGAAGCCTAGGAAATGTTTAAATGAGGAGCTAAAAGATGATCCAGTTTTGAGCAGTCTAGACAACGAAGGGGAAGAAACAGGCCAGCCTAGGAAATAATACAGTCAAAGGTCTGGAGGCATGAGATGGCACAGTGTGATCAAAAACAGGGAAGGATAGCTTTAGAGGAGGCTTCAGCCAATCAGTCAGAGAAGTGGCAAGAGAAGAGTCTAGCAATGACGGAGAGTCAGGAGAAATTGGAATTTTGTTTTGCAGACAAGAAAAGAGAAACTAAATAGTTTTGGACCACGTATGCCCACAACTGTGCTGGAGGGCCGCAGGTAATTTAGATGGTAGAGACACAGGCTCTAAGAGCAGTAACAGTGCAGGCAAGGGAAGGGAACGCGTGGAGAGGAAATTTGAAGCAGACGGACTTCAAAATCAGACTTGCTACATCATCAGTTAGAAAGCATCGAAAATCCATCCACTTATTTCTAAAATATTTGTTGGCCGTTGGTGCAAGAATTGTGCTCGATAGTAAAAGATACTAAAAGTTTTCGTTTAGGTGACTGAACAGATGGTAAAACCATTAATCGAGTTAAGAAATTTAGGGAAAACATTAGGCCTCATCACTAGATAATTTTATTCATTTTGAGATTGTTGAATTTGAGATAGCTCAGGACAGTTTTTTGGAATGTGTTAGAAATTTAGAAGAAAAGTCAGAATACCATTGGCATATCTGAATGCCATCAGTTAAGCAGGTGGTGAATGATTTCCTGTAAGTACAAGAGATCAATGGAGAACGTACACAATATATATTTTAAGTATTGAATAAAACTGATAATGAAATGCTGAGTCACTAGACAAATATACATTTTTTTTCCCCTTCTAGATATGTGGGAAAATTCCCAGGGCAAAGAGAAAACATTTTTTTTTCCTCATTAGCCTCATTGACATTTGCTGTCCTCAAGTCTGAACTTGTTCTCTATGTGGCTTCTCAAGAACTTGTAAAAATTGCCGAGTGAGACCTCCCACAAGCCACACTGGATTTACTTGTTAAAACGGGCATCTGCATGTTCCTGCATCTTGTTTTCAATTAACTGATGTCACTAACCACAAGAAGAACCAACATTCGTAGTCAAGATTTGTGATACCCACAGAGTTAACTGCAAAAATTCATCTTGATGGGTTTGACATTTGATTAGCATCTTCACTGTGGCTACTAGTTATTACGACTACCAATACTTTCTTTTATCTTCTTCTCTTTTACTCTTTTACTGTGCTCCCACTGACATTAAGGGAATTAATATGCAGCCTTGAGTTCCCATAATACAGTATGTGGTTGAAAAGATAATGGTTTCTCTTAACAATAAAAGTCACAAATTGAGTAGCGATAAAATTTAAGTAGGATAGTCACTTATTTAACCTGAAGAAATAAAACTGTAGTAGACTACACAGTGCATTGATGTTAGGTGGGAAGTGAGGACAATTCAGTTTTGAAGTGTAATCAAGTGTCTATTCTCCATTAAATTTATGGCGAGGAGTGATGCGTATAAGATATAAACAAAAGAGTTGTGTATGCTTCAGGTACTATGAGTCAATATTAGTTCTGTTATCTGATTTTGCTATTGTCTTTGCATTCCTGTGGTTGCCTACATTGGAGATTTGGGTGCTCAGCTCAGACAATTTTACATTATTTGAAAACTCTAATTATATATATGTTCAACTTTGATCTGTTTAAGACAACTGGATGATAAATGAAAGAAAAAGGAAAAGTAGATTTTTTGGTATGTATTTTCCCCAATAACTTACTGTACTAAAGTAATACAAATTAAGAATCAGAACTCTCAATGTGTTTATTAATTTTAACATGGTTTGAAAGAGCAAGGTAAAAATGAAAGTTAAGACTTCTCATTAAACAATGTAGATTAGATACATATTCTATTTATGCTTCCTTCTAAAATGCCACTGAAAAGGCTAAAACAATATATAAGCCCCAAAGGACAAAGAGAATGAGTGATATGATGACAGATAAAAGATGTCAACAAACTTCTGGGAGATCGAATGCAGAAGGAAAATTGCAAACGACTTAATCAAGGAGAGAGTACGTGAAAAATAGAGTTTCAGGAGGTACCAGAAATCAGAGACATCTAGTACCTCTGAAAGTGAGAGTAAAACTGGGGCTGCTAACAACTTTTTCATTGAAAGTCAGTTCAGGAGCAGGTAGATTCCTAGATCCCTCTCTCATGTTCCAAATAGCCAGGTAACTGTCTTTTTCTCCCACACATCAGAGGCTAGACATTTTCTCTACGAAGAACGTGTAGCAGAAGCCAGGAGGCCTGGACTGAGCAAAGAAGTGGAAGGAAGTGACATGATGAGTGTGAGGGTTAGGTGACATTCACAGTTTAAGTAGTGAGGTCCCATTCTATTTGTTCTGCTCAGCTCTGAGAACGGTCTAACAAGCATAACCTCTCAGGCAGAAGATTGGAAGATTTTTCTCTAGAGCATCTGAACACCAGAAGAGAAATACCTATCAATAGTGAAACTTTTAGCGTTCCTCCCCCTAGTCTCTACCCACAAAAGCTTGCCCTGCCCCTGCCATATCATCAACCACGAAGCACCAAGTGATAAGCCACATCTATTTATATAAAGCTTCCAAACCATGTCCCTAATACCTCTCTCTTAATCTAAAAAACAGTCAAGGAGGTTAGGCATAGGAGAAAGCCTCTAATATAATGCTAGAGAGTAAAGCCAACATGAATAAAGGACTTGGAAAAAATAGAGCCAACACAAGGGAGAGAAGAAAATATCAAATAAATCTATAATTAACATTCTTGGAGTCTGGGATAAGAGAAGATAATACACCCACAAAAAAATAAAAAGATTTTCTAAATAAGGAAGCATTTAGACAATAAGAAAGCACTCACAGAAATAAAAATATGATAAGAGAAATATTTTAAGTTGGTATCTGGATATGAAGAAGCAGTTAAGGAAATCTCCCAGCCGGTCAAACAAAAAGACAAAGCGACAATAGGAACAAAAAGGAGGTTAAAAATATTAATGGTTTAATCCAAGTGGTCAACTAGTAGGACTCCTAGAGATTGAGAAAACAGAAGGAAAGACATTATCAAAGAAATGATATAAGAAATTTTCCCAGAATAAATGGATTTGAAATCCCAGACTGAAAAGGTCCAGAACAATGTATGCAAAGAAAAAAATTGTAATGGTCACATCATCATGAGCATTCAAAACAGCAAGGACAAAGATTCTAATAGCCTCTGAAGAGGCAAGAAAGGTCATGTTTAAATCAGAAGACACTGAATTTCACAAAACCAAGACCTAGAAAAAAAATAGCGCTGTGCCTTCAGTATTCTGAGGGAAACCTCTTTCTAGTTTAGAATTCTGGTTCCCCCAAACTATCATTAATTATGCAGTAAAAGGCACCTTCAGGTATGCGAATATTTTTTTGAATGGCCTCTTGTGTTTCTTTTCTTGGGAAGTTTCTAAGGGATGCACTCTGACCAAATCAACAGAGTGACGCAAGAAAGAAGTCAGGAAATAGAAAATCGAGCAAAGTAGGTAAATCAGATGTTTACAGTGAAGTCCCCGGGTGAGAACAATGCCCTGGGCCCTGAGCACTTTCGTCCAGACTGAGGCAGTCATCTGCGTGGCCCAGGAGGGCTGTCTGCACCGGGAGTGTGGGATGTGGGGATGTGGGGGGTGCGGGTGAGGGTGTGGGTGAGAGGGTGTGGGGGTGTGGGGTGGGAGAATGGAAGGAAAGAACTCTGATGTTCTAACCATTTTAAAAGAAGTTTTGGTTTGGGGGAGGAATTATTGATACCTGAGCACGTGAAATAAAATGAGACAGTTGATAAGCTAAATTCTAAAGGAAAGGATATATAATTATACTATACTGTACAGCCCTGCTATGAATAATATTTACATAGCCATAGTGAAGAAAATCCCTCTAATTACTTTAACTAAAACTGGTTCTGTATGTATGTACATGGCCAATATGGGTATAGGAGGCATGTCTGTGGAGAATGAGTATAACAGGACGGGTATGAGAGGGCAAAAGGCTTATTTCTGCAACCGGAAGTCAGATATTTAAAAATAAGTCCAACAGTTAAAAACAAGGGGAAACTAATATTCAGGAATCTGGAGGTTAAGTACCAAAAGTAACCTCGAAAGCACTGAATGTAAATGCCTCTGGAGAAAGATGCAAGACAGAGAAAAGCAACTCCTGATCCACTACCAGCAGCTAGGCTTTTGTGTCCTGCTGACACACTCACAGAAGAGCAACATCAGACAAGGCCACTCTGACTAGGATTGATCAAGGCGAAGTAAGACCACTCTGTCATTCTATCTAAACACAGACAAGACACGGGCATCATCCTAGCCACAAAATACCCAAATCTCCCTGTTCTACAATAGCTAATAGGAGTGAAGGCTGTTTCTTACCACCTGCAGCTTTAGCATCTTTCTGGTCTGTCCTTCCTATAGATACAATTTACTGAGATAACCAATCATAGAATTGTCCCCATTTTTATTAAAAATTATCTGATTCAGAGCAGGAAAGTTTCCCAAAATCATGTCACCAAAGCCCAATCCCGTAAGTCCTTTTTAATAACCTTTAACTGAGACACCCCATGGCTGTGAGCATTCCCTCACTGAAATGAATGATGAGCCTTACCTGTTCAATTGCAAATATGTTGCTGGTGACCTTTGCCCCGAGATCATTTACAGGTATTTGAGTACTTGGGTTGGAAGGAGGGCAGAGAGAAAGTATCTATCACTTTTCTTCGGAGTTGTCATACTGTTTGATTTCTTAAAAACTATAGGCATGTATTATTTTGATGCAAACTAAATGCACACATTAAAAAAGAATTATGGTCAAATGTTACATTCACTACAGATCCCTTGGGGATGATATTCAAATTGACATAACATATTCACATCATGAGGTTTACTTCAGAACAGCTAACACATACTCTATTAACTTTATAAAGAGCAGTTTATCATTTGAAAATGCTTGGAATTCAGTGGCCAATGTCCAAGAATCAACTTAAATTAAAAGCAGTCAAATGGTCTGGGCATAATCTTCAAACGGGGTAGAATAATTACCACTCAGTAATGGTCCAATATCAAATAATTCATCTGGAGCACAGTGGTCTAGATGCAGAGGTCTAGCAGAAGGTCAACAAATGTTTGATGATTAAGATAATAATTAAACGTAATAAACATTCCACATGTTCTTTTAAGAAGTAATCATACCATTCTAAAAAAGTAATTTTTAAAATGTCTTAGTATCTCCAAATATTGCACAGGGTTCAAATTTCCAATTGCCTTATAAAAGTCACAAATGCATTCGTTTTTTGTTTTTTATACAAGCTTTAAAAAGGGAGTTCTAAGTAAGCTCCACACAAGCAACTAACTCATTGTTAATGATTTTCATACAAATTAAAACAGTGGAAAAACTCATTTAAAAAATAAAAAATATATACCAACAAAAAATGGTGATGGAGCAGTTTAATAATAGATTTGAAACTTATCTTTCATTTTTCATTCATGTATTGATGAGAAGTGGAAGACAAGGTATTGATTCAGACTAAGTCCCCAGGTTTGAAAAACTACAGTAGCCATATTGGCAGAGGTAGTTTCATTCTTTTGTGTTTAAATACATTTTTGAACCTTTACCGTTCAATTACAGTAAGTTTTGATTTTGAGGTGTTTCCTCACACCTTGGAGTTTAGTATTCAGAGTTCTTATTGGCATGTTCTGCAGTCACTATGTAACGAAAATGGTTGCTCATGGCATCAGGAACTGCATTAGAATTAAAGAGTAATGAAAGATATTCCATTATTTGATTAGCAAAAGTTCTTTTTATTAACAGCATCAATGGCCTCTGAAATTAATACTTGTTTGGATTATGGCTTTGCAACCCTGCTCTGTTGAGTCATTGTTGTGTTTGTAAAGATTATGAGTCGTTATACAGTCACGGACCTGTGATATGAAACCAGTGAAGTCAGTTTTCAGTGCAATGAAAACTAGGTGGTTTTCTTCTCTGCCAGATGTTCTGAGACATATTTTCAAATGAGGGTGTGTCAGGTGCATTGCTACAGTGTGCTGTATGAGATCTCAGTCTTCAGAAGGTGTTTCTGTACTGTCCTCCCTGCTTGATTTCTCCCAGAGCATGATTAGGGATTTGAGGTGTAGTTCTGTCAAAGAGAAAGAAAGAAATCACTGAAAAAAGAAAAGGAATTTTTTTTTTTGGAGAAAAACAAAGGGTCTAACATGTTTTGACACTGCATGTTCCTCCAGGTTCCCTCCTTCCCTCGGGACAGGAGTGACAGCATCCAGTGGGATACGACTGTGCCAGTCTAGATCTCACGTCCACAGAATGCCCCTTCTACCTACACTCTATGACATCTCCTAGAAACCTTATGTCTAGACTCACCATACAATGACTCATCTCTTCGAAAGCTTAATAGTCATCAGAAGTCCTCACACTGCAGAAGTAAATTTGTAAGAAGCAAATTCTTCAGCACGAACGAACCCTCAGCATCACAGAAACATTCTTTAAGTGAGAAAAGGGTGCTGAGAGATGCCCAACTGGCACCTTTGAAGAAATAATTAAACATTTCCAACTAAATTTGGATGGGCTGAGACCACCTCAGGACCTCCCAGTGTCCATGATTACTAGAACAATGTTGTACACATTGAATTCTTAAGTGTCTTTGTTGCTCAGAAATAAAATTCATTATAAATAGAAAGTATTAATTTCCACAGACCTAAAACTTCTTCCCCTTTTAGATCATTGTTATTTTGACATATTTGATCTTAGGCTTATCAACTGCTCTCTTAAATTATCTGCATCCACTATAGATACAGGGTCCAGCAGAAGTAATGCCCTAAAATGTCATATAGTGTGCTTGAGTGTGATATTGTTATGTTACAGAATTACATGCGTATGATTTTGTAATAAAAGATTTGGTATAGGTTAACATCTCATAAAAAGGGGGCGTTATTTGTGCCAGACCCAGTATTAACCATGTTCAATGGCAGAAAAAAAAAATACTATCCATCTTTTTTTTTGCTTTGCTTTCTCTCCGATCACCAGGGGCATGGGGCCATCCTTAGATCTCAGTAAGTGGTAATGGGGAGGAAGACCAGCCATAGCTGGTCCTGGGCAAGCGTTTGTATTATGAAATGATCACTGGTGTCTCCTTTCTGGCCCCGATTCCTACCACTCCTCCCTTTCCTCATATCTCCCATGTTGTTCCTTCTCTCCTGCCGCCTTGAATTAGCTGCCAAAACTCACTTGGATAAACCCATTTGCGCTGGAGTCTTGGCAGGTCTGTGAGTTTCCTCACCAGCATTACTCGGATTTTTAAAGAATAAGCCTATAATGGGAAAACTCAAAGCTTCTATGGGGTATCTTTCCAGGTATCTCTTGGCCTACATGCAGTGAAATGATATCATCGGGAATATGGTTTCTTCCTGCTGTTTTGAGCACTGTCAGAAAGGCATGACTTTTTAGTGGTTCATTTCGTAATTCAGAAGTAGCTGTAAAATTTTAGGGGAACTTCATTTGATTTTTTTATTGTTAAATTATATAGGTTCCAGGTGTACATTTCTACAGTGCGTCGTCTACCTGCTGCATTATGGGTACACCACCCAGAGTCAGTGCTCTTTCTATCACCAAACTTTACTTGACTCTTCATTTGATTTTTAAAATTTTTAAAAACTTTTTGTGATAAAAATGAGAACAAGAATGAAATAGTTTCTGTTCTCACAAAGGATTCAATCTTTGTTAGGACACTAATGATCCAAGATTGTTCAACTTTTTCAAGATGCTGTTACAGTTACTGGTAGACCCAGATAACAGCTCCAGTGTAATCCCAGGATCCCATATTGAATTAAATCTGCTTTGGGTTATTTAGGTCACATACTGCATAAATGCCCTCTCTTTGTCATTTCTCTGTAAATAGTGAATGTGCTTCAGTTTTTTTTTTTTCTATAATATACATTTATTTTTGGAGCTCATTAAATGAGTTAGAAAAGTTAAATAGGTCTAGCCAGTAGACAGAAGCTAAACCTGAAGTTAGAAATACTCTCTGTGGTATTACCTAACATAAAATGAGGGTCGTTTTTAACTCTTGGCTACTACCTACAAAGGAACTAAGAACTATTTGAAAATCAGGTCTTAAATTCAGGTCTACACTTTAAAAAAATATATTGTTATTGCATAAGAACATTAATTTTGTTTTAAAAGCAAAATCGTAGTAGATAGTGAATGCTGTAAGCCATTTTGTCCAGGTAGGGTTGGAAATAACAAAACTGTATTATAGTTTAAATAGTATACTCCAATTTGTGTCTTCCCACAATCCCTCTCAAACTGCATTTTACTGTCGATACATGGTTGTAATCCCTACTTAATCTTAAATTGGTTAGTATTTTTCTAAACTCTAAGATTGCTCTTAGAAAATAAAGTAGGTGCTTAGGGATTAATGATTTCATTGCATTTCAGTAAAGGTGCTCTTTGAGTTCATTTAGTGACACAGGACAGTAAGTCAGAGGCTCTGTATGGGAGTGGCTTCTTTGTGTTGGGAAGGAGTTAATCCACTGGTGCCTTATTTGTGTTCTAAGAGGGACTAACAGTATTAGGAGAAATAAGCCAGAATGTTCAATACCAGAGGATTTCTCTTATTTCAAGTGTACAAAAAAAATAATGCATTCCTTCATGGGAAGAACTGACTCCTCTGGGAACTTTAAAAAACCATCATTTCATTGATTAAATCTTCAAAATTTTAATGATAGCTTAGAATAGTGAAAAGGAGCAGTTTCTAAAGACTTAATAACTACTAATTCCTTAACTAGAAATGCAAAGAACATTCAGACTTTCCCTTGCATGATAAACTATAAGATTTTAAACATGCACTTTCACATAATTCAAAATTTCACACATTCTCACTAAGAAATTCTAGGTTTTTTGAAAAGTACCAGGCTCTCAAATATTTCATTGTACTTCACTTGCCCTCATTTCAGCAACAAGCTTTAAACTTAATAATATGTGGGGGGAAAAATCTCAACATTCTTAATAACCCAGAAAGCGGGGTACTTCAAGGATGGAGAGCAGAGGACATGCCAGGAATTAAAAAAAACAAGAACATATTTTCAGTATGCTTCCTGAGAAGAAGAGGAGCCCCGTGGGAGGGCTATTTGTGAGTATATAGAAGCATTTTGAGGATTTTTAAAGTTGAAATCCTTATCCTTGTCCAAAGGAGGAAATAGCAGTGTGTTTGCATGACCTTGAAGAATGATATTTTGAGCCATTACTTAATCCAGCTGCTCGGGCAATGCCCTTTTGTATGATACAAAATAAACAAAGAAGCAGAATATAATAAGGCAAGTGAATTCTGGAGAACGTTTGCTGTGTGTTTACAGCTTCAGCTTCTACACAATGTTAACTGTTTGAGTGTGACAGTGGTGATGTCCTCCCTACAGTTTAGCTGTGAGAATTGGGCCAATAATAGATGTTGCAACCATTTGGGGCCAACTTTAATTAACATCACCTGTGAGCCATGCCCAGCACTAACAGCAAGACAAGATCATCTACAATAACCTACCCAAGTGATGCCAGATGTTCATCGTGAAATGTCTGCTGGATAAAAGTGAGGACAACGACCTGTACACCTACATGTTACAGAGAGACAGGGGCCATGAAGTGAGACATTTGCCCATCAGTCAGTATATATTGTAAGTTTATTACGTGCTAAGCAGTGTCCTAATATGTACGTGGCTTAGAAGAAGTATTTCTGGTCCTTGTGGGTCTTAAAAGTGTCCTTTGAGTGACTAAACATTGCATTTGATAAAGATCAAAGGAAATGAAAAATGTACATCAAAAGAGCAAGGTATCCATGTATTAAATGGGGTTTTAAAAGAATGAGTGCTGTGAATTAGACAAGGGAAGCAAAGGTTAGGAATAGCAAATAGTACAGGCAAGCAGGTGGAGCGGTAGATGTTAAATATAAATGACTTCAAATGCAACTGCAAACCTGTTGCAAAGTCCCAATTTGTAGAAAGGACAGCAGATGAACTATGAGTGCAACCATCAGGAGAACTTCGTGGTGGGACCATCCCCAGTGATGCAGTATGAAGGCTCTCATCTAGTTATGCCAAACACATCCCGTTGCCACGGGGACAAGAACTGCGAAGAAGCCAACATCTTGAACTTAAAAAAAAAAAAAAGAGTCCTCTAGGTTATATACCAATTTACTTTTAACAATGACATTTTTCTGCTCAATCCTTGAAACTCTCAGGCTGCTGTGTAATTGAATTTGCTTGGCCCGGAGAAAAGTTTGTGGATGTGAGTTTGAATGAAAATTTAAACATTTTTTTTCCTGACCTACAATCTGTAAGTTTCTGAAAAAAAATAGTTTTACTCATGCACACCTGCTTCCTCTCCAGGGGATCCTAGGATTTTTACTACTACTCTATGTTAATTGCCAATCTGACTCCCCTCACCCCCCATGTTTACTCTCAGATGATTTTCTGGGATGCAAAAATGGTAAACCAATGGAAGTATATAAGAATAGCAGCTAATTACGTTTAGCCCCTTTCAGCTGAAAAATTGAGATTCATAGCCTTTGGTTCTCTCAGAAGCCTTCAGAAAAGTGCTGTTTTTGTGCTATGGCTGATTGCATCTGCTACATAAAACATAGTGCCCTTTGAGGTTTTGAAAGAAATATCCTTTGGAAAGCCTCAATACCATGATAAAATCGAGATTGCAGCACTTCGTGAGCTCAGACTCAAGAGATTTCTGACAAGTAGAGAGTTCATTTTCAGTATTTTAGAAGAAAACAACAGCAACCACCTCAAACAACTGTGCACTACACTGACAATGTCAGTGGCATCTGAATATATATTTTACACATGCATTCTAAAAATGTGTTCCATGTGTTGTGGAGGAATAAAATCCATCCATTTTTGATGAGTGCTAATAACTTCAATTATAAACCCTAAATTGAGAAAGATAACTTAGAAATACGGTCATTCATTACAAATGTTTGTTAAGAATCTACTCTGTGCTGGGTACTCTTTAAAGCTCTGAGGATACAAGTCCTATTCCTCATGTAGCTAATATTAGTGGGAGACTTTTATCCTGTTTGTGTCTAGACTCCTAGGAGAGGCTAGCTGGCCAACTCTTTCAGATAGACTTAAATAATTTCTAATGCCATTATATTTATTATATAATGTATTTATTATATAATTTTGTTTGGAGTTTATCTCAGTGCTACAGGTAACAGAACAGATCTCAACATGTTGCAGCATATAAATATTATCTGATATTTCACAATAAAGTTAAAACCAGATTCTTCCAGATCTGATTGTTTTATCTTGACTGCTAGAATAAAGTAATTGTTAATAGCTATGCCTGAAACAAAACAAATTGCTCTATTTCCAAATAGTTACAGAGACTATTCTCCATTGTTGTCAAGTATAATATCTGTTTAATACAATATATATCAAAAAGTGTGTTTTTAAATTGGTTATAGTTTTATAAAACCATTATAATAACTGAGAAATTATAGATATTTTTAGTATCATTTTCCCCCTGCACTGAATTAGCTCTTGTGACCAGTTAAGACCCATTTTCATGAGGTCAGATCACTGGATGAAATTTTGAATTCTTGGAACTTCGCAAGTCTCATTATGTGATATAATATTCAAATTTAATTTGAAAGGAGATGCTTCACTTAAGCCCATTTCCTGATTGTGTCTTTGTAAACAGACGTGTTTAGAAACTCCCTCTTGTCAATGCCACCTCTTTTTGTCATTCCTGTTTGTGTGCTTTTAGCATAATTAGATGTTTAAGTGTTGGAATTGATTAAGCTTGAACTTATAAGAAATCATACAGTTCCAGAGCTGGAATTGATTCCTTAGGTTTCCCTAGTCCCACCTCCTTAGTTTAGGATTGGGGGCACTTAAGTAAGAGCTAGCTGTAGTGTACAATGTTTTACTGCAGAGCTGCCTCTGCTACCAGTTAGTTCCATGGTCCAGTTCCAGTACTGGACTTGGGTGTACAGGAAATATTTATTCATTTAAATTAAAAAGCAACATGTAAACTTCACACACTCACCTGAATTGGAACTGTTAAACTATTCACAGATCACTTAAATATTATTTCTCTCTGTAGGGGAGAAAAATGTTTTTCTTCTCTTCTTTCTGTAGGGAAGGGAGCTGGGAGATGCTTGGTCTGACCTTGGGTCTTCACCCAAGAGACAGAAGGAGGAAGGAAGGAAGGGTGAGAGGGAGGGAGGGAGGGAGAGAAGGAGGGAGAGAAGGAGGGATTCTAGATGAACCTTGCTGTTCTAAGGAAAGTTCAGCATGGCCATCTGGAAGGTTTTGAGCCAAATTCTGTGCTGCCAGAGGAATCCTGGGTCTCACTGTCTTAGTATCGCTGCCACACCAGTCACTTGCTAGGGGACAATGGGAAGATGTCGCCTTAGCAAATTGAGGTAATGAGTTTCAAAGCTTAGCATCTGGGGTCACTAGATAGTTACACTCTCAGCAGTCAGAGATCCAAGAGACACACTTCCATGGCCACCACAGCAATGTATTATATATGTTGTGACCTTAATGTACCTTGAGCAGAGTTAATCCTACTACTTTCCACTTTTGTTTATTTAATATATAGAAATCAAAATCACTTTTTGAGTGTTCACCATGTTGTAGACAGTGTTAAAAACCTTCACATTCATTATGTCATTTCAACCTCACAAACACCCTGTTTTTATTCCCATTTTACAGATTACTTAATATGTTTCATGCACGGGCAGACTGTGATAAACTATTACATCATCTTGGTTAAACTGAGAACTATCTTTCCCAGAATTCCCTCACCTATATGGTCCCTCTACTGTAAAGTTAATCAAAAAGGAGAATTTGCAAGAATTGAACATTGCAGCAGACATTATGCTCCGACCGTTGTTTTGCAGACAGATGAGGTGATGGTCAGATGAAGTGGTGATCATTCATCTTCTTCTAGCAACTGGCCCTGATGATCAACAGTGGCTTCATGTATACCCCCAGATGCTTGGCTGTGGACCCATTCAATGGGGTCCTCACAGAAAGAAAAACTCTCTATGGGACCCCTTTCATGGTACAAATTTTGTAACTGGATGCACTTAGTTTCTCAGATTAACTGCTTGATAACAGCTCTGATCCTCTCAACTCAACCCACAGCCCACAGGCCACATGTGGCCCAGAAGGGCTTTGAATGTGGTTCAACAGAAATTTGTAAACTTTCTTAAAACATTACGGAAATTAAGCATGAAACTTTTTTTAGCTCATCAGCTATCGTTAGTGTTAATGTTTATTATGTTTGGCCCCAGACAATTCTTCTTCCAATGTGGCCCAGGGAAGCCAAAAGGTTGGACACCCCTGTTGTAGACTATTACTTTCCTGGCTTCTCCCATATTTGTAAAGTCTAATCCTGTAATAAATCCCTTTTCCCTGGAGTAGGTGGTGACTCTCCCTTCCTGCCTGAACTCTGATGGATAGAGTAACAATGCAATAAACATCTGTGGAATGAATGGGCAATTTAGACCTAGCCTACGAAATGAGATCTAGGCAATCAGGCTTCAGAGTCCGATATACTGTGCTTTGGGTTAAAGCAAACACAATACGTTTGTTTCAAATACCAAATATACAAGAAGAAAATGTGACCAGAAGTTATTTAGATTAAAGAACTTCATTTGTAGTTTTCCCATGCAAAAATTCATTCTACTGTTTCACAATGTGTGATGTGTGGGTGTAAAATTTGTGTAAAAAAGAAGAACAAATATATCTGGATGAGACCCCAGATTTTTGTGTCCTAGAGAGCAAAACAAAGCATTTTAGTCAAGAAACGTTTAAGAGCAGACATTAGCAGTCAAGCCTCTAATAATAAATAATTCCTAATGTGTCTAAAATTGCCTGCAAAATACGAGGTCGGACAATTAATTTTGTGAACTCAGTCTAGTAAAAGTGCTACATACCTCATTGCTGAATATCACTGCAGTCGCCTTCGAAGTCCTCCCCTTGGGAAGCTGTGCACTGATGCCAGCGCCTAGTCCACCCTTCAAAGCAATTTTGGAACTCTTTTTCTGGAATGGCCATCAGAGTTATTGTGAACCCAAAATCTGATAATTAAGTTCGTGAACTTGCCACCATGTACTTACTTTAGCAGCCCTGTACAAACAACTCGGTAAGGTGTCATAACCTTAGCATCTTCAGGATACTGAATTAAGTTATTAAATATTACTATGTCAATATAAAAAGCAAATGTTCAAAAATACCTTTCAAAAACAACAGTTTGCCATTCTTTGTATCAAACTTTTTATGAGAGTAACTTTACAAGACATTTATCTCTTTCATCTTTAAATTTTAAACAATACAGAATCAAAATAAGAAAAAATGTCACCAAAGGTACTCTCATACCAATCTGGAAGAAAAAAAATAGACAGTCATAATGAGTCACACAACGCAGCTCTTTGCTGTGTTTGCTCTGCTGATCTGCGGTGTCTGAGCCCTCAGTCTGTTTCTCCACATGCTTCTGTGTGGTCGGTCCCGGTCCGGCTTTGCCTGCTGACATCCACTTGCGTTCTGCCAATAGGAGTCACTTCAGGAGTCTGGCAGTAGAGGGGGAAGGGCAGAAAGGACCTCCCTCCTCTGTCTCGTTTGTTCTCTCAGCACTGCCTGGCGATGCCAGTTTACCCCTGGAAATGTCTGGTCCTACTCCTTTTGGCACATCCAGAACAAGTCTCATCATATGCCACAGGGAGGAAAGAGCCCCAGCCAGATAGGACCCCCTCAAAGGTCTGAACCTCAGTGCTGTGGGCCCCTCCTCTGAGCTGCTTCTCTAGTACATTCCATTTTCCCTTTGGTTCTCACAGCCCTTGGGGCAGTAGTTGCTTGCTCTTATTAGCTCTGATTTATCCCAGCATTCCCTTTATGCTCTCAGGGCCTCCGACACCTGAGTCACCTTGTCATGTAATTAAATCCTCTTTGTTAAACTTCGCAGCATGAAAATCTGTTTTCCTGAGTGAACCCTATCCGATATGCTTATCATCATATGGCTGCTAACAAATAAAAGAGAGGCAGATTTCCTTCCCTGCTTCCTTCTTTCCCCTCCACTATTTATGGGTGTCTCTAAGGTATTCTTTAGTGGCCTCAGGAAACATGCTATGAGCTACTATGAAGCATTGTAGTTTTTTATTTCTTCCCATCTCCTTGTGGCGTGTGCTGCAATGCCTTGCAAGATATGAAATCTGGCTTCTGCTGATAGGCATCAAAGGTGAGATTATCCCCAAAGATCCAAATACGGACCTGCTACTACTGATTCTTCTGTTCAATCTACTGTGCCCAACATTTGCTGCACAAATATCCTAATATAACCTCCACTCACTAGAGCTGCTATGACTTTGGTGTTGGGCTCTCAGTACCTTTTAGAAAGGTAGGCAAAGCTTTCTCTTTTACAGTCTGTTTTATTACAAGTCCTTCTCTATGGCAGAGGTCTGAGTCATGGGGCCAAACCACAATCTATGTCACTGATGCAGGGACATACGTAGAGTTACACCTGTTCTCACAGAGAGGAAGAGGTCCCCTCTTCATGCCTACCCTATTTCAGCCAGATTATTATCAATTTTATCTGCTTTCATTTCCTCTGAAGAGTTCATTTGAACAAAGGAAACTTCTGCTACAAAACTATTTTCAAAGCTACTAGCATAGAACTTCCAGATGTGCTGAGACTTATCTAAATCCAAAGATAAAAATACCCAAGTTTTAAGGTGAGACCACCACTACAAATGTAAACATCATGGCCCATGATTCTTAGGATTCAATATACAAATTTCTCCCAAGTTTTGTAACATTAAATTGAGAATAAATCTGCCCTTTATTTGTTGACAAATATTGCTGCTTGTACGTGCTCTCCTAGGATACCCACGGCTTACATTACTTGAAATTATATTTGTGAGTCCAAAGTACTTATTAGAAAAGGTGTTGCACTTAGTGCTTTGGAGGTGCTAGAGAATAAGAAAAACTGCCATCAGTTTAAAAGATCATAACTTAGAATCCCCAGATTTCACTAGTTACACAAGAAAAATTAAGAAACGTATTGAGTTTCAGAGAAGTCTAATAAGACATGGTACTTTGCATTAATATGTGTTAGTTCTAAGAAGTAAATGAAATTTGCACATAAAAGATTCAAAAGCTATGATGTACTAACAAAAGGGAGGTGCAGATATTTGCAACACTCTTCTCAATAGCTAGGATATGAATCTAATGGTGAGAGCTAGTGCAGCCATCTTTGTCCATGAGATATGTGCCATAAGATGGAAAGAACTTGATCCAGTTCTAAACTACTTTACATAAGTTAAGAGAGGACTAAAGTTTTATCTTATTTGAGTGACTGCTATATTGGACTTTGTTATCACTTCCAAACAGTTATCCTGACTCATAAAATCCAAATACATAAAAATCCTTTACTGAGTTCTTGAATCGTATTTGTAAATCTGGCTCAACTACTGATAATCACTATGAATTTAAGCAAATTACTTAAAGACTCTTATCCTCAAATTCTCTTTCCCTCTAAAAAATGTGGAGTGCTATGAGGATTAACATAGGTAATCCATGTTAAGTGTTCACTTTGGTACTTCCCAGAAAGTAAGCCTCAAATATACTAGCTAGTATTATTATTAGAGCATTATGCCAACCCATTAAGTTATATGGATGTATTTTTGGCAAATAAGTATTTCAAGAGTTTCTTTGGAATTCACGTCACTAAACTAGTTTAACTAGTTGTTTGTTGTAAGAATACTTCAGTGAGAGCTTTTAGGGCTTATACCATCATTTATCATCCACTCACAAATTTTCTAGGTTAAATTTTTCTAGGGTATGAAACTTAATGATCATTATTACTTTCTGGATTTGGATTGGATTGAGGATTGATTTTTAAGTAAAAACCTTAACTTTATCCACAGGGACATTTTGTTGCATTTCCATAAAAAAGTGGACTGCCCTTCTCTTGAGTCCCACGTCCTGCAGGCTCTATAATTTTTGTTCAATTTTGTCAATCCTACCTCCAACTTAATGTCTATGCACCTTAAACTGACGTCTTTACATTTTAAAGACTATTTCTTTTATACCATGCCCACCAAAACATTCTCCAAGAAGTTATGGTCAATAATCTTCTTTGAGTATTATCTATTGGATAAAGAGGTCCCTAATTTCAGCCTTCCTGAAAATGTGGTTCAGTAAACTAAAGGTGTTGAAGAATAAGATGGTTTCCTGGTCAAATAACCCTAGGAAATGCTAAATTAAATAAGGCTTAACAGGTTTCTTTTCTGCAGGACTGCTGTGAAAACTTTAATATGATAATGTATGTCATGAGTCTCTAGGAGAGAGTATTGATTGATGCATTTTCAGAACTTACTTGATCAAGTAGCTTGTGTTCTTATAAAACATTATATAGATTTAATATGAAACCCCCATTTGGAAATGCTAATTTTATGATTGGCTTAAGTAGGGTCCTCGGAGAGTTTCATGTGTTCTCTGTTGGTGTAACCATCCAGCAGATTAAACCATTAGTCAAGTGCTTTCTTGGATCTATCCCTTGTTTCTTAAACCACATTGGACATTATGCCCATAATGACCATTCCCAGAGCCTATCCTCAGACCAAATCTGGCATTCTCTCTTCTCCCTTGAGCCGTGCCACTGAGGTCCCTGTTGGCATAATAGCCAAGAACCTTAATTTTTTCAAGATTTGGGAATACTGTTTTGCCTATCAAGCAAATCCATTTGCTCTGAATTCATCATGAGACTAATGTGGCTTGTGGGTGACCTGCCTGCCAGTGTTATTGCCTCAATCCATTTTTTCCTCATGAGCTGTTATGAGTAATAAAATTATTGTCATGGTTCAAAGATGCCACAGGAACCTGTATGTAAACTGGAATTCAAAAATGCGTAGCTAGACCCCCTAAAAATCATAACTAAATAAACTATTAATTTCATTAACTGTCAGAAAAAAATTTGAATCAAGACATGGTTGACTGTATTATTGATACAATATGCAAGAAGATGTATGATGGGGTGGTAGGACTACTTTCCAGACTTGGGTCTTGTTTTGGTTTCATATTGCTAATTAGGAAGCTGACAGTCAGTCTTGTATAGGCCTGTACCTAGGACACACCTTGCTCAGTGAAAGGTTTCTATCAATAACACACAGAGATTAAAGCTGCCGTGGTGTCTGTTATCTGGGCAAACCCTTGGTAATAGATGCAACAATCCATTTAGATAGCCTAGTTCCTGTCACTACTTATGCTAATAACACTTTGGTCCCGAGGAGAAGTGGCCTAAAGTAGTAATTATAGTGAGGTAGGCCTATGCCTGTGATATGGTAGGAGGCTTGAATTCCAGGTATACCGTTTACAAGGTGTGTGACCTTGAGCAAGTTACTTAAAACCCTTAAACCTCTAAGTATCCCCATTTATTAATGAGGTTAATAATAGAATCTAATTCATGGAGTTGCAGTCAAGGTTAAGGGAGATTGTTTATGTGCTGACCCTGCATGTGAGCAGTTAACAAATATGATCTCAGTATTAATAACTATGGGTGGTATTTAACAAATGTGACCACCACCCACATGGGCAGGCAGGCATTCCTGCACAAAGGAAAGACTCCTGCCTTGTTGATGTAGTGACGTGTTCTTTCTATAATTTGTGTCTACCAAATTATATACTTGGCCACAGGCTCCTATCTATTATTCTGAGTCATGTTAGATGTAGTTTGTAAAGCAGTTTGAGGTTCAGCTTTGAAGAAGGTAGGACAACAGTTCAGACATCTGAAATAAATGCTTGCTGTCGATCTTGAACTTTGCTGAAGATGATAGAGTGTATGAGAAGTTTGAGGGAGGCACTCAGTCTGTTGAAAGAAAGAAAATTAGTATCTCAACAAAGGGCAGAGGAGGGGTGACACAAGCTGCTGACTGACAGGAAGCATTTGCAGCATCTCAGAAGCAGCAGGTGGAATTCAGACTCCAGCAGTGTTTGCAGGGTGAAGGGGGTGTGCATGGAGTGGGGACAGAGTTGAGGAGAACTAGGAGAGACTGAGCCAGATAATTATAGCTGCATACCACCTAAGAGCTACCTTTTTTCTCCATCTCATTTTCCCACTGACCTGACCCTTGAGGGATATGATGCAGCACCTAATGAATAAGGGAAGAGGTGAGCAAGTGAGAAAAACAAGTTCAGCTCCTCAGTTTCATTCATTACCCCAAGAAAGGCTTCCTTCCAGACCTGAGGCAGGGCTGTGGGGCAGAGGGTGGTGCCTGAGGACAGTACATTGAATATTGAATAAACTCTACTGAAGGTTAGTCTGTTTTGCTAAATCAAACCAGACATATTTCTGTCATATAAATTTAGATTGTTCTTGTCATGGACACAAATCAGAAAACGTAAGGGCCCCACCCTAGATTTCAAGCAGGGACAGAAGAGTGAGTTCTGAAGCACAGTTTGGAAGGGACAATGGAAGAGAGACTGAAGTTCTTTATAGTTCATTGTTCTCTATTGAATTCAGCTGGTTCAATATAACATTTACCCATCTCCTGATTGTACAAATGTTTTGTTTTTATTTGAAAGTACACTGCACATTCTAAAGATAATCTAATGAATTAAATTGGTGTTATTTTATTATTTTTTTTTCCTTAGTAGAAATTATTCCCACTGAGGGCATAACGACAACTGACTGATTCCAGCCCTGTTTTATTTTTTATTTTTTGTTTTTCTGGGGATGAATGAAAAACAAAAACAAAAACAAGAAACCCTCCTTTTTTTAGTGGCCTAGTAACTGTAATGAAAAGCCAAGCATTCATGGCTGAGTGAATGCATGAGCAGCCGTGCCTTTACAAGTGAAAGAAAAGAGAAGTTCAATCAAGCATGACTGCCATAGTCTCTTTAATATGCTTGCAAAACGTACAAGCAGACACGGTGGATTCTTATTGCTGAGCTAGATTGAAGCTGAAGTAGTGGGGGTGTGAGAGTTTCCACAGGAAAAAATATAAAACCATCACACAGGATGCTGCAGAAGCCACGTGGAGTGAAGGAAATGCAGACTTGAGACCTGGGCCTTTGAAGGTCTGAGCACCTGCTGTTCAGCACGACTGAGACGGTACGTCACATTTCACACACAGAAAATCATCAAATGGCAGATAGGTATCTTTTCTAAAAATATGTTTTAAAAAACTGAGAACACTACCTTTTCAGACAGAGAAACAGGATGTGTTTTGGACTGTGCTTTCTAAAGAACAGACAGTGGTGGTACAGAAGTTACTAGTAAACAAAGTACAAATTGTACATGAAGTCAGTGAGAACGGGACTTTCAACTCATGTGCCCATTCCTGGCACTCTTGCTATAGACATGGGGAGATGAACTTGCTTAGCATCTTCATGCTCAGGATCTACCAAGACATTTTCATGAAGTGCTGAGACAGTCTTATCTTCTGTTCCTTTCCTCTAATCTATTGTTAATTGCCTTGTTTGGGGGAAGTGATTGAATTTGTTGATATAACATAAAAGAGGTATCTCAGAATTACAAAGTTCAATTTTCCCTAACATTAGAATTTACTATAGAAACTGGAATGGTGAAGTGACTTGATTATCCATTTTATTTTCCTAAACATAGAGGTATCACGTTATGTGCATCAAATAATTTTTATAAATCCCTCAAAAAGCTGGAGAATTAGTCATATCTATTATTGTAAGTCATAGTCTACAAATGCATATACCCTGGAATTCTACTTAGACTGTAGAACCTTCTGGATAGAAAGAACATAAAAGTGATTAAAAGGATAGTTGGTCCCTTGCATCACATTATTATATGTGCCATCCAATAACATTTGTACTTTAACCTCTCTGTATCCCGGTCTATTCAGTCCATATATGGGCATACTAGTAATAGTACCTCCCATCAAGAGTTGTTTTGAAGATTATATGAGATAAGGGAAATACTCGTGTAGTTCTCTTCTGCTTAAATCCCTTCCATGACTTCCCATCCCTTCTGATAAAATCCCCAAACCTTGGCATGGCCTATAAGGCCCGACGTATGTACCTGCTTGTCCCTTCAGTTTCATTTTGTTGTACTCTACTTAATGTACTATGTACCGGAAAGAGCTTTCAGTTCAAATTCCCACACACAGAACACTCAGCTCACTCCCGCCCAGCCCTAGCTTCTCAGTTTAAGCATCACTTACTTAAAGAGGACTCTTGATTTACTCATCAAAAACCATTACTTCCCCCTTATTATTCTCTTGCTTTAAACCTTGTTCATGCCTCTACCACAAATGATAGGGTACCTGGTTTGAAATGAATGGAAAGATGATAGGAATCGGGCAGATGAGGGAGGAATCAAATATTGCTTTTATCCCTTTTAGACAAATGTCAGGCTCTAGAAGCTGTGGAGAGAGTCAGACCTCCCAAAGGGTTCACAGCTTGGAAGGGCAACACAGAGTTCTGGCTCCTTGTGGGAAAGAGGGGATTGAAAGAGCAAGGCTCATGGGGCCAGCTTCTTCCTCCAAATACATAGAATAAATAAATTACTACACTGTCACATGTCAGTGTGTGTGTGTGTGTGTGTGTGTGTGTGTGTGTGTGGGGGGGGTTGTGGTGGGGTGGGGGTGGGCAAAGGGAGGCCAGGAGGGTTAGAAGCTCCTACCATATGAAGTAAAGACTGAGTAGGGAAAAACATTTTCTCCATTATCAATTAAATTGTATTAATTTGAACCATATGCAATGACCATTTTTGAGGTTAAGTATAGAAAAATACCAGTAAATTCATATAGTTTAAAGATAACCATGCATGTATATGTTGCATACACATGTAAATATATAAATAGATATGTATGCATGCATAGATATACCATGTAGTATATGCAATACATGTATCAATGTACGTGTATACTATACATATAGTATACAGGCATACCTTGTTTAATTGTCCTTTGCTTTATGAGTCGCAGGTGTTTTGTTTTTACAAATGGAAGGCAAGACGCTCCACCAACAAAAAGATTACATCTCACTTTATTGTGACACTTGCTTTACTATGGTGGTCTGGGATCAAGCTCGCAGTATCTCTGAGGTATGCCTGTACTCGACTACATGTTATATGCACATGTCCTGTGTGTGTGAGTGTGTGTGTGTGTGTGTGTGTGTGTGTGTGTGATTATTTGGTTAATATCTGCTTCTGCTATCGTATTGTAAGCTTCAAAAATACACTGAAGTATGTCTACTTTGTTTCTGCATTTTTGTGACTCACCACATCTTATAATACCTACAAAAATTAGTTCAATGACTAATAGTTGCAAAGTGTTTAGCATGCTATTTGACTTATTTTAAGAACTCAGGAGATGCTAGGTATTATGGTGATTGCTCTGCTGCTGCTTCTGCTGATAAAACATTAATATTTGGGTATTAAGTTTTGATCTGGGCTGTTTATGTCTAAGACTTCCATTACAGAAATCCATAAGCTTGCCTCAGGGATCACTCATATAGCCTGTCTTTCATGGAGCACAATTTCAGGCAATGTCCCATAGTTGCCACCTCCACAGTGCCTGAGGTGTAACCTCAAGGAGAAACAGGGTGAGTAGGGACTATAGCAAACTATAGAGTGTACAGGCGGCAGCAAGTTTTCCCACCTGTTCAAACCTATTTTGTGAAAATGTGGTTTCAGCACTATCAGGTATTCTGATTTTTCAAGACACGCTGAAAATCCCTATTTTAATGTAAAATCTTCTCATTTGGGTACACTAATTAAAAATTGCTGAACTCTAGTCTGAAAGGTACTTGAACTGCATACAGCAGGTTTGTGACCTCTGTGTTTATGGCCATTGTTTTGTGGTGTGAGGTCTTATCGAACCTTTTCTTGTCTTTCCTTTACCTTTCTTTTACATGGATATTAGTCTGCTTTTCAAATTAATTTTTTAATTCACTGCTTTGTAAGAGAACTATGTCTGTCATCTTTATATTTTTACCTCTCTGTTTTGCTTCTCTAAACTCTTCTCCTTGTCTCTTGTCAAAAGAGCTTTCATGTTGATTATCTTTAATAAGGGCAGTAATTTTTTAGCAGATATCCACTAAGCAATTCACTTGCAGTGAGAAAGAGTTAAAAAAAACAGAACAACTTTCAACACAACTCTTAAAACTTATAACAAAGTATCAAATACCCATAATGCACAGCAGACTGACAAAAGTACTTCAATAGAGGTAATGATACTTCTGAAATACAAACAATAATACGAAAAGTTTCTCAATATCCATAATGCAAAGTCCACTGACAAGGGTACTCAAATAATGGTAAAAACAAAGGGCAATGGCAAAATCCAAGAGAGGGTATTGTATATGCCTGAAAATTAGGCATCAGAAAAGAGGGCCTTAGGGTCAAAACTTTAAGTTTTCATTGAGGCCTCACAGAAAAATGCTTAAGGCATAGGATTTGAATTCACCTCCTTTCTACCCTACTTACTGCTGTGAGTTCTTTGATGGGATAACCCTTCTGTGTCTTGATTCTTCACTGGCAAAAAAGGAGCTCCTACCTCTCAGCCCTATTGAGGGGAATAAAAGAGTTTATAATGTGAAACTATGCCTGGAACATAGAATCTATGTATCACAGGATTTCCATCTTCCTTCAATTACTGTACACTACTGGAGTGGGGGACGGGGAATGTAGCATGAAATATCCTCAATCAGTACTAGTATAGGATATATTTACAGAGGTCATCTGATCAAACTGTTCTAAAATACAAGGAGGCCAAGAAATTTAAAACAGATTAAATACTTATTTATGGAATACAACGCACAGTTTTATGTGTCCCATGTTAGTACACACATCCTTTTAAAAATCATTCAAAAAACCAAATTATTATACATATTTAGGATAAATGAGAAAAACCAGTTTCTTAATATAAAGCAAGTGGGAACTTGTGTGTAATAAAATTCCCAGTGTCAGAATCATAAAAGGATTCAGAAAGTTACATACTGTAAAATATATATATAGAAGTGAAATTAATATGCTCTTAAAGAAAACACTGTTACTCAGAATGTGGTCATTGATATCAAAGTTGCATGCTGAAATTTGAAATTATAAAATATGAATGGAAAGGCAGCATTTTATACATTAATATATTTTATTTTATAAATTATTTATCTAAAATGTTGAATTAAATATTATAAATACACACATGGCTGTTTTGACTATGTCCTTCAAATTGTATACGTATTTGGCAAAAATAATATTGGATTTTCCTTTAGAGAAAAATGGAATGATTACTTTAAATTCTGTTGTGTAACTAATTCTGGGTATCAGAGATTTGGAAAGACTTGAGAGAGAGGTGAGATTTGAACCTAATCTTGAAGACTAATTGGAGAAAAGAGACTAGATTTAAATGTAATAAGGGACTTCTATTTTCTAGGTGCCTTAGTTATGTAATCACATTAAATTCTCATAGGTATTTATTATTCCCAGTTTGCAGATCAGGAAATTGAGGCACAGATAGGTTAATGAGTTTGCTCAAAATGCCACAACCGCACAACGAGGCTTCATTTTGAATGCAAGTCTTTTCAAGGCCAGGTCTTTGCTTTCCCTAAGAGACAACCCAGTGCAGAGGGAGGCTGGATCCTGGAGAAGACTGGGTTAGAATTTTCTTTCCCTTGCAGTCCTAATTGGTGTAAATTGCTCAACCTCTCTTTCTTAAGTTTCTTATCATGGGGATAACAAACGTCATCTCTTCAAGGAGCTGTTGAGATAATTAAATGAGCTTTTACAAGTAAAGTGCTGGGAATAGCAACTGGCTCCTAAATGTTGTGTGGGTGTTAGCCTCCATAATGTACCTTGTAAGAGGTTAAGGAGGAAAAGCAGGGAGAGAAGGGGAGGAGGAGGAGGATTCCACTCTCAAATTGCCTCTTTCAGAAGCAGAGTGTATAAGGGCTGTCCGGAAAGTATCAGCCATGTAATATGAAAATTAGAGGCATTTATCTAGACAGCCCTTGTATTCTGGATAAGGAGGCCTCAACTTTTATAAAGTTAATTTCTTGTCTAGTTTGCTCCCTGAATGCCTTACTGTGAAGGCTGCTACATAAATAATTTTTATAGCCTTACAAATACAGCCCAGTTGTGTTCAATTTATCTACTATTTACTACCTGACTTGTTTAAGTCTCAATTAAGACTATGTTAATAAAATTGGGGAAAAATTACAACTCATAGAATTGCTATATACAATTACTTGTATATACAATATATACAGAGGGTGTCTTTTAAGAAAGGATAAAACTGTATTAAGATTGTAATACTCAATACATACCGATAACAAAAGATGAATACAAGTCATGTTTGACATCTGCAATTGCAAGAGGTGCTCAAAGTGGTCACCATCAGCATCCAGATACTTCCCATTATGGCATACTACTGCTCAAGCAATGTTGACATCGCTTAAAATGTATACATATTTTTTGGCACCCCGGTATGTTAGATATTTGGCTAGAACCTGGTATGATTAATGAGCAATTCATGGAAAGTAGTTTTTGCCCTATTTCCTGACCCTTTTATTTTCCTCCATATATGTATTAAAGTTCTTAAAACCAGAATACATCTTATAACCAATGTATATGTTCGATAGGGGAACTGTATTTCTTCACTTCCCAGAGGTATTATTAAATCATCATTGTGCCTCATACTTCTTATTTCCCTCAGAGAAGACAATAAATGCAGCGATCATATTGTAGTTGCTAATCACTGTATTCTCAAACTATCAAAGTAAGTATTCAATAACTTTTAAAACCATAAATGACTGAATAATAATCAGGGAATTAAGACAATGTTGCAAAGAGACACAGTCTCAATTAGTTTATAAAATCTACCACAGAAGTAACTTGAGGACAAAGCAATGCTTGACATTCTGAGACCTACCATAACCAATGTAAGAACTTTTGTTGATTTATAACCCACCTTGTTCAGAAAAAGAGTCAGGAGGGCTTACAAAGATAAAAATAAATTAAAAGTATGTGAGAACTCTGAGAGGAACAGAAACAAAACAAAAACAAAATGAAGAGACAATATGGACCTAAAATGAAGCCAGGAAAGAGCCACATAAATCAAATTCTACAGGAATGGAAAGAAGGTAATTGTTGAGGTTTAGAAAATGTCAAACAAACAAACAAAAACACACATTTCCTGATGGAAGTAGGGTTTGCTATCAAGTACTTAGCTCTAAGGAAACTGAGGGTTTGGTGTCTGGAGCACGCCAGCTGCTTCAGCACCTCCGGGGCAGGTGGGCGGGTATTTTGACAAGGTGGCTGCCCAAGGGCCTGGCCTCCTGGGAAGCCTCTCAGCCATTGGAGTTCACTCATTATCTCCTTTTCATAATAAGATCACCACTTTCCCCAATTGCTTCACTTACATCACCAGCACAGGGGGAAGATAAGGATATCACGTCTTTTAAGGAAAAGAATTTCAGGTACAGTCTGTGAGATGATTATTAAAAAAATAAAATAAAATAAGGAGTTGGCCTTTGACCTCATTGGCAAGCCAATTGGATGGACACTTAGGTACTGGGGGCGCACACTTTTTTTTTTTTTTTTAATCTCATTTTCTTTTGCTGCCTCCTTATTATCACCTCCAAAGAGCAGAGTGTCCCAGTCCAACTCCGGGCGGAAATGCCCTTCCCGGATTTAACAATCTCGGGTGCCAGAAGGACGGGAGGCATGGTATCCCTCCCTCCTGGGAGAAAAAAAAAAAAATCTAGAAAATGGGATTTAGAAAATCAGTGAGGAGGCTGTATTCCTCAGGGGAAAGAGTTGAGCTTTCAATTGAAAATCATCTCTAGTCCTTTAAAGCTGTGTCAGCTCGGGCAAGTTGCTCTGCCCCTCAGACTCAGCACCTACAAAAATGGGGCTAGTAACTCTTCCCTCGCAGGGACGGCTTGGAGGGGAATCCTATAATGCGTAATGATGGGCTCAACCTAATGGCACGGGGCTTGGCAAACGGAGATTTCCGGTCCCCGGAATGCAGTTTTACCAAGAAACAGCATGGGAAACCGAGCGCCCTAGATGAGTCGTAAGTTTGGGAAACGCTGAGGCAACATGGAAAGTGGTTAGTGGAGTAATAGAATAATAATCAGCGGCGGTGAGGTTCCGCCCATTCGACAAGCAACCCCTATCAGTGAGCACCGACAAACCCAGTGGACGGCCGGAGCCCGGGGGCGGTCACAGGCGTCTCCCTCCGGTAAGGGTAAAGCCCTTCTGGCCCATCTCTGCTCCTGGACACGCCCTTTCAGCCTCCCCCCCACCCTCGACCCGGTCCCCAGCCCCGCGGGCCCGGAGCCTCGGGGCCGAGGTGCGCCAGGTGGCGCGGGTGCCAGGCGCGGCCAAGTCGGGGCGGACTGAGTCAGCCACCCAACTATGCTGCGGAACCAGGACGGCCGGCTCCGCCGCCTCCGCAGCTGAGCCCGGGTTCCCCCGGCGCAGCACGACCGCTCCCCGCCCGCGCTGGGCGAAAGGAAGCGGCCCAGCCGCCGCGCGGGAGCACCTGGGCTGGGCGCCGGCGGCGGGCGCGGCGCTTCCGGAGCTGCGCGCTCCCCGCCTACAGGTGCGCGGCCGTGGCGCGCCGGCCCGAGTGACAGCGCCGCCCGCGTGGCCGCCGTCCGGGCTGCAGACACTGTCCTGGCAGCGGGCGGGGACCGGGAAGGAGGAGGCCCCGAGCGTGGGACCGACGGGCGAGGACCGAGCAAGCCCGGCAGGGACAGACGCGAGCGCCTAGGCTCCCCCTCCGCCTGCCTCCCGAGCTCGGCGGCCCTCGCGCAAGGCAAGTACCGGGGGGCCACGCGTGGGCTGGGCGGCGCGGACCCCGGCGAGTATAGGGGGACCCTTTCAGGCTGGGCCGGGGTTTTTCGGGTAAATTTCCAGGGCGCAAAGTGCTCGTCTCTGGTTTCAGCCCCTTGGATTTCGATCCCGCGTGTGGGCGTCTAAAAGGAAACCAGAAGCGGGTGATACAGAAACCCCACTTACTAATGGGGTTTGGCCCAGGAGGGTGACAATACGGATAGGCAACTAGACGCCCCATCCATTCCCCCCTCCCCAAAAGAAAAATAAATAAAAAGGAGCCGCCCTTCAGCGAGTTTCAGGCACCGAGTTATTGACTCGGTAGAGAGAATGAGTTTGCACGGATCTTCGGGCTCCCCCGCAGCCTGCTTGTTATACACGTTGAGACGACAGGCCTGTAAATGAACTTTAATTACAGTCATTTGGCCTCCACCTGCCTGAACCCAACACGGTCCTCGGGGACCTGTCGGCAGTCAGTTGACCAGCTCGCTCTTCTTCCTTTACTTTTGGAGACAGGTCTCTTGGGGGAATGAGTGTCCATCTCATTTAGTAAAGTAAGTTCTTCCTGGCTTGCTTTCTTAAACACTTCCTAGCCTCCTTGCGTCGATCTGGAGTTACTTTGGTTTGAGGGAAGACTTCGTGAAATTATATTTGTGAACTATATAACCTTTGATAAGTAGAGGACAAGAGAAGCTAGTTTGTGTGGAATAATGACTTTTTAGGTTGGTGGCAAGTTTATATGGCGATAGCAACGTCTTTTTCTCCCCCAAAGGTTGTCCTTGAATTAGGCTGTTCACTGGGATATATCCTTTTGGTTAAAAACAAAACTGTATTGAAAATAGGAGCTATTTTTAAAAGTACCTTTAATCGGATGTCATTGTGATTACCAATAATAGTACTGTACTTACAAGCTCTGTATTGATTTCCCCCCACTTAAGTACTCTACACACCCGAGCAAATTTGTGGAACTTTGCCCAAAAGTAATTGGAAGACGCAGTTATGACTATTTTTAAGAAGGAAGCTAACTGTTTGAAGGAAAAAGAGAAATACCTCTGAACACTTAGTTATGACTTTTATGCACTTTACAAGAGGAATATTGAGGGAGGATTCTCATGACAGTCCTGTGTTTAATAATGTTTAAAAAAGAAAGAAGAAAGTAAAATGGGTCATGGAACTGGGCTAGAACCTAAAGTGGAAATATTTGCCTGACTCCTTTTTAAACATATTTTAACACATACACATGTAAGATGGATCTTAACACCAAGAGTATTTTATATACACTTGATTTTTCAGTACTTAAAGATTTATATAAATTAAAATACCTGGAGAGTAAATCACATGACTTATTAAAACTTATTAATGTGGGTGTGTTTGTTTTTTCTTCTTCTGTAAGCCTGTCAAATTTTATGTGGGTTGTCCATGAAAAAAGCTGATGGTACATTTAAAAACAAGTTCTTAAGCTAATATCACTACAGCTTTCTAGCAGTATTAGATTTATAGATATTTAATACTTTTCACTTTAACTACTTTGTGGGTAAGTGTAAGACTGAGATTATAATGAATTGTCGTTTTCTTGTGAAACCCTTATGTTAACCCTATGAAACTGTGAAGTTTTTAAAATCTGCTTAAAACTCTTGGGTATGGAACTCATGATACCCAAAGAAGGTATTTCTTTTTGTTTTGATACTTTCTACCCCACCTCCCTGCAACTTCGAGAAAGTTTGGGGAAAGATGCTGTAAAAATGCTAAGTATAAAGATGGTTATTGCTTCAATTGTCTTATTTGAACAAGTATTTGTTTCCACTTATTTACTTATTGACTCATTGGACCCAATCTTTGCAATTACTCTGAGGTCTTTTTAAAATTCTCTGTAAAATATTATTTAAGTAGAGAACTTATTATTAGTGTTGTATTATTTCTTAGCTTTAACCAGAAGTGATTGATGAGAGATTCCTAAGAAGGCGTATGAGATGTCTTCTTAATCTTTTTTGTGAAGTCCTGGACTCCTGTAGTTTATCATTTTGGATTCCTTCCAAGCATTGGCTAGATTAAATATATAATGATAGTTAAACCATTTGCGGGCCTATTTCCTTAACTGAACTAATAGTTAATGGTATAGTTGGAAATTTGATCCGTGAAATTTTGTTACAGTTTTGACTCAGCACAAACTTCCTTCCTTACCAATGCTATGGAAGAAACAAAGGAGTCCTGATCTGAGCTGATATAGTCATTTTGAGCAGCTTCAGGGGTAAAAACTAATAGTGAAGAAATGGGGAGAATCTTTTTTCTGTCTCATACCATTTGTGTACAGAGGTGCATGGGTAGGTGAGGGAATGGTTAGGGGAAAGGCTAATAAGATAGTGATCGATTCTGTCCTAATGTTATGCTTCTCACAACGAGATGCAAAAAGCACTCAGTTACATGACGTAGTTTTAGGAAGAGGAGAGAATGGTTTCATCCAAGCTCATCCAACCCGCGGCCTGTGGGCTGCAGGTGGCCCAGGATGGCTTTAAATGCGGCCCAACACAAATTAGTAAACTTTCTTACAACGTGGTGAGATTTTTTGTGACTTTTTTTTTTTTTTTTTTTTTTTTTTTTAGCTCATCAGCTATCATTAGTGTTAGTGTATTTTATGTGTGGCCCAAGACAATTCTTCTTCTTCCAATGTGGCCCAGGGAAGTCAAAAGGTTGGACACCCCTGGTAATCGGTTCAGAGTTGGAGAGATGAACAGGAAAGAGCAGAAAAGAAGTGTGGTCTCTATGCTGATTGTCAGGTGACTTCAGCTTGTGGGGGTGGTGATGGCTAAAGTCCTTGCCGAGACTCTTGCACAGTATCTTGATGAAATTCAGGATTCTTAGCCTCCTGTTCAAGGCCCTCTGTAGGCAATTCCAGCTTCCATTTCTGGCATCACCTTTCATTGAACCTTCAGTCCCTCCCAGCTACTCCCCTCTCTTTCCTATTGCCTTAAGCTATCTCCCTCTATGTCCCCTTTATGACATTACTTCCACTCCACCTGCTACGTTTCTTCCTGCATATATTGAGTCCCCTCCATAGCTCCTGCACTGAGCAGTCCATTGCCAAAGCTCAAGTTGCTGCATATTTCACTTATATTCGTGGAGCTGTTTTTAGATTTTGAGAGTTCCTTGACATTCGTGAAAGATCATGGTACAGCTTTTCTGTGTACTTAAAAATAAAACAATACTTGAAATGTAAACCACATGAAAGTCAAGATCACAGAATTTGATTTGTCTTATCATTATTATTTAAGTGCTTTTTTCGGGTATATCAGAGTCTTCCAATTTTGGTATTCCTTCTTTACTGGTACTTATGCATTGTGAAGTACCGACTGTTCATATGCTCGCTATTTCCTTTGCTTGTAGTTGTGTCTAATGTACCCCTTTAAATTTTATGTTCTTTGAGAGAAGACATTGCATCTTCTCTTTTTTTGTAGCACTTAACACTTCTCAAATTAGATAATACGTGCTGTTATCTTGAACTGCAACTATGTCTTGCTGTTATCTTGGGGAGAGTAAATCGTGTCTCTTAAATATTAATTGAATGAAGAAATGGAAATGAGCCAATAAGTTGGGAGGTGTTTGCTGAGATATATACTCTTTTCCTGGGAGAAAGAAACTTTGACAATTACAGAACCACTAGGACTCAGCCCTCAAATTCAGTTGGAAAAGAGGTCAGGGTGCTATTTATAAATGCAAAGAGAGGAAATGGTTCACAGTAGGCTATTTTGAAACATCTGGTTGTTAGTCTAAAAATGTGGCTCACATTCAGAGAAATGATGGGGTACATTTGTACTAAATTTTAAAATTTAAAATATGTATGTAAAAAAGTACACATATCGTAAGTGTACTTTTTAAATCTTTTGATGGAAGTACAGCATGCTAGTTTTGAGCTGAGTAAATTAAACATTAAAGCTGTGTTCAGTGTAGCATGAACTGAACAGATTCCTGAGGAGTATGTGCCTGTGTTCATATCTAGCGTTCTGAGGGGTTAGATGTGGCTTAATTGTAGAGAGAGGGGCAGGAAGGGGCTGGCACTGGGTAGAAGAACCTGTTCAGGGGGGCATGCAGGTGGGGGTCCTCCACAGTGATCCAAGCTTCCACTGATTATTCATTTTCATCATCCCCATTTCTGCTCTTGTAGGAACTTAGGAACATGAAATCTTACTGTGGTTGCCCAAGAATTGTGACTCTACTTTAAAGATCTCTGAATTAGAGTCAACAAGAAGTCTCAAACATTAGTCAATTAACTTAAAATCTTCTCATAGATGCACAGCTTGAAAGAGACAAGACTGGAGCTAAGGGATTATCAGCCACTCGGCTATTGAGATATTATCTAAAACAGTGATTTTCCACCTCTGGTCTGTGGACTGGGTTTGATCCACCAGAAATTTTCTGCTGGTCCATGAAATATTTTCATATTCTCAGGATGTATTCATAAGAGAAGAATAAATTTACTTAAATTAAATGTGATTACCTAGTACTTATGCTGCTAGCAGCATCTCATAATAAGTAAAGGGATTATCACTTCTGGCTTTCACCAGATGTAGAAATGGATATTAAATTCTAGAGTTTGAAAGTTGTATTTTTCAGACTGCATAGTAAATAAAATAATCAAAACATATCTTAGAATAATTCTTTTCCCTTTGATCTGAGTCACGGGTGCTTTAGCTCAAAGCTTGACTATTTCAAACCTCAGTTAGTCTCCATTTAGCAGACGTTAATTTAATGTCTTTACTTGCCAAGGACTGTTCTAAGATCTATATGCATATTTACTCATTTCATACTCAGAACAGTCCTGTGTATTGTCCTCGCTGCTTACACACGACAACAGTGAGACTCAGAAGAATGAAAAGGTATTTCCCAACAGCCAAACTGCTAGCACACACAGCAGGGCTGGGATCACTGATAATTACTGTGCTCTGTGTCCCAAGTCTAAAGTCTTCAGGTAAGATCATCATTCACTAACCACATCTGTATATAACTAAATTAAAACTTCATTGACTGCTATGTTAGGTGCTTTGTAGGTTTATTAGAAGAATCATTTACAAACGATGTTCAGTAATCTAGTATGAATAGGACCAAGTGCAATATTGTATACAGCAGATGAACTAATAATAACCAGCATGCATTGTACGTTTGTAACTCAGGTACTGTTATATATGCTTATATATTTTACTTACTTTTTCATATTTCACTTGTTTAATTTTAACAGAAATCTATTATGTATGAGGTATTATCCGCATTTTACAGAGGAGCAAAGCTAGCTTCTGGGAAGTTAAATAATGTAATCAAGGCACAAGGTTAGCAAGTGGGGAAGGCCGAATTGGCATTCAGGCAGCCTGACTCCAGAGCACTCCCTGTATTACTGCCTCAGTGGAATTAATAAGGAATTAAGGGGGGATAGAGCAGGTAGAGATGATTCATGGGTGTGGATGGTACACACTTGTAAGACTTGGTCCCCAAAGCAGAGGAAGAATGTCAAGGTAAGTAGAGGGAGTTCACTTTGAATCAAAGCTAAGAAGCTATCCCAAATTCCTAGTCCATCTTCTTACCACCATTTTATCGTGGTTAAAAAAAAATTAGGTCGAACACTTAATTTCACAAACTCATCCTAGAAAAAGTGCTGCATACCTCATTGCTGAGTATCACTACGGTCACCTTCAAAGTGCTCCCCTTGGGAAGCTGTGCACCGATGCCAGTGCCTAGTCCACCCTTCAAAGCAGTTTGGGTACTCTTTCTGAAATGGTCATCAGGCCTCTCCTCAGACCCAAACTCTGACAAAGAAATTTACAAACTTGCCACTTTAGCAAGGATATGACACTTAGTACTGAGTTGTTTGTACATGGTGGCAGATTTGGGGGATGATGAAATCTCTGACGGCCATTCTAGAAAAAGAGTTCCCAAATTGCTTTGAAGGGGGGACTAGGCACTGGAGTCTGTACGTAGCTACCCTACGGGAGGACTTCGAAAGTGACCATAGTGATATTCAGCAGTGAGGTAGGTAGCACTCTTCTAGGATGTAAGTATATTTACATTGTCGTGAAGCAGATATCCACAACTTTTTTATCTTGCAGAGTTGAAACTCTAGATCCATTAAACAGCTGCCCCTCTGCCTCCTGCCCCTGGTAACCACCATTCTACTTTCTAATTCTATACCTCATATAAGTAGACTCAGATAGTATTTGTCCTTTTAGACTGGGTTCTTTCACTTAGCATGATGTCCTCAAGGTTAATCCATGCTGGTAGCATATTACAGAATTTACTTTTTAAGGCTGCATAGTATTGAAGTGTGAGTTTGTGTATGTGTATATATATGTAGCACATTTTTGACTCCTCATGCGTATGTCAATGAACACTTGGGTTGCACCCACTCCCTGTCTTTTTTTGCATCCCATTTCAAGTTAAACCTTAAGACCATGGTTAAGTACCTGTTGGAACAGTACTTTAGTACTTCTGTTCTAGTCAAGCAGTTTTGTTTTTGTTTTTGTTTTTTTATTCCATCACCATTGACTGTTGTGAGCAGGAAGTTGTTTGGCCATATTGGATGATTTCATTTTGGCTGGTACTATTGAACTTACTGTATCACTTGTCCTCCATAGTTCTATATTAGCTGCCTTTTTGCAAGGGTAGATGAAAAACAAGTTTTAATAAATTAAATTCTATATTATAATTTTTTACACAATAATTTCAAAGATGTTCTTCTTTAAGTTGTGATTGCCTCTTAAATCTCAAGCTATTAAATGTAAATGAATGTAGGCTTCATTTTTTGCCACTTACATGGACATATATACCCACAATCAAATTGAAAAGGTGTATAAGACTTGGGCTTGTAAGGAATGGTATATTTAAGCAGCATTTCTCTAGTGAGTAGAAGTATTTAACTAGATAGTCAAAGGAGAGAGAAAGTATAAAGTCCTTTATATTCCTCTACTATTACATAAATTGTGTACTGGGGGGGCAAAAAATGTATACATAGTTTAAGAGATATTATCCATGTGTTACTTTTGAAGTTGAACTGAATTACGGTAGCAATGTGTGGTATAATGTTCACTCAAAAAATGGCATTAATCAACAAAATGCTAGTGTCACCACGTGACAGACAGGGCAGTCAAAGAAAAATGGCAGAAGCGTGGTTGTCATTCAAGGAGTACAGTTTGAAATTCAAGAATTTTGTTTGAATTTCCCCTATATTCTCCTGACTTAGCACCCCCTGACTTCTACCTATGGGGGACCTTAAAGGATGTGGTGTGTTGTAGAAAACCGGCTACACTGGCGGTACTTCGGGAGGAAATTGAAATGACATGCGCAGTGATACAAGTGGGCACTTTGGTCAGCATTGGCTCAAGCCGTAGTTCGGTGTCATCAGAAGTGTCTGGGTGCTGATGGCAACCACTTTGAGCACCTCTTGTAATTGCAGAAGTCAAATGTTACTTGTATTCATCTTTTGTTATTGGTATATATTGAGAATTAGAATTTTAATACAGTGTTTTCCTTCCTTAAAATGTGTATATATTTTTTTGTCATCCTCTGTATGAGGCTGCACAAGAGGTGGAGTTCACTTCTTAGAATTGTGGCTCCACTAATTACTGCTGTGTGGCTTTGGGCACAAGACTTCCCTCATAAGGCAGCTGCGAGGATTACACAGATGGTTTGTTAACATTCCACAAATATTGGCTATTATTATTAGCAATATAAGTCTGCGGGAGCATTGAAGAAGATGGATGTATTTTGATGGATGGAGAGGAGTAGTGGTCAAGGTAGAGAATGTGGGCAGGGGAGGTCAGAGTCTGTGTATGACCACAGTTGAGAGTGATGGTCAGATTGAGGAAACTGGGTTTCCTGTAAGGGGTTTAGTGCGGGTAGTGTTGCCTCAAGCTAATGTAGGTGGACTGGCTGGGTGGTAAAGGAGAGGGTTCTAAATAACCAAGCAATTTACAGTGTTTTGGGAGCTAAGCATTCAGGATAATAGCGTAAGTTAGGATCTTTGACCTTTGACCTTCTGCAGTCAGCTCTGTACTATGGAATGGAGCATTATGACGATTCTCAAAACCACTTCCTCTTCTGTGTGGTAGTGGGGAACAAAGTAGAATGTGTTGTCTTTATGAATACTTGGAGTTCATATCTTGGTATTAAACAATGAGTTTGCTTGCTAAGCAAATACCATGGTACCTAGTTCTTGTGACTATTCTGTACTGAGGCAAAGGTGGAATTCTAGTAAGATCTGCAGCTGGAACTAACGAGTTCAGCAGGTTATTCATATGGAGCTCCCTAATTTGTAAGGGATTAACTATTTTTCCATAATAAGTTTATTAACAACTTGAAGGCAGGACAGTTAGGATTTTTCCAGGCCCCCTATGGGAGTGATTCATTGTAGAGAACTAGAAGAGTAAAAATTGTACCTGCAGGATGTCATCAATCACCTTTCCTCTCTAGGGTTCTACTCAGTCATTACGACCAGCAAAAACATTTTCTCACACACCTCAGATTTTCCCCTGGGACAGGGATCCACTCTATTGAGAACCATCTCCTTGTATTCTAGAATACAATGAAATGCCATTGTTCTTAGGATCTGTAAGACAGGTATTGATATCATTGAAAAGTTTCACTAGTCACGTCTCAGCCTAATTTCTTTTAATTTGGTATTGTCTGAGGTTCCTTTCAGTCCTGTGATCTTATGATTGTTAAGCCTATTATTTTGACACACTTGGAGTTTCTAAATACTCTGTTATGTTTCTGATTTTAAAATGGTGTGCGTTTTTAAAAATGGATTAAATTTGTGACTGAATTCAATTGTACTATACTAATTTTTCCGTCCCATAAGAAATTAGAGGTGATTTCAGAAGTTATCAGCATTGAATAATTAATGACTTTAGGGGTTCATGAAGTGACCTATGTTTTTCAGTTATTTTCATTTCTATAGACAGAACTCCACTGGTAATGAGTGGGGGGTGGGGGTGGGGAGTGGATCATTGTGGTGGTTTTCCTTACTTGAGGCGTTGGGCGGGGAAGACTGTGCCAACCCATGAGTTTTTAAGAAACCTGTAGGTGGTTCTTTATGTTTCCAGCTGCCCTCTGGCCAACCCCTAACCCCAGATTTCATTTGTTTCCATGGTTAGATGGGTTGGAGAAATCTGTATTTGAGTCCTGTCTCTGCATCTTGTAAGTTTGGTGATGTAAATAAACAGTACTTTACAACTGTGTATCCTTTCCACTTTTCATCTTAAATCATCTCAAACTGGGAAGAAGTCCTTGAGCAAACATTTGTTGAACACGTGCTATGTGGCTGACCATGTTATAGACGTAAGGGCTAGAACACTGAACAGTAGTTGACAAGATCCTTGCCCTCTTGGAACAATCTACAGTTGCCAGGTAGTGACAGATGCCATGAAGGTAGACAAAGCAAGGGTAAGAAGTAGTGAGGCACAAGGGATGCTTACATGCATAGGGGGATTAGGGAAGGGCACCTTTGAGCAGAGACCTAAAGTGATGGAGTGGGCCGTAAGTCATGAGTATATGCTGGAGAAACAGATTTGACAGACTTGGAAGGGTGAGAAGTCAGGCCATGAAGTGGGAATAGGACTGAGGCCAACATGATGGCAGTTGAGTGATGGAGGGAGGAAGTCAGGGAAGATGAAGTTGGGAGGTTGCAGGGAGTGAGAGGGTATGACTTTTGTTATAAAAGGAATCATCTGGTGCTGTATTGGGAATATACTGTGTACGTGAGGTGGGGAGGTGGCCAGGACAGAATCAGAGCTATCAGTCAGGAGGCCATTGTAATGGTCTGAGATAGTCAAGATAATAGCTTGGACTAGGATGTGAGCAGGACAGGTGGTCAGAAATGGCTAGTTCAGGATGTAGTTTCAAAGTAGAGCTCAGTAAGATGATAAGATAATGTTTGTTAAGCCAGGCATGTAGCTGATGCTCCTAAATGCTATTCCCTTTTACTTCTTTTTGCACTTGGAAGTGAGTCAGGATAGGATGGGCAAATGCACAACCACATTTGTCATGCCAACTATTTGTACATTCTCTAAACATGTGTTACATACACATCATGCACTATGTTTATGAACAAATAATGTAATCAGAATTTATTGGGAAGTTTATAGGGACTGGTCATCATCTTGGCAGAGTTATTAGATGACTTTGGGATAATAAAATAATTATAATGGCAGATAGTTATTTAACATTTGTGGTGTGCAGTTGGTGTTCTAAATCCTTTACAACAGCTCTACGAAGTAGATACTATTATTCTGTTTTCCTGATGAGGAAACTGAAGCACAGAGAGGATAAATACTTGTCCAAGCTTGCAAAACTAGTAAGTGGAGGAAATGGGATTTGACCTAGGTTGTTCAGCTCCAAAATTTTGGCTTTTGCACTGTAGTATCCCACTTAAGTAGGTTACTATTGAATGAATGGAATATAATTTAATGATCTAAAGTGTAAATGCTATAGGAATATAAAGAATAAATTTTATTTCTTGTTCAGTAGAGACCTTGTGAAAGAAGTAGCATTTAAATTAGACATTAAAGCATGGGAAAGATTTCAGCTGTGGAAAGAGAATGATCGTAGTGATGAAATAACTAGAATGTTGAAAGTGATTGTTTGCTAAGCACTTATCATATACTAAGCACCATTTTAACACTTACAGTGGATTATCTCATTTAATCTCCAGCGTTGAGGTACCTTTGAGTGTTTCTCTTTTGTGGTTAAGGAAACGGACATACAGACAAGTGTGTCTGTGTTTACAGTGCTAGAAAGTGGAGGAGGTGGGATGTGAGTCTGACTCCAGATTTGCAGGCAATGTTAGTTGGGGCATTCCATGCTAGGGGAGGAGAATGATGAACTTAGTTAGGCTCAGGTGAGCTATGGTATAAGGCATGTTGAGGAATGAGGAATTTAAACCTGTAATTACCAAAGTTTGTTGCACATCCCAGTCATCTTTGGAGTGTATTACGAATACAGATTCCTGGGCCTGATGTCAGCACTTGTTATTGTGCAGGAGATCCACAGACCAGGACCTGGAGAGCCACTGACATATGCCCAAGTGGAGGTCAGAATGGAGAAGGCCTTGATTTTGTATTAAGAAGTTTAAATACACTAGACTTTTATAGTCAGGCATGCCCATCTCTTTGCGTCTGGTGATGAGCATAGGGGCTAGAAGCCTCTAATGAAAGAAGTGGATCTGTGAACATCCTTCCATGCTAAGACAATTAAAAAGTCCGGTGATTGGAAGATGGAGCTGATATTAAAGGACAGAAAGGATTATAGGGCCTTTGAAGGGAGCCTTTTCCAGGTCATGTAAAGGAGTCTGGTTCACTAGCCATATTCAGCATGTTGACTGATTGATAGTACTGGTTTTGAGTAGAATATTTGGTGTGTCCATCCTTGAGCCAGCCACCCAGGAAGTGGATGTATACACTCCAAGGGGAGGAAAGAGCTTTATGTATTAAAGCACATGTGCACACCAAAAACAAAATGGGCTTTTCAGCCACTTCAGCCATCCCTACCAACCTCTCTCCTATCTCTGAAACGTTGTCCCAAGCACTTGGCAAATTTCAAGGATCATAGTTGTATGCTTATACTAAGGAAGGACTGATTCTATTTAAGGTCAGTTGGAAGCCCTCACAGAGGAAGTAATACCTAGCTATTCAGAATTTTAAATAGTGAATAGGATTTTGTAAGATGTGTAGATTTGCAAGCAGATGCAGCAGAGGTATGGGACTATTAAATGGTTTGTTGCCTTGGAAATGATAATTAACACAGCTGAAGTGAGTGAAGGATGTCGGTAGAATGTCTGGCAGGGGTTGGACTTGAGCCTGGAGTTTGTACATAGGAACACACTTACCTTGCAAGAAATGTATATGAGGTGTGGTGTCTGGCACATAATTGCTGTTTACATCAGTAGTAACTGCTGTTAGTGTTAGACCAAGATCAGACTGTGTTTATGACACCGTAACGAGCTTAGACTTTATCCTGTTGAGGATGTGACATGACATGCCAAATTTGGATTTTCAGTACTTCACTAATACATGAAGGCTGGGCTGAGGGATTTGTTCTGAGTATTGCAGTAATCCAGGCAACACATATAATGAACGTCTGAACTGGGGCAAAGGGCAATGAGGACAGAGGAGTGTATTAGTCAGTTCCAGCTGCTGCAACAAAATACCACAGACTGCCTTAAAAAACACATTTTCTCATGGTTCAGGAGAGATAAAAGTCCAAGATCAAGGTGCCAGCCAATTTGGTGATAAATATTTCCATTTTGCGATGTACCAAAAAATTAGGTAATGTGTTTGTATACAAAATAATTGTGTAGGAACAAGAGTGGGTATATATGAGATAGGTGTGTATGTGGTACTTTTATTGCTGACATTTTGTTATTTTGAGTGTGATAGAGGGATACCTTATTGCTAAAGGTGTTTCCTGACTTTCGTCTCTTGTTGGCATTTTTATTTCTCTGTTCCTGCATTGCTGCCTGAATGTGATATGTGCTTTCCCTCTTAACCTATACCTCTTTGTCCATATTTGCTGATATTTTAAATACTTGAGGCAATAGTTTCTGGGTCATTGGCATGTGAGACCTGCAGCGTGTGAGAGGTGCTTCTTGAAGAGCTATTTCGAGGTGTGATATCCAGAAACATTGCATCAATACTTGTTCAGATAAATTTACGTTGTGTGGGTGTGTCTCATTTTATTACTTCAGTATGTGTGGGTATTATGCGTATTCTGTACTTTTTTCTTTTTATTGAAGTGTAATATACAGGAATTTGCACATACACATTTTCACAAATTGAGCCCAGTCATAAAGATAGCACCTAGATAAATCAACTTTTAAAACAATTTAATGATGTTTGGGAGAAAAACGAACCTATGTGAATGTGCTCTGTAGAAAAGAAAATGTGACCTTTAAACTTTTTCCTTTTCCTTTTGTATTAACTTATTTCCTGTTATTTAATGAATTTAAGAATTAAATAATTATTCAATTCATCTTGTATATCAATATTGTACGTCTAATGCAGCTGCTTTTTTCAAATGGAAATTATTGACCCAAGAAGTATGTTCCAAATGTGCTTTTCAAAAGTCTTCCAAGGAAGTGTAATAAAGAGAACATGCCTGGTTCATATCTGTGCATATCTGGTTGCTGTTAAGAAAAATTATCTAAAATTTGTTAATCAAAAAATGTACATGTTCTTTCAGTGCCGTGTTGGGAGTACTGTTTAACTGGCTCATCCTAGGGGTATGTAATTCTAATTCTTGTGTTTCACTTTCTCTTTACTATTTGGTTAAAGCCCAGCACTGGGAAGTTACCTATTAGCTTATAGATATTTCTCTGGCAGAAATACTGCTCTAAATGGTCATGGTTTTATTACCATGTAGGACATTAACCAGGTTTATTTATTTATCTGATTTATTTTTATCTAGCCTACCAGTCTTATTCTAACACTGGAAAAAAAAATCTTTTCTGATGGACTATATAGGTCTATTCCACAAAACAGGCTAGTTTCTGTATAAGCTAGGTCTTCTTGGAACTGACCTTACTTACCATCTATCTCATTGGTTCTGTCGTTGATGAGTTGAATAACATTTTTGTCACATGCTCATTTTATACTTGTGTGAGAGTCCTTTTTTAGCTTTTTGAAAATCATCATTGGAAACTGCCATAGCATTTCTGCTCCGTACCTTCACACTGGACCTAGGAATTCACGTTCTAGGGCATGAGAAGCAATGCACAAAGATTCCAAGCTCCTAGTGCGTGAAAGTAATTATTTTCATTTCTAGTGGGTTTATTCAGAGAAAGTTTATCATGCAAAACTAGGTTTTAATAACTAAAATATCCTAATAAGTATATTTTCTTTTCTTTTCTAGGCTTAAGCACATAAAGCGTTCACTATGGAGAAAAACCGTTTTGGGACATTTTTCTGTTGCAAGTGAGAGAGGAAAAGATAATACAGAAGCGTGTGTATATCTCATTGCACTGCTGTTTATAACTCAGCTTAGTAATGAAGCCACCATTATGTCCTCAGCCAGTGAAGTAAATGTTGATATCAGAGATTTCCTAATGAGCATTAATTTGGAGCAGTACCTCTCGCACTTCCGTGAGTTTGGTTTTAATACTGTGAAGGACTGTGCAGCAATAAATGACAGTGTCCTGCACAAAATTGGAATATCACCTACAGGACACCGGAGGAGGATAATTAAACAGTTACAGTTAATCTTGTCAAAAATGCAAGATATCCCAATATATGCAAATATTCATAAAACAAAGAAAAACAATGAGACTTCAGAGGATCTCCATGCTCCATCTTCTGGTCAGGACACCTGTGCAGAACTTTCAAATTCCTGTCGTGTTCAGGCGCCTAGCCTGGTGCACTTGGAGACTGTTTCAAAAAGCTGTGATCACAATGGTATTACTGTGGAAAGTAGCCAGTCTTCTGAATCAGATCACAAGCTGTCTCTTCCTGAACATAACTGTCCCATCCCAGAAGAAAAACCACACCTGAATCTAGGTTCTTTTCAAGATTCTTCATCTGGTAGAGAAAATATTAAAGTCGAATCTTTGATTATAAAGAAGACTCTGGATTTTACCGTTGAAGAGCAAGCAGACGATGTTGATTCCGTCTCAGAAAATACAAACAAGCTTCCTAAGGCAGACCCTGTATGCCTTTCTTTCCTTGGCTGCTCGGCGACAGAAGCAAATTCGGGAAATGGAACTAATGGTTTATTAGAAAGACCACCAGCACCCCCATTCTTTAAGTTTGAAGGAGAAATGGTTGTGAATGATTTGTATGTTCCTTCATCCCCATTCCTGCCACCTATGAGAAGTCGTAGCAAGTTGGTTTCAAGGCCATCTCGGTCTTTTCTGCTAAGGCATCGACCTGTACCCGAGATTCCAGGGTCAACAAAAGGAATTTCAGGGAGGTAAGAACCGTTAGGATAAACTGTAAGTGCTCAATTTAGGGGAATTTAGTTATTTTAACGATTCTATTTTTATTGTTTCCTTCTAAATGTGACTTCTGTTAATTTACTTTTTCAACCAATGTTTTTGTTCTTTTTTAAAACATTTTTGTCATGCCACTTCTCTTGTACACTATTTCCCAGAGTCTGTTTACTGCCTGGGACTCTTCAGCTTTCTCCCATTTAGTTAGGGACAAATATCCCTTGCTTTAATTTTATGTGGCTTTTCCTTCCCATACCTCCCCTCCACACCTGGTATTACATTGTTTCATGAGTGCAGTTCTCCTATTGGAATTGCTGACTCTCTCTCCCCACTAAATTATTTGCTCTTTGGCAGGGGCCATGTTTCTAACATTTGTGTCTCCACTGCCTGGCACAATGCTTGGCATAAATTCCTAAGTCACCACACATCTAGTGAGTACCAGCTTGGTGCTGGGCACTGTGGTAGGTGTCAAAGGTAGTATTAAAAAACAAAATTCGGCTGAGTACATTTGAAAATCGAATTTGCTCTATTTAATGATTCATGAATTGGCGGGTATCATGTTTAGCAAATATTAATAGAAAGGAGCTCCGAGGAGTTGTACGAAATGGAAGACTTTTATCACAGATGGAGGTGGGGCAAGGAAGTTATTCTAGCAAAGAATGGATTGTTTCAGGCAAGGTCACTTGCCTTCGGGAGGGAAGGCATGGGTTTATCTTGCAGATTACCTTGCTAGTGTTGACCAGATAGTTCTGCATTGACTGATTAACGGCTGAAACTGCATTTGGGTTAAGTACAAGTCTTGGTTTGGTGATGTGGGGCTTAGCTTGAGTGACTCCATTTTAGGCCTCTTCCCGCCTCCCTCCCTTCCTCTCTTCTTCCTTCTCACTGGAGAGGAATAAAGGGGCTTGAAGTGTGGTATAAAAGATGTAAAAAGATAGTAACAATACAGTGTGAAACCCGGTCCACAAGAGATGGGAACTCTAAAGAGGGGCCCTGCCAGTGTGTCGGGTCATCGTTGGCCTCAGGTAACTGCTGGGTCTGAGAGGAGTAGACTTACTGCTGTGAGAGCTTTTATCTGTTTTCTTGAAGTTTCACCTAAAATAATTGTGGTTTTTCTCTAGAGTTTGGTGGAATGTTTTTTCACTAAAAGCTAGCACTTGTCTCTCTGCTGGGAGTTGTGAGGATGTTCAAGTTTCACTGTTAACTGCCGTGGCACTAAAAGCCATTACAGATTTCTTGCATTGGCTGGAGTCTGGCATTTCTGCAAGATTCTCGTTTCCCCCTGAATCTACTCTGTTGCTGCTACTGGTTCTCTTGCCTGTAGGCACTTTTGATAATTACTGTGCTAGATCCTGGTTGTATTTGCAAGAGTAAATATGGAAATTTAGTATTTGCAAGAGTATCACTACTAGGGGTTCACCTTCAAAGTACTCCCCTTGGGAAGGTGTGCACCAACATCAGCGCCTAGTCTACCCTTCAGAGCTGTTTTGGGACTCTCTTTCTGGAATGGCCATCAGAGCTGTCATGTGCCCGAAATGTGATAATTACGTTCTCGAACTTGCCACCTTGTGCTTTTGTTGGCAGCACTGTACAGACAACTTGGTCAAGTGTCAGAACCTTGGCGAATGAAATGTAACCTCTTTGCCTAACTCCTCATCTTATGGGAAACTGTTCCATCTTTAACCCTTAATTGTGATGTAGGCTTTTCATAAATGCCTTTTATTGGGTTGGGAAAGTTTCCTTCCATTCCTACTTTGCTGACAGTCTTGGTCATGAATGGATGTTGAATTTTGTCAAGTGTTTTTTTTTTCTGGATTTATTGTCATGAGCATGTGATTTGTGTCCCTTATTAATTTGGTGATTTACATTTTCCGTGTTAAACCAATTTTGCTTTCCTGGGGTAAAACTCACTTTTTCAGAATATGTTATTTGTATATATTGTTGGACTTGATTTGCTAATATTTTTAAATTAATTTTGAATCCATGCACACAAGGAATATTTATCTGTAGTTTTGTTTTTGACTGGTTTTGGCATCAGTGATACTGGACTTAAGGAATGAGTTGGAAAGTATTCCCTCTTCCTCTGTTTTCTGTGTAGACTCACCAGAAAATATCTGGGCCTGGAGTTTTTTGGGGGTGGGGTAGGGGATTAATTATTAAATTCAATTTTTCTAATAGATATAGGGATATCAAGGTTTTCTGTTTATTTTTGTTTCCATATTTGGTTTCTTAAGGAATTATCCCATTTTATTTAAGTTGTTGAAGTTATTGGCAGAAAGGTTTTCCTAATAATCCGTAATTATCCTTTTCATGTTTGTAGGATTTGTAGTGATATTCCCTCTTTCATTCCCAAAATTGGTAATTTATGTCTTCTATTTTCCTTCCCTGAGGGTTATCAATTTTATTGATCTTTAAGAACCAGCTTCTGGTTACAGTGATTTTAAAAATTTTGTCCATATTCTATTTTATTGATTCAATTTTATTTTTTTGTTATTAATTTTCTTGCTTATAGTTGCTTAGGTAGATACGTATATAAGGATACTGCCCAGATCCTTACATTTAGCTGGAAAACTAGCTAGAACTCTTTCACATAGTAGTAGGTATTCATTACCCTCTGTTTCCTCTGTCATTGCTGTTATGTTGTATTCATATAGTTACTTGTAATGTCTCTCTCCCAAGACTCTAAAATCTTTGAGGAAAAGTCTTGTGTATTTTCATATTATGCTCATAGAACCAAAGAGGTTTTTTACTCAATACTATAAAGCTAATAACATAAAAACTACACAAATACTGAAATCTAGTTAGAAAATTTGTTTCTCAGATGGGTTAGCAGTTTTAAAATTGCTTTCTGTTCATACTAGCATTGGGCAGATAGGTGTATTTGCTTTTGTGAATTGTAAATATGAGAAGCAAACATTTGTATTATAAAATCCATTGACATCTCTTTAGAAAATCACATTTAAGGAATTTGGCCATTCTGTTTATTTAAAATCAAACTTATATTTGAATGTATACTTTTTACCCCAAATAATATACGTCTCTATAATTAATCCTTTATTTAAGAAGGTAACATCTATTTTTACTTATCTATTTTAACCTATCTATTTTCCCTTTTCTTTAAGCTGTTTCCGAGAGAGAAGAAATGTTTCTACCTCAGCTGGAAAATCTGTGATGCAGCAAAGTGAGTCTTCACGTTTCAAATCTCTGTAGATGAGTTAGTACCATTCGGTAGTCTTAAATGGGTTTAAATTGTGATGGAGCAGGCAGCCCACCTGCAGAATAGGGCATAATGGAAATAAACTGTCTGCTGGGGTTCATAGTACTTCAGACGCTTTTAATGGTGAGTGAATAAAAGGCAGTAATATACATGCAGGCTCCTGGGAATTTGCACATGGTAATATAAAAAGATTTTTTTGTACAGGCTTCATTTATCATTAGCCACAGTTGAAGGCATTTAACTGAATTAAGGGGTTTCTGACAGTCTGAGCTACAGGACATAGATTTATGGAAAGTAATTTTGCTATGGTAACAGGAAAGGGCTGACATTGCTCTGATAAATTGATCATTGACAGAAGCTTTTCTTTCACTTTGAGAATTCTGCTTACACAAGTTCAGGAACATTTTTCTCAACAGTAAGATGGCAAACACTTGGCTACTGAACCTTTAAAATGTTTTTGCCATATCAAAAAATGCAAGTATTGAGAATTCTTTCTTGTAGATCAGTGTAATTCAAAGATGGTGGAAATTCTCTTGAAATAATTTATTTACAGATGTGTTAGTAGCTATGGGATTAGAGGGCCTATATTAAATAGATTCTGGTATTTTGAGTGCTGTAATGTCTAGTTATGTTAATGAGCCTTTAATAATTATTTCTTAAAACTTAAGATAAAATTAAGATTAATTTTCTGCTGTTCATAAAATTCTCATATTTAGGAATTAACATTATAAATGGCACTGTGACAGTTTCCATTGTATGTGGGAAATGTGCATGGTTATATTAATGTGATTCTTAGAGGATAGCAAGGACATTTATGACATGTGACACTTTAAGAAATAGTAATATATCATCGTGTGATGTGAGGGGTATATATACATGTGAGTGCTACATCAAGAACACTGCGGGGAGAGTTAATTTGGGGGTGAGAATGATGTACTTAATTTTGGACTCTCAGAATAAAGTTTATGTTTTAATATTGCTTTAAAATAATTAAACACATACTTCTTAAAAAAAAACAATATTTCACATTTACATCTTTCCATTCTCATCCTATAATTCCTGCAAAAGATTCAAATGAGGAGAATTCATCTTCCATTTTTCCCTATGGAGAGACCTTTCTCTTCCAGAAACTAGAAAATTCCAAGGTTAGTCCCATGCGTTTTATTTTTTTTCCGTATTCAATTCTTTCCTCTCTTACCTACATTTGCCACTTCATTTTCCTGTAAACTGTTTGAAGAATGTGTTATATTGAAGAAAGAAATTTTCATTCAGTAAGATTCTGTTCTATAAAATCATAGTAAATTTATGTTTTTAAGTAAATATCACAAAAACACATTTTCAGTTTGATTTCAGAAATACAGGGCAGTAGGTTTTTGAAATTTTCTACAAGGTAAGTTACTTAAAAAAAGAAAGATGAAATAAAAAGAAATCCAAAAAGCAAAAGCAAACAAACAAGATCCCCTGAGATTTTGCTTTGCGTTGTACCCAAATACAGACTTCTATTTACATATGTTAATTATTCAGTTTATTGCTATTTACATATGTTGATTATTCAGTTTAGCAGTTAGTCTTTCCATTCCAGAACTTATACTCAATTGCTATTTTATTTTATTTCTTGGTCACAATTAAGAGAAGTTGGAAGACAAAAAAAAAAAAAAAAAAAAAAAAAAAAAAAAAAAAAAAAAAAAAAAAAAAAAAAAAAAAAAAAAAAAAAAAAAAAAAAAAAAAAAGAAAGAAAAAAAGGGAAAGTAGAAGTAAATGAATTTTATTCTTGGTTAGCATTTTTTGTTAGTTGAATTGATGCATAATTAATAATTTAAGAAAAAAATTGAAAAAGACATCAAAAGGCTACTGTTTAATTATAGTCTCCCTAATTAAATTCTTTTTACTGAAGATTGATCTAAGCAATGAGACATTTCCTTAATAAAATTAAACCCAAATGTTGTGGATCTTTGTAGAATATTGCTATCCTAAAAGTAAGTACATTTTTTTTTTTAATAGAAGAAATGTATAAGGAATGAATTTTGGACCCATGAAGAAACACGCGAAAGGGAAGGAACTACTGAAAAAAACTCTTTTCTTGTCAAATCAAGGTATGAAATCATGATTGATAATGATTAATTCTTTTGAATAAAATGTTGACATCTTGCTCATATTATAATATTTCTAAGAAGATAGTCTGCATTGGTAAGTTCAAATCTTTTTAAATGTTTCAAAAACAGAACTCATTTTAATAATTGAATTTAGAGTCTGTAAATCAAGTATATAGTTATATGCGGTAGCAGATTAGTTTTGTATTTTCCTAATTGAAACTACTCTGCCCTCCCCAAAGTGGCCAATATGTGGGGACTGTGATTGCCTTTTAAAGATGAGAAGTTATGTTAACATGAAGGAGAAAGGGGCAGTGCAAAAAATGTGAGGTGCAGAGGTTTTACAGATGTAATATAGTATCTTTTTTGTTGGAAGTTCAGCATTGACAAGTGGCTTGACAATTATCCAGTTATTTGGATTACACATGAAATTAAACAGTTCTTTAGGCACCAACTTAAATTTTATTCTTCTCTCAGCTTTATTTGGGTTTGGTGTACTGGATCATTACTTAAATTTGGTTTTATCTTCTATTTTTACTCTTCATTTTCCAAGGCTGACACTGCTGTGGGTTTCCTTAAGTTGAAATTAGACTTAAGGAAAATATTAAAACTTAAGGAAGATACTGAAATACTAATTGAACATCTTCAGCAAGCATTTGACGAGAACCTGTTATTCTGCAAAATGTAGAAGGGGCCAAGTGAAATCATTCTATATCCAGAAGGATGTAATTTGACCCCTAGGCATATTTGCTTGATTGATTAGTAAAAAATTCTTCATATTGAGTTTTATTATACATACATCACTCAGTGAATCTGTTTTGTCCTTCAATTTCTTGCAATATGCTTAGCTGTTATAAATATGTTCAGTGAATATTATATGCTATACAGCTTTTACCTTCTGAATGTACCCTGACCCTTTCTCATTTTCTACCCAGTAGTGTGGTACAGTTTTTCCTTATTAGTGTTGCAAAATTATACTAAAGTTCTCACCACTCAGACGTACTCCCTGCTTTCTTATATTATAATGGAACATAGGGTCCTTGGAGTTGATTAGTGAAGAGACAGGGAAGTGGGAACAAACTTGGAAGTAAGATCTCTAAAAAGATAAATTCATGGTTCATGATGTTGCCCAAGGATTAGAGGTTGGGTGGGCCATCTATTTAATGGTGCTGGTGAAGAGGTTTGAATTGTGATGTAAAGAGTATGGTCCATCTCCATCCTTACCGTCCGATCCAACCCCCAAAACAAACGGATCAGATTAAATGATCCATAAGAAAAAATATACTGCTTCTAGTAGTGTTCAACTGTGTCTTAGGATGTTGAGTGATTTCTATTTAATTTTCTTGGAAGAGTTTTAAAAATTATCAGATGGGTTAATTGAATTCTAAGGTTTTCCTGGCCTTTAATTTCTGCAGTTGGTTGTTTATAAATTTAAAAAGTAACTGATGGCTTAAATGACATATATCAATTTGAAGTGTTTACACCATACTTTTCCATTTAGCATATATGATAACAGGAAGGAGAATGCAACTGAAGTCAAAGTGGAAGATATTTGGATACCTCGAGAGGACAAAACCAATACCCCGAAAGACTCTGCTTCAGATTCAGAATATTCAACAGTAGAAGAATGCTTTCAGAGTTTAAGAAGAAAAAATTCAAAGGCATCTAAATCTAGGACTCAAAAAGCATTGACTTTGGAGCCTGTTAATAGGCATAGTTGTCCGGTGAGCTCAACAAGTGGCAATGCTGATTCATCAATCATTTCCTCAACTGCAATATCTCCTTATGCCTGTTTTTATGGATCATCTGCAAGGAAGGTGAAGTCTGGATGGCTAGACAAACTCTCTCCTCAAGGGTATGTATTTATTCATTTTTTTCATAAGGAGCATATTTTTAAAAATTCATGTTTATTCATTTCTAAACCTCCTAGATTGCTGCTGTTCTCCACCCCTTCCCCCTCCCTCCCCCGACATCCACACGTACAGGTGCAGTTTTTAGGGGCTTTCAGCACACTTTTGCAAATGTATTCTTTACATGTAGGAAGGAACACATGCAATGTGCTATATGGAATTCTGGGTTAAAGGTTCTAAATGGCAAATTAAAAGTGGAAGTTAGGATTTCACCTCTAGATCCTTAAGTTTAGTTTCTAACTTTGCACCAAAATGCACTATTCTTGTCCCAGTTCGAAGCAAAGTAAACAACATAGATTGAGTTACTGTTGCTCAGCCCACATGGCTTTTGCTCATGTCATAGCAGTGTTCTATTTGGAAATACAAGGCTTACTGTAGTTAAGGGAAAATATGTCATTGTTAGATTTCAGGCTTCACAGTTACTGATATGTTGTTTTGATTTTTGTATTTTGCAGAGGTACAGAGTCCCTTGAATATTATACTTTTCAAACAGATGTATCATTTCTGTTTACAAAGAAACTTCTGTTCTTTAAGCAATTTATAGTTCCCAGGAATCCTTGGGGAGGGATTATGTTTAATTAGAAGTGTTTTCTGGCACCTTGGTTTTTGGGTGTCTTTTTGAAATACTTATTTGAAACGTTCCTTATGAATTATTAAATTATTTCTGGATTAAACCTCTCATGTTTAAGTAATTAATGTGGTGAGTCTCTATAATGTGCCAGTTTTTTCTGCTGTTCCCCCCAAAATGTGCAATAGAAAGCCTTTGTTTGAGCTAAAATAAATTTTATTAGCAAAAAATTATCAGAAGAAGCATCAGTTGACTGAGTGGAGGAATTAAATTTCTTAAGAAAGCAAAAACAAACAAACCCCAAAACACCCCAAAAACAACAGAACAAAAATATACCAACACTTTTATTGTTTTTAACTGTGTGTTTAAAACTTCAGAGGATTGCATCCTTTTAGCCAGTTAGGTGTTGACTAAACAGAAGCAGAGTACTTCTTAGTGTCAGTTACTTTGTCTCCTTTCTGGCTGTGTTAGACGGACAGAATAGTCACCTGTGTCTACTTTCCATCAGTCATCAGTGTTATTGGGAAATGCATAGTCACATGGCAAAGGTTGGCATCAGCACTCAAATTTACACATTGGTAGAATGAAACAGTAAGCTGGAATATTCTCAAATCGTTTATTTCTATAAAATATAAGTGTTTAGGGAGATCATAGTGCTCTCTCAAAATATCGCCAGAAGATTTAGCAGGTTGGGTGCAGAGCCCTCCGCAGCTGTGACTTCCTGTGTGATCTCCAGTGGCACCTTGCTCTTTACAGAGTTGGTACACTGAGAAAGCTTCACCATCATTGGCCACCTCTGGGACAGTTAGAATATTTTCCCTTTATCAGAACTCTGACTAAGTAAGTTAGAGGCCGTACATTTTCTAGATGTGTATTTTTGTATTTGCAGGAAAATAATTGAGTTTTCTGGCTTTAGAAGTTTTTCTCCTGGGTATCGAGATGAATACAGTATACTAAGGAGCTTATTATATCACCAAGAAATTAAAAAATTCTTCTCCATGATTATGTTGCTATTACTGGTAAGAAATATGTGTAACTGGCCAAGAATCATGAATTTGTTAGCCCAGAAGTAGAATTTGAATTTTTCCTATTCACAATTAGACTTTGTTGGCCATCGTGAGGTTGTTGAAGAGGCTCATTCGTTGGACAAAGTGATGCCTGCTCATTCCTTCTGCAGATTACTGAGCTTTGTTTAACTCATGTCCACGTGTCTCTTTGGTGCAGGTAGAACTGATTTAGATGACATTCTGAATTCCAGGGAGGAAGTATTAGCCAACTTTTTCTGTAGATGATCAGATAATAAATATTTTGCTCTTTACAGCCTCATGAGCTCTATGGGACATTAGTAACTCAGCAGTTATAGTATGAAAGTAGTCATAGAGACTGTATAAGCCAAAGAATGATGTTGTGTTTCAATAAAACTTTATAAATACAGACAGTGGACCAGATTTGACCTGTGGGCCTGAGAAGTACAAGACAGATTAGGTGGTTGGCTAAAATCTTAAACCAACTTCCTCTATCTCCCCTGGCCCCCAAATAGAAAGTTACAACCCGATAGATCACAGATTAGGGAAATCACTTTCTATTATTCTATTAAATCTGGAAGTAATACGAAGCAGGAGCCCTCTGCAGGGACTGTTGCATGTGTTCTTTTCTCTGCCTGGAGTGCTGTTACCCTGAGAGCAACATGGCTTGTACTTTATCTCCCTCACATTCTTGCTATAATGTCTCCTTCGCATGGAAGCCCTAAGCACCAAATTTAAAATTATCCTGGTCCCTCCCCCACCATCCCAGCACTCCCTTAATTACTTTCTTTTTCTCTGTGGGACTCCTGTGCTAGATGTTTCATTTATTTCACATATGCTCCATAGGGACAGTATCTCTATTGCTTTTGTTTACTGTGGTATCTTCAGTAGCTAGAATGTTGCCTGGCACATGGTAGATGCTCTCAGTATGTGTTGTTGAATGAATCAGTGTTAAAAAAAAAAACAAAAACCCAAAAACTCTAGCATTAGACATATTTTTTAATTTAAATTTTCTGAGAACAGCTAGGTTTTCTTGGTAAGTATTTTGTAGAACTGAGCTCTAAGCACTGTATTGGTTATAGGAGACGGGCAGATGACCTTGAATGGTGCTGTTAGACATTAACAGAGCAGTGGGCTCTCAGTGTTGTTTTAATAATTTTATGTGCCCCTTAAAGACTCTATGTGTTGTCAAGACATGTTTAAAAACAAACAGCCACACTCAGTTATCCTTTTCCAAATATGTTTGAAACTGTCCTCAGTCATGAGTGACATTAAACAAAATAATCAAATTTATAATCTGGATTTGTTTCACATGATCGAGTATCTGCTTTTGAAATGGAAATTCCAGCTCTGAATTCATGAAAACTATGTGAAAACCACCCAATATTTAGTAAGAAAATAGTTGTGTAACATTATGCAACTAAAGAAATATTGAAACATTTCAGTTGAGCTTAAAGTATGAAATTCATTTAAATATTTGAATGATCTAATTATTATATAACTTGATACTATTGGTGTACAAAATTGTATGAAACAAACTTGATAAAATGTTAAACTTGGGTCTGTTATTAGTATTTTGAATAGATCAAGTAGATGGGAAACTTATAAGTAATACCTGTTTTAAAAAACACTCACTGAGTTTTTGAGGATTAAAAGCATGTCTCTCCCCTTCCCCTTTTCTAGCTGTAAGTAGTTAGCTCAAGTTTTTCAGCAAATCTGAGTAGATGTAAATATGAAAGACTGGATATAGTTTATTCCAGCATTTTCCAAATCTGTAACTCAGAGGAAGAATCCTGTGAATTGCTGTTAAAAAAAAAAAAAGAGAGAGAGAGAGATTGAGAACATGGTTGAATGTGCTGTACCCCTTCTGGGAGATGCACATACTGGAATATCCAAGAATATCTACAGTAAAGAGGTCCTTTCGACTTTCATTTATTGTTTTCCAAAGTCATTTGTTTTGTTCAGCATAACGCGCTGAACATATTTTTAAAAGCTGCATTATATCTTAAGGAAGTCATATTTTACTTGACAAGATGTTTTAGGACTTTATTTCTTACTCAGCTAACTTCTCTCTATTTTAAAAATTAGTGTTAAATTTTTAATCATGGAGAAGCATTGTGTGATAATGTGAGCTTGAGCCAGCAGAAGCTGAACTCGTGACGCTAATTCAGCAGTTTGGATAAAAATATACTTAAGAATTCATGGAGAAATAAGATGTGTCTGTTTCTTTTTTGTATCTTTCATTTGAACAGAAAAAAATATGAAAATAAAAATAAATCCAAAAGACAGAGTGTAATAATAATTGATACAGCAAGGTCCACGAAGTGCAGCATCAGGAGGTTACGGAGGGGTCGAGAAAACATTTCTTCAAAGACCTTACTGGGAGGAGCAGTTCGTTTTGTCTTTGGCAAATGGATACATTTTGAACTGGCATTTGTAGATGAAATACCTTTCTGGTTAGAGGGAGTGAAAGGGCACTGATGTAGGTGGTATCTGGAGGTACTGAAGTCTATGAGTGGGTAGCAGGGGTTAACTAAGGTTGTTTTATGGAAGATGCAAGGTTGGTCTCTAGGATTGGGAGGGAGAGACTGCTAGTGGATTTCAAGTTCAGGTTGAACAGAGAACTAGGGAAAATCAAAAAGCCAGTGGTCAGATACCCAAAAGGGAACAAATCCTAGACAGTGGTCAGGAGTCCAGTCACTTGGAAGCCAGTAGCCCATGGCTAGGTGGGAAGATCAGAGCTTCTCCTGTTGATGACATTGTCACTAAGTGATGTCCCCATCAGTCTAACTGCAGAGAAATGAATGAGGCTGTTTGGAATCAGACAAACTGAAATAAGAGTTGTCAAGCTATCACTTGTTTGCCGTGTGACTCAGTGTCTCAGAGCCTTCATTTCCCACACAAATGTGTAAGGTCGGGACTTTCTCCATGAGATCAGTTGAAAAAGTCGGTAACGTTGGGCCTCACGTTTAATTAGGGCTCAACAAACTTCTGTTTTCTCCCTCTTCCAAGGAGCATAATTTTATTTCAGGTAACCTTTGATAATGTCACTAAAGGGAGTTCTAGTTCTTTTCTTGGCACATACAGTGTCAGGAAATCATGTGTTCACATTAAATTTCAGAATCAGAATTTTCAGTGGTTATAGAAGCACTCCAGTTTAAAGTATCAGAAAGTTCTCTATGGCGTATTGAAGAAAACCACAGCAGCTTTTTCTCCCCTCCCACTTCTTCACAACGGGGAGCCCCTGCCAGCTCTTCCAGTAATTGGTGCTGGTATTTAGTTGGTACACCTTAATAATGTTTTTATAACGATTCTTTCTCCCTCTTCAGTGTCAGCAGTGAACTGTTGAGGTACTACCGTGGAATATCATATTTATTCATTTTAATCACTGTCTCTCCTCCCACACTCCCTTCTGGCATCGACGAGGTTCCTATCTAGCATCCTGTTAACATAGTTACATAAAAGATTTAGGTTATATCTGTGTTTAGTTTTATACTTTTTTTACTGTAAATGATACTCATGTGAGCTATGTATGTAGCATCTTATGCCAATTTTTCTTTCATTTACAACCTTTAATGTTCCTTGGAGTTAATAATTGTTGATTTTTTTTGTTCACTTAATATTTTATACACTTATTTGTTTATACCAATATTCTTCTTTAGAAATACAAATCTGTGAAAACCAAAACACATATAGGTATCAGTTCCGTCATCCGTCAGCCCCCTAAGAAAGCTTGTTTGGTTTGGGTGGCTGTTGGTCATGCCTGCTTCCCAGCGAGCATGCTCCGCTCTCGTTCGTCATCGCCCTGGGGATTCTCTGTGCCTCTCTAGTGTTTTTGTCTTTCCTCCGTCTCATGTACACCCCGCCACCCCCCGTGCTCCTTGCAGCTTCCTGAAAAAAAGGTGGATAGGAGATGTGTTTTTTGAGACCGTTTGTGTTTGAACGTGTCATTTGTTTTTAGCATGCTTACTGATTTATCATGGTTTAGAAATACGGATTGGAAAGAATACTTCCATTTGAGCAATCCTTTGTCTTCCTGATCTCTAATATTTTAGCATTTTGTTTTGAGAAATCTGATTCTAATCGTTTATATGTATAGCTTGTTTTTCAGTTCTGAGAGGTTTTCTTGTTTTATTTCTTTGATAACTTTTCTGTTTTTTCTTTCTAGAATTCTTGGTACTTTGGTATTGGACTTCCTGCACTGAAAAGTTGATAAAAATGTAGTTTTTCCACTTTTCATTTTGGGGAAGTATCTTTAGTTGTATTTTTGAACCCTCTTTTGTGTTTTGTTGTCCTACATATAATATGGAAAGCACTTTCTTACTTTTGACTGTTCTTTTTATAACATATGGTTATTATTCTGTGGATATAATATATTCTCTTATATCTCTGAGATATTAATGTTTTTGTAAGTTTTCTTTACCTGTAGAGTCTGTTTCTTTCAGGTTTTTTTTTTTTTCTTGAGGGAGCGGTCCTTCCCATCTTTTACCTTAGAGATATTTTCCTCAAATGTTTTGTTAAATTTTTAAAGGGAGGCATTACAAAACTGATTAGAACAGGTTCTAATGGGTCTTGCTATCTGTTTTTCATAGGATGGTCTTACTAGGCCTTTCCTGTATGTTTCCTTGGAGATTTCTCATGCCAGTATTTTTTAAATGAATCCCCTTCTTGATGGTGATAAGACTGGTATAAAGCTTTTTGGGGGCTTAGTAGGGAAAGTGGACTTTGAGTATGAGTGTTTATGACTCAAATTTTCATTAGATTCTGCAGTTCTTAATACTGCCCCCTACCTTCAGCCATGCCTGGGTCTCCCAATCCAGAGACCCCCTGTTTTGATTTTCTCTAGTGAATAAAACTTTGCTATTCTCTTTTGAGGACGAGGAGGGGCAGTTTTCCAGCAGAATGAAGTGAGGAAGGGATTCTGGGATGGAGTGATGAGAGCATAGTTCATCTCTTAAATTGCCTTTCAACAAATCCTATCCTCAGCACCACCCTGTCCCTCATAGTAACTTCCATTTCCCGCATTTGCTGTGTATAACGTGCTCCCGTGCGTAATGCACACCCACGTTTTTGTCTCAAACTTTCAGGGAAAAAAAACATCTTTTCATTTTAATTTTTTAAGTCAAATTTTTATTTGTTTATATTTTGGTACTTGTTTTTTGTTACAAAGGAATTTTAGCATTTGTTTTTTAACATAACTCACATATGGAATATAAAACTGAAAGCAGCAAAGAAGCAAAGCTCACTGACACAGTAAATAATTTAGTGGCTACCTGAGGGTAAGGGGGAAGGGGGTCAGAGAGGAGAGAGGGGGAATCAAATACATAGTGATGGAAAGAGAACTGAACCTGGGTGGTGAACAGACAATGCAACACACTGATGATACACTGTAGAATTGTACACCTGGAACCTATGTATTTTTTACTAACTGGTGTCACCCCAATGAATTTAACAACAACAGAAAAATGATTGTCATATTCCAGGGTATTATTTTGCATACAGGTATTATATTGATGTCTAGAATTACACTTTTAACTCATAAGGGTAAATAAAAGAATTAAGAACATTTATGTAGATACTGAATTAGTACTACCCATATACAATGTGCATCCTTATTTTTCCCTCACAAATTAGGGCAAACACATTCGCATTATACATGGCAAAATACAATAAGTACTTGGTGCCTCCATCTCCTGAGACTTCGAGACTTTGAGACTTTGTCGTTAAAGCGTTTTCCTCTCAGAGTGATCAATTGCAGGCTCAGCAGTGGGTTCTCTGCTGCCTCCTGAATCAGGGCTTGTTCTTCCTCTGCATTTCTAAATATCACTTTCGTCTACGTCTCTGGTCAGTGCTCGTTTGTAGATATTTATTTTTATTTGTTTTTTAATCCTTTGAAACTTTAGAAGAAGTAGAGGTAAGCACAAGCTTTTAACTGATCATCTTCATTAGAAGTTGGTTTCATGTTGGATTTTTTCTTTTTTACAGAGTGTGACTCCATAAAATAAAGAGATGCGAATTTTTTAACATAGTTTTTCATATATCCTGTCATGTAAGCACTGATTTCTTTGTCAATATTGTAAAAATTGGTAGTCATACATAAAAATTAATGCTTTATCATTGACTTTCAAAAGTCTTGTTAGCACCTGGAATTTTATGTTAAATAACATGTTTTTTTCTCATTTAAGGGGTTAGGAGGAAAGTAGAGATGGAAGCTGGGATTTCAGAGAATTTTTTTTTTTTTTTTTTAAATCCCAACACATTTTGGTTCATATAATTGTAGAAACTATCATTTTATCTTGCTTAAAAGTGAAGAAATGCATTTTAGAATAGGAAAGTGCTGGTATTTTATAGAAATAGAATAACTCCTTGGATCTGTATCTGAAATGCTTTATAATTAATAGTGCTTCATTTAAAAGCCTCATACTTAAGAGTACTTGAGTAGATAATAATTAGTGAAATAAAAAAAGTGATTAGATAAAATAGAAATCTATACTTTTGGAAGTATAGATTGTATAATACTAAAAATATTGAGTCTAATGAGGATTAGGACAGAGAATAATGTAAAATGTGCATATAATTCTTTAGGGTTATGTAAACATGGCAGATGACTCAGGAAAAGCATATTGATATCTTTTTCCTTAGATGTTGTTTAGAATGATTAACAAGTATGTTTGTGATGATTTAAGTACCATAATTATTAATAAAAGCCATAAATACGACTTAGTGCCTTTGAGGTCCATTCCCGTTGTGTGATATTTAAAGATGACAGTTTGGTAGCCTTTGCCACCTTAAATTGATACCATTGGTTAACATGCTTGTTATAATAGATTTTGGGACTTTTTTTTTTCTTTTTTTTTTACACCATAAGTCGTAATCTTAAAAAAAAAATCCTTCTGGCACATGAAAATGACATTAAACAGAAGTGCCTCTTTGTGAACACTTTATGTAGAGATATTTAATTGTTTGTATGTACACTGTTGTTGAAGAATTTTTAAGATACACAGTTTTGAGACAACAGAACTTGACACCAGGTGGTAAAGCTGTATTTATGAAAGCAGTTGAAAGTTTATACCACCTGCCCTACCAGAGCTCTGGGGAAGAGTTTGTAGGAATCCGTTCAATAAAACTGCACAAGCTTTATAAACTATTCTGAAACAGCTTCTTAAAGAAATGTTTCCCTTCAGAATGCTAAAAAGAAAATAGGATAAAACCTAGGATAATATGTTTCTTGTCTGCTTTAGTGTTTTTTCCTGTAGGGATTCTGAAGTACTTTGCAAAATTGAACTCACATAAAATGGGTAGAGGGCAAATGTTAGTTGCTGCCTAAAGGGCTGTCCAGGATGCTTTGCTATAAAATGTATGGAGTAGGGTTTGCATAGTGGTTAAGAGTACAGACTGCCAGATTTGACTTCTACTAGATCTGCTCTTGTTGTGTCATGTGGGCAAATTATTAGGCCTGCCAGTGCCTCTGTGCCTTCATCTGTAAAATGGGAATAGTAACATTACTTATATTGTTGTTTATACTTGTTTGTATATGGCTTACAGCAGTTCCTAGAACAAAGTACTATGAGTATTAGCTGTTTTTATTACTACAATTATTGTGCCAAATAAGTTGTTAATTAAGGTTTTAAAATCTCTTCTCTGTGTAATAACTCATCGTTATTTCAGATTTAAGTTGTGTCGTGATAGGAACACAGGTTAGGGTGATGTTGTATTTCATACCTTTTTTTTTTTTTAACATTTACTAAGCAAATTCAGCTGTTAAAAGAGATTTATGGGAAAGGCATCACTTACATTAGGGAAATTATTTAAAGTACTTTAGCGACCTCTAATTGTGGATCATAGATTAATTCCAGGGGAATTAGTTGCCTGATTTCTAACAGACTTTCATAAATATGTGAGAGAAATGTTTAACCTTTGAACAGCAAAGATAATTTTCAAAAATTTAGTATTAACCAATTTTTATTAATTTAAAATTATTCATTGACATTTCGAAAGACATCCTTCATAAGCCATTTCTTTTCATTTTAGTTGAAATTTTGATTAACTTGTAGGGTTTACCAATATTAAATCCAAATTTTTAATTGGTAGTAGGGGTATAATATTGTGAGAAAGGATCTAAGTATAAATTCTTTAGCCATTTATTAGAATTTGGTATTGAAGTTCACATGCAGAGAAAAGCTAATTGAATGTTGACATATTTCGTGAACAAAATAGATTGTTTATATAAGTTTAGTTTTAGAAACATCTTAAATTGATCATTTTTTATTTTAAATGGGAAATTACCAAATGAATGTATGTTAAAGGACATATTTTAAAAGTGCTTAACTCTAAAATGTATTTTTAAATTACGTGAACATTAACGATTAATTTTTCAAGTTTTCAAGTATTCATTTGTTTATTAAATATTTATTAAGCACATTTTATATGCTAGGAACTGTTGCAGTCTCTAGCTTTACAATGATTAACAAAACAATAATGGTTTCTACATTCAAGTATTTCAGTATCTAGCATAGGAGATGGGTGAAGCAAAATGAGTATATAGTTACAAAATCTGTAAAGTGTGATTACGTAAAGAAATGGAGAAAGAGACCAAGGGAACCTGAAGGATCTTTATGGGATTCAGGAATGGCTACTTGCGGGGAATGACTTTTAAGTTGAGATCTCAGGGATAAGGAACCAGCCACTCATAATCATGTTTCTCATTCATTCAACAAATTCTTTGTCTAGTACCCTGTTTGTCTCTGGGATAGTTGCTGATCACAGCAGAAAATGAAATGTTTTTGGACTTTGACCCTGTAAAGCATAAGGGCTCGTGTGGGAGAGAGACATTAAATCCGTAATTAGATATGTATGGCTGGAAACTGTTAAGAGTTAGGAGGAGGAGGAGAGAGTGCTTTGAGAGGGAGTAACTATGTCTGTTTGGATTGGCTCATTAGGGTAGGAATGTCTGTGTAGGTGGTTTGGGCGGAACTCTGCAAGATAAGGAGCAAAGGTAATGTAGAGATCATGGAAGGTCCTAAGGCCCTTATCTCCCCATACATGTTGATATTTTTATAATAAAAATGGAAGATGATGAGTTACTGAGGTCTTGTTTTACCACCATTCATAATGTAAGGCAGCTGGGGCCCCAAACAAATCTTAGTTTATAGGATTACTGTTGAGATTGTGTGGGAAGATGTGCATTTACCTGCCTTTAAGTATGGCAGAGATCAGCATGAAATGAGTGTGAAGTGATTGTATTCAATGTATTACTGTCTGTTTGCATAGTACAGTACACTCTGTTAGCCAGCACCCATGGGGATTGGTGTAATAGATGCCAGATAAATGTAAGTAGACTCTCCATTAACTGGAATCATTAACGGAGCGTCTACTATCTTTATCTTTTAATTTTCTTGCTGGGAATTTGAAGAACCCTTGGACTGGCGAAAGAAATGAAAACCAGATGTCTGTAACACTGTTGTGTGTTGCAGTGTTAAGAAAGTGCATTGCAGACCAAGAGAAGTTTAAAAAAAAGCAGAAAGTGGAGGGAGTAAGATGGAAAGAGAGCTGGGGAGTTAGTTTGCTTCTGTGAGTTTAAGGTCTGTACATGTTCTTATTATTTCATAATTCAATGCTTCTATGTGAAAATGTCAGTCCTGAGGGACTTTGAAATGTTCCTCCCTTTAATCAGATTTTCTTCAGTTTTATGTTAAGCATAATAAATTGTCTCAGTATTAGTGTGGGAGGCTTGCTGTATGTCCCTTGAGTAACAAATGTGTGGTGTTCAGGAAGAAGCCTGGAAGACAGATTCTCCACACTTCCTCAAAGGCCTTTTTCTGTCTTTAAATGTTCTGAAGACCACAGACAGTTATGCCAGCTCCTTATCTTAAACATGTTAGAACACTGTAAAAGGAAAAAGATGCGATAGTCATGGTTGTTATTTTCATATTTGTTTAGAAATGACTTTTAAGAAAGTTAGTTTTCATGTCTTATCTGTGTTAAAGGCTAAAAATATATCTAGATTGTATCAGTCCACACGGAGAGCCAGTAGAGCATAGGATGGGTTTTCTGTCTGTGGGAAAGGGACTGAAACAAAACAGAACAAGCAAAAAAAAAAAAAAAATCCAAGCAGAAATAGTTCTTCTCTTTTCTCTTATATAGCCAGAAAAAAAAAATTGTTTTTGTCTTTTGAGCCTAAATAGGAACCATGTGATTCCATTGATTTGCTTTGTTTCTCATGTCAGTAACCATTTTAAATGGCATTTGCCTATCATATGATTCTTTTTCAAAAAAATGTTAATGTTTCAATGACTTTTGGGTGATCATAAATGATTCTCTATATTTAGACAGGGCTTTTTCAGCTTACTTGATCATAATTAAATAATTTATCTATGGAAACCCAATTGTAAAGCTTTGCTATTTTAGCAAAATATTATGCTCCAAAGCAAAAATTAAGGTATAATAAGATACATGTTAAAATTAATCAGAGATGACAGTTTATGTTATCATCATTAAAGGATTGTCACCATTAAGGGAAATGGGTACAATGATAGTGTCTGACCACACTTTGTTTTGTACTCAGCCTTACAAATGTGGATGACAACAGTGTTAACAGTATCATTATTTTAAATATCTATCTCAGCTGATTAGAAAGTATCATTTTCCTGTGTACCATTGCCAAAATGTACATTGTCATAGCTTATCGTTTTCTGCACTGTTTAGCCACAGATGGGAATGTACTCAACACAGTTACATTACAAATGTATTTAGAATCCAAGTTCATGGCACTTAAATGTAAAATAATAATTTTATATGTTTTATAGAAAACGCATGTTTCAGAAGAGATGGGTGAAATTTGATGGCCTTAGCATTTCTTATTACAACAACGAGAAGGTAAGTACATTTTTCAGTTTTCAAAGATTGCTAAGTACTTCAGTAAACTAAGCAAGTATGTTGATTTTTAAAAATAGGAGTTAAGGGGGTTCCCTGGTGGTGTGTGTAGTGGCTGTGCTTTGGCCCTTTCACTGCCACGACCTCGGTTCAATCCCCACTCAGGGAACCAGTCAAAAAAAAAAAAAAAAGTAGGAGTTAGATTATCAACATGTAAAGAATTTGAATAGGATAAAACTTATTCTTTTCATAATTTAACTTTTTATTGACACATAAAATTGGAATTTTTGGAAAACATATCTAACATTTATGGAGTACTTTCTATAGCCCGCAGGAATTGCTATGAGCAACATACAGATGAATAAAAAATTACTTTTATCCTGGAGAGAGGAATAAGGAATGTTTACAAAACTACCCCACAGTAGGGAATGGCAAGGCAAGGAGGGGTTACTCGTTCTCTGGGAGGCTCGTGGAAGAGCCAAGGAAGGCTTCTTGCATAGATTTCATTTGCTACAGGTCTGGAAGAAAGAGAAACGTTTGCACTTAGAGAAAATAGAGAACAGGGCGCAACAGAACACTGAGGTGTCCAGATGGGAAATCCATTCTTCCATGTATGGTAGAATTCAGTAGTTTTCTCTGTTTGGAGGAGTATGTGAAGACTTGAGGGAAATGAAGCTGAGAAGGTTGCTTGGAGTTAGGACTTATTGAAAATCTTGATTATTATGTGCAAGTGGTTATAATACGTACATTCTTTAGGCAATCGAGTCTTGATGAGATGCTGTTTTGATCATGTCCTCATTAGATGTGCAAATGTCTTTATTGTTAAGACATGTAGGCTGAAATGTTTAGGAGTGAAGTGTCATCTCTACAAATGTTTTTCAAATGTTACCTATCTCTGTATAAATTTATTTACAAATGTATGTGTATATATATATATATATTTGCACACATGTAGAAATCCAAGACTGAATATGTTAACAATTGTCAAATCTAAGTGGAAGGTATATGGGTGTTCATTGAACTAATCTTTCACTTTCTCTGTGTTTGAAAATTCCCTTAATAAAAGTTGGAACTCATACATATTCCATATTTTTAGTTAACTAAAATCAGATAATTTTATAGTCTTAACTGTACACATTCTTTTACATACTCATTTAACACTTAACCATATTCTCTTATTTATAGTTTATACTCTAACATTATTTTCCCATTATTTAGAGATTTTCATTGCCCAATACTGGTGATATTTGGGGCTTGGATTGAGATATAGTCTCCCTTTCTACACTTGATCTTAGTAGAAAGGCCAAGAAGCAATAGACTCTCACTTTCATCTAGTGCGTTTTCAGCTGCAAGGAAGAAGAATATATGCTTTTAGACAAAAAGTAATACACATTGTATGCTGCACCACTAAGAATAATAGAACGTTTAGAGAAGTCATTGTTCGGTTTCACTTTGCAATGATCACATAAAGCATCAAATAGGTTTAAACACACCTCATTGTGGTTTGCAAGACAGTGAAATTAATGTTTTTTAAAAGCCGATTTTCTGCCTTAGCTACCCTCTTTAGTTTGCTTGTACATTTGAATGTTGCGACAGTTCCTTTGCCTAAGGTGGGTACAATGTGGTCTCTGTATCTGATGGAATCTGACCCCTAGTTTTGTCAGCACCTGGGCCCTTCTCTGGTTTGACTGAAATGAAGAGGAAAACTATTTAGGAATGAGACAGGATTTCATGCTGCAGGTCTCTGCTGTTAGTGGTATTGTTATCCCCATTTGGGAGAGAGAATTTTTAGTACCTGTGTTCACCTGTCCTTTAAATGGGCATCTCAAGTGCACGCAGTGAGGTGATGAGTGTCTGTCACATTTTTAGATATCCATGCAACAAAAATGAGGCGGCCTTGGTTTGAAATTGAGATAAAAAGTTCATGTTAGAATGAATTATTACAAATCCTTTAGCTTAATATTACATTTAAAAAAATAATTTAAATGACTTTCTCATGGCTTTTCATTCCTTTACTATGCAGATGATTGGTTTCATCTTGGCAAAAAAATAAAACCCTGGGCTGGGTGTTTCCTAGAAGGAAATGGAGTTTCTGTCGTGACTCTTCTGGCCAAAGGGGGCGGACTGGTGGACTGAGAAAAGATGGCAAGGCCCGTGAACACAAGGAAGGGGTAGACGTGGCCGTAGCTGCCAGGTCAGCTGGGTGGGCAGTTTTAGTGGCCGTGCGCACCAATGGGGTTGGGCTTTCAGGAGGTGATGTGCAGTTCCCTAGTTTTCTTCCAGTTTACTCGGTGCTCTTCAATCATGTCTCTGCCAGGACTGTGCATTGCATTACTGAAAATGGCAACATCCCAACAGCCTTGGTATCTTATCACCTGCCGTGAAGTCTAACTCACCCCCATTCTTACTCAGCGGTGGGCAGAATTGCCCTGTGGTCGGTTCATTGTCTCAGAGTGGTAGATAAATGACAGCCTTGACCTAGATATCTGTGTGTTACAGGCTCAGGGGATGCTTTAAAATTTCTTCCCTTAAGGAAAATTTTACACTCTGTAAAACAGGCATTTTGAGCCTGTTGTTACTGTTTTTTTTTTTTTTTCTTCTTTTTCCTGTACCATCCTTACTGTGTTTTGTTAGGAGAGAAATGTGAAATCAACTCTACAGTGTTAAAAGTTACCAGATTTATCTTGAGATGTCATAATAGATTATAAATGAACCACTGGAGAAACTACAGCTTCCTGAGGTTAAAAATGACACAGTATTTAGCTTGTTAAGTACATTTTGATCAGTTCTGGAGAATTGATTACATTTTATTTCTGTTTATAAGTACTTACCTGTTTAAAATAGTATCATTATTATAGGCATGTAGGTGAGTTGTTATTGTTTTAAGAAATTGTCTTTCAGTCTCTCTGAAGAGACCAGGAGGAAGGAAAAAAGATCTTTTTAAAATTCCTGTTTATTTCCTTATAATGCAGCTTGCTTTTTCTCTGCTCAGAAATGGGTTAATGGTAGCATTTTATTCAGCAAAAAGTTAATTAGCTCTCTAGAGATTTATTTTTATAAGCGCTTCTAATTCTTAGGCAAACTAGAATTTGAGAATGGATCATCTACAGGATGAAGTGTAAATGTTTTTTGGATAGTCTAGATTTTTCACTGTTAGGTCTTAGCCACTAGAAACTTAGAGCCGGAGAGAAACAGTGTCCCCAAGGGTGCTGTGCTCTTTCCCAAGTCATAGTTTGCCTTACAGTGGGGAGACAGTCTCCCCTTCCTCTCATTCTTAGGGTCGGGTATTGACTGGTGTTGTCATTGTAACCCACCTGCACGTATTGCATTTCCTTTGAGAGCCAGTCATTTACTTGATTTCTGTGCATGACCTTTTTCAACAGTGTCTGGGTGCACGCTGTGGGGGACTGGCGCGTGTCTTTGCCCATCTCTTCCCCTCCGTAGTTTTGCTCTTCCCTGGGAAACTTGCTAGCCATTGCCATCCATCAAAATCCTGCGCAAACTGTAAGACCTATTTTTCATACCCTCCTCCCCGAATCTATCTGTTATTTTCTCCAGCTGTGACATTTGAACAATAATATGCACGAAAGGTTAGAGGGAAGACAAGCTGAAAGTAGGCAGGCAGATCAGGAGAGCGTGTAGTCGTTCAGGCATTAATTTACTGGGGTGCAGGCTATATAGGCCAGCGGAAGTGTTAAAAAATGAATTTAGAAAGATATTAAAAATGAGCAGTCAGAGTTCAGTATCATTGTGATTGATTGGACATACAATTCATTCATTCATTTAGAAAATACTTATGTAATACTGATGATGTGAAAGGTGGTGAGGAAAACAGACATGTCTGTGACCCACAGTCTCTTTGGGGTGGCTGTTAATCAAATGATCACACAGCAAATATAAAAGCCATCATTTAAATTATATTTAGTAATTGCTATAAAGGAGAAGTACAAGTTGCTATGAGCTTAAATTAGGGTAGGGATGAGAGGCCTGAGAGAGGAGGCTGGTCAGAAAGGCGTTCTTCAGGAGCGAGTATCTATGCTGAAATGTGCAGGGTGCAGAGGCATCCTTAACTATGTGAAGGCGGGTGTGAAAAACACTCCTTGCAGAGCAGACAGAGTATGCAAAGGTGCTAGACTGGGCAGAAGTATGCTTAGGAAACCTCAGAAGGTTAATGTCACTTGGAAAGAGCCAGGGAGTGGCAGGGAAAAAGTTGACACTTAAGCCAAAGGGTGAGTCCCACGTTACCTCCGTGCAAAAGATCAGCACAGGTCAAAGACTGTTCTGTTTAGGACTGATGCGCTGGGAGAGTAATATTTGAATGGACAGATAGAGCTGGAGGATACATTTTCAGGAGGTGATTCAGTTTTAAAGTTTGAGACACTGATGGTATAGTTACATTCACCGTTGATGATTTGAAATATGGGAGTGGAGTAGACTGAAATGGATAAGCAAAGAGGACATAGATTTTGGAATTCTCTATAAAATTTGTAGTTGAAACTGCAAGAAGGAATTTTCTTTCATGGGAGAAAAGAGAACAAAAGAAGGTGGAAAAGGAGAAGAAAAAGTAACTTTGCATAATAATTACTGATTTCTTGACATCCCTTGCCTTTAGTTATGAGGTTGCCCAGTTATCTTCCTAAATCACGGTTCGGATACCACGTCCCATCGTGGCTGTGAGAGAGGACGTAGGAAAGCCGTCACGGCATGCTATTTAAGGTGGTTTTAAAGAATGGACAGGATTTTGATGGATGCACAAAGTCAGGGATGGGAGACTGCAGCAGAGCAGTGGAGGAGAAGAAACTGCCAAAGAACTAAGAGGGAATACTGTGATGGTCCAGCGGGTCTTCTCAACTAGCAGGGGAGAAACGTGCCCACGGGCACCATGCTGCTGACAGTGACTGTCCCTGCCCTGTCTACTGTCTACGGGGGTTTACCGCCGGGAGGGATGTGAACTTGGCACTTGTTCTCTGCAAGGAATGATTTAGTACGTTTTTTCTCCTACCAAGTTCTTTCCAATACTTGGGGCCGGCTTAAAAGCAAAGGCTCCGTGGGTAATGCTGTGCAGGCGAAGAGAGGAAGAACCCCTGAAAGGATTTTGTCCAAACTCTTGATTAATACTCAGGACCTCCCACACTATGGCCTCGAAGTATTACATATTTTCATCCTCATCTCATTGACTCGGCTCCTCTTACCTTATGCATTGTTTCCATCCAGGATTAACCACTCCTCCACCCACATACCTATTTGATTAAACCTAGGCTTTCCTGAAGTCAGGCTCAAATGTCACCATGTCTGTCAAAACACGTCTGACCTCTTTTAAACAGAATAGAGAATCCCCATCTTTGTCCTCTTCTATTCCATGGTTTGTACTCAGTTTTAAACTCTTCTCTAATTACGTTAGCTGGTTTTTCATTTTGAGGCTCCTTGAATGCATAAATAATCTTTGCATTTTATTTCCAACACAGGGCCCCATAGATATTCCACCTTTAGTAAATAGTTGAAATTGTGGAGTGGTCATTATGCCAAATGGTTTAGGAAGGTTCAGGAAAATGAAGATTGAGAGAGTTACCAAGAGTTTGAAGAATGGTCTTCTTGAGCAAAATTATGATATGTGCATGTTAATCGCAAATAGTTAAATCCATTTTATTTTATTCTTTAGTCATAGGGGAATAAAAAGCACAGTGATGCAGCTGTGAGAGTAAGACTTGCATCATCAGAACATAAATTAACTAGTAAGGTTAACTGACAGAATCCAGTAGCCTGGCTTCTTAGGTGTGTTTTTGTTGCTCATAACATGTAACAGTTGTGGTTCTGAAATGGTTCAGTTACAGTACCTGTTATGGCCAGCAGATGCCTGCAAACACCATAAAATCCATTTGACTAGATTGTTTTAAAGAACATACTGCTGGTGTTTGGAACTGTGTATTGTTGATCTAGTACAGTTGTTTGTATTTGACTCTTTGCCTTTTAATTTCAAATGAAGAGAATATTGAAAAGGCATTTCACTTGAAATAGAGAATAATATTTTCCTTTCTAGAGGTATTAAGTGTGTAATGAGGATATATACTACTTGTATGTTGTTGAAAAATTAGATTGAAATCATGAAAAGGAAGCCCTTGTAAATATTGTGCCATTCTTTTTCTCAAAATAAGATCAGGAGAGTTTCATTTTAATCTGTCTTCTTTGTGTATGTTTTTCTCTAACCAATACAGGAGAAGTATTCAAAAGGAATAATTCCACTTTCTGCTATATCTACAGTAAGAGTTCAAGGAGACAACAAATTTGAAGTTGTTACAACACAAAGAACTTTTGTTTTTAGAGTAGAAAAAGAAGGTAAGATTATTTCTTTACCCATAGAACAATACTTGCAGATGTTAATTTCTGACCATTCAGAAGATTAATAAACCAGCTAAACTAAAAATGTCAAGAAATCTTTAAATATGTTACTTCTAAATAAATTACATCCTATATCAACTTTCTGAATGGCATAAACAAGTTGAAAAGTCATTTTTTTGTTTATTCGCTATTCTTGCATGCAACAAATAGTGAGAGTCTACTAAGTGTCGGGGACTCTTCTAAATTCTGGAGTAAAAAAGAAATAAAAATCTCTGGTCTTAGGGAGCTCACCTTTTAGCTATTGTTTTGATAATGGAAAATAGTTATTACATAAAATCACATTTGCTCACTGAACGGTTGGTTTTAGGAAAGTGTATGTATGGCAGGTTTTAACTGAACATACGGGCACAGCAAACATTCTAATATAAGTTGTGAAGCATCTTTCATATTTCTTGAATCTTTTCATCTGCATCATCTACTGTGGGTCACTTGATGGTGAAAATTGATCTAAAGATGGAACATGGTTTGGGAAAGGAGTCGACATCTTTAAATCTTCTCTGGCATTTTTTTGGGCAGGGAGAAGGGAGGGAGGGAGAGCCAGGGAAGTTAAAAGTTCTCTGTTTTAAAAACTCACGGACACAGTCAATAGTTTAGAGGTTACCTGAGGGCAAGGAGGGAAGGGGTGAGAGAGGAGGGAGTAGCAATTAAATAGATGGTGATGGAAAGAGAGTTGATATTGGCTGGTGAACACATAACACAACACATAGATGATGCACTGTAGAATTGTACACCTGGAACCTATGTAATTCTTGTTAACCAATGTCATCCCTATATGTCTAGCAATTATATATATATATATATAGTTGTCTGTTTTGTACTAGGACTATCAATATATCATAACTATAAACCTCACCAGTTTTAAGTAATATAGGTAAGGCCATCTTCATTAATTACATAATTAGAATTTTAACTTATTTTAAAGCCTTCTTTCAGTATAGATTGTAACTCAACTTGATTTTTAAAAGTACTTTTTGGTACTTAATTATTTGAATAATGGTGATATGAAATACGTAGTGAATACTTGATATGTGCCGGGCAGTCTGCTAAGTGCTTCATTTTCACAATCGTTTCATGAGGTATGTAGGTATTACACATATGAGCATTTACCTTTTATAAACAACAACAGTATTAGTTATTATGGGACAATATTTGTCTTTTCTAAACTGCTGCATTCCTAGAACATATGCTTGGCATGGTGCATAGAAAACATTCAATAAATATTATGTATTCCTAAAAAGCCTCCTATATTGCTTAGGATAATCTGTAGTTGAGGAAGTCCCAGCTACTGTTGTTCATCCTGGAGCAGCTTTTTTCAAACTGAATCACCACCCATTTGTGAAACCAACTTAGTGGTTTCTGATGGTACTAAAAAAGAAAAAAAAAAAAATACCCCCAAGCAAAAACAGACAGAATAAAAAATACCAAAGTAATTTGCTTCTAGTAAGTGTAAGAATTGTATTGTGAAACATACTTATGTGTGTATTGCACATGTGTAATGTACAGAGCCTTTCTTATTTACTATTAAAACCATGTTGAGGGCTTTCTCCTGCAGCAGGAGTTGACATGGCGTGTTGGCATGTCCTGGAGCCTAAGTCTGGCTCACTGCTGGCCTTTGTAAATAAAATCTTATTAGGTCATGGCCACTCTCCTTTATTTACATACCATTCCGGGCTGCTTTTGTGCCTCAGTGTCAGTGTTGAGTGGTTGCAGCACAGACTGGATGGCCAGGAAAGCCTAAGATATTTACTGTCTGGCCCTTTACAGAAAAACAAACAAACAAAAAACCCCAGAAAACATTGCCCACCCCTAACCTAGATCGTTTTACATAGAACTGCTTATGTGAGAAGCCACTTTTTTGGTGCTTTATTGCCTAAAATTCATGAAGTTGTCCACAGTTGTGATGCTCGATATGGGTCTTGTATTTGAAATCACAGTTTTGCTCTCTTGCTATTTCTTAAAAACACACGGGGTGTTGCTACTCTCAACTGGCTATCATCATGGCCTCTCCGTATGCTTTGCTTTCCATGTCCCCGAAGGGACTGCATGTTTCTTTGAGGTGCTTATCACCTTCCCCTTGGCCGCTCAAAGTGAATTTCACATATGCTGCATAGCCTGCCTTTGAAGATAGAGATACTAAATAAAGCTTCCAACATGTGTGAAAATCTGTATAGTCACATTTACTTATTGCAGTTATAAGTTAAACAGACACATTTTACTTAAGTAGAGGGTATCAACACACATGTTTAAAAGCTTCATGTTTATAATTGACCATTAAGTCCTTCTGTGATTCATAGTTCATCTTTGTGATGGAAACAGTATAAGAAGTTTATTGACTTTGATATAAATTATTTATTAAATAAGTCTTAGGTCTTTAATGTTTGAAAGTATGAAAATACTGCTTCAGTAAAATCTGAGATCTGTCCCTCTGGAATTACGGAAAAAGTTATTTTCATTGAAAGTCTTTTTTGCATAGTAACATCTCATTTCTTAAGGTAAGTTTATTAGAGGTGTATATGTATTCGTGTATGTGTATATGTATATATACATATAAATGATATGTGTGTGTCTAGATACTTAGTGTGGAGGTTTCAATCAAGACACTCAATGTTTTATTAAGTACTTTTTCCTTTTTCCGTGTATACACATGGTTGATTATTTTTTATTTTGTGAGAACTGAGAGGTTGACCATAGTGGCTTATAAGATATTTGACTTCATAAACTTTAAAGCAAATGAAACATTGCTTCAACCTAATCAAGAAACAAGATGAAAGTTTAGAACACAAAAAGGCCATGGTTTCACATCCTAACACAGAGGATTTCTTCATTTTTGGTGAAAAGGTTCTGAATGACCTGTATACAGTCGCTACTCTTTGTCGCCCCTGAAACCAGTGTCACTATTTCTAAACTGCTACCTCGCCCCTGGCATTGCTAAAATAGGGTTACAATTTGGTATCTTCTCCCCACACATATTCAAAGACCTTGGTTGCCCTAGGTTGCCTAGTGTAATATCGTTATGCTCTTAGTTGAAAGTGATTCATATAGAAATAATAACATTTAAAAAATGCTCCTCCCCAAATAGAGAATTTAGTGTGCTTCCTTTTGTCCTCACGCATAGCCCTTGACACTCGTCAGGGAGTCTAACAGCTAACAGTTACCAGTCACACCGTATTCCCCTGGCACTTACTTCACAAAGCAGGCGACGTTTTGAGTGGGCAGTTCTCATGGCTAGAAGAGGCTTTGGAACTCTGAGTGGTCACTCCTGGTCCAGGGCCATTGTCAGTACCGGTGCTCAGCGGCAGGTCCCGTGTCCCTCTCCACTCGAGGCAGTTCTGGGCCCGGGGGAGACAGGCAGGCGTGTCCTTCTCTCACCTCTGCAGCTAGACAGCGTCGCGCAGCCCTCCAGTGGCAGCTCTGACACTGCAAAGTGTTTTTGGGGTTTTTTTTGTGTTTGTTTTGTTTTATTTTAAGCATATGGGATAAGAAGCATAAATTCTCCTTAGTTGTTCTGGGCAAGCAGACTTACCTGGTTTTGAAATTTTTTTCACTGTTTTTAGAAGCAAGGCAGGTAACATACGCTATCTGGGGGGGGCGGGGCAGGGGAATTACAAGTTGTCCGCTGTGCCCTTCGGTGGGTTCCCCACGTTACTGTGTGCCAGCAACGGTGGCGTCGTTCGTCAGCCTTTTCCTCTCTTATGTCTCACATCCAAGTTTTCCAGCTTGACTTTCACAATATGTCAGGATTCAGACCAGTTCTCTACTTTTCTACCCCTGCCGTTCTCGTGCGCTGCCACCGTGCCTGTCTGTGTTGTTGTAAGAACCTCCTTCTAGCGACTACAGTGACATTTTCAGTATAGCTGTCAGAGCAGTCGTTCAACAAGAAGGTCAGGTCGTGTCAGTCCACTTCATGTTGTCTTTCCATCTACCTGAGAGTGAAGGATTAGTCATGCCCAGAAGCCCCTGCATGGACTGGCTCTGGTCTCTCTGTCCTTGTTACCTTCTGTGCTCTCCCTCACTGACTGCATGTCACCTCTAGGAACTCTTGTTCCATGAACATGCCAGAGCTGCCTTGGGGTCCTGACACAGGCTGCCGTCTTTGTCCTGGAATGCTCTCTCAGCCGTCCTGACTTGTGCCGTTACTTCTGCTTCCTCTAGGCATTTGCCTTCTTTCTTGGGCTTTTTCTGTTACCAGATATTAAATAGCACACTTCCTGTATCCCTCATCTCGTGTTTTATTTATCCCATTGCACTTGTCACTATGTAATGGATTTTTCTACGTGTTGTTGCCTTCCTCTGCCCACAAGACTAGAAACTCCAGGAGAGGAAGGCGCTGATCTGTCTTGTCCACACTTCCATTCCTAGTGTTCAGAATAGGCCTTGGAATATAGTAGTCACTCAGTAAATGTTTGTGTGAACGAATGGTTATTGATTTCAAGAACAACCCTGGTGTGCAGCACTTCTCTAAAACCAAGCATGGGTTACCCTGAAGGATCTTTAGTCATATATTACCCCATCAAAAGTCAGGGTCCATCTAAACTTCGTTAGATTTTGTTATTAATCTTTTATATAGCCCTTGCATAGTAATACCCAGTATAATCCTTTGTTACTGATGTTTATGCCTACTACTAAATCCAGTAGCCAAGAGAATATTGTCTCTCCTGTTGATTTTTTAAATTTTTTTTTATTTTATTTTTACACCGTAGTTGGCATTTTGAAACCCTTAAGAACTGATTTGATATTTGGGGGAATCACTATTATCTTTTATTTACATTCTAGCATAATTATAAGAAAGTGGCGGCTTTGTTTCCCCTACTCTTTGTTATTGTCCAACCTGGAATGTTCTATTTTGAGCAAAACCGCATCTTTCTAGGTCAGATCATGTTCTCAGAAGGACTGATCAGTGCTATGATCAAGATAGACATTCAATAAATATTTGGTATTAGAAAGAACAAAAGTACCTTGGTGTGAAGAGCAGGCAAAAGCAAGTATTGCATGTAGCTTTGCCCAAGGGAAAAATCATTATTTGTTTTGGAATACTGTGACTTATTAAAGCCTTTTCCCCATGTCTAACGATACACAAGTTGTATAACCAAATACCAAATGACATCTGTAATCTGTTTTATTGTGTTTGAATTATTTGTATCATTGTTTACCTCCATTGGTGTGGTTAATTAGGAATAAACCAAATGTTACTATTAATTCCTGATCTTCATGACTGTTTACTTCCTATTAGTAAATGCGGCCCTTAGGGACTAGAAACTTCAGACCAGTTCTCTGCACCTCGACTGCTGCCGCTAGTACACTCTCAGCTATAGGGGAACTGTTTGTGGAGATGTAGCTGTAATACAGTTTAGTCTGACAAATGCAGTGGTCGGTTTCAAATTATTTCCTGAGAAACTGAGATAATGTGCTAATAGTAATCTAGAAGCCACACACACTTTGGCCCAGTACATAAAATTATAACCTGCATTTCAAACTCAGTGACTTACATGGATTATAACAAACAGACAGAAAACATTATATACTCTTTTACTTGTCAGGAATGTCTCGTGTTTAACTAATGATCAAAAGTAATAACCAAGTTAAGTGGAAGATGTGTTGCTGTTACTGAAAATGTAATTATCATAATGTAGTTTGAATCTGTTTATGTAGATGTAGAGTGGCTGCTATATATTGAAAATGACTTAGTTGAATATTGTCATTGTCTTTTAGTTTATAAATGATGCAAGGGAAGTCGAATGAATAAATATTTTGTCCTGATACATAGGAACACGCCCTGTTACCTGGGGATTACGTAACACTTGCAAGAAAGCATTATTGAATGAGTTTTAGGTGACTTTGGTCCTTAAAGACACTGACTGTTTTTAACAGTCTTAAAGGTAAGAATGAAGGTCATTCTAAAATTAAGACTCATATTATGAAATAACTTCGTAGTTTCGAAGGTGAACAAGAATGAAGATAATTTTAAAATTATGACTCATAATAGGAAATAATTAAGGATTTATGTTTCAATGTAAGCAAGCCTAATGTGGAGACTTACTTCAGTTAATAATGAAGCTATTCTGGCCAAACCTGTCTCAGAAGGATCTGAGATACTGTCCAATTTTACAAGCTTTGGGCGTTGTTTATTCTTTCTTTTTGAATTTTTTTTTTTTTTTACTTAGAATTTAGTCGGTTTTGTTTTCTTCATTTTTCCCTGATAGCCATCTCTCTCTCTCTTTTTTTCTTTCTTTCATTCTTTTTTTTTTTTTTTTTTTTTTTTTTTTTTTTTTTTTTTTTTTTTTTTTTTTTTTTTTTTTTTTTTTTTTTTTTTTTTTTTTTTTTTTTTTTTTGGTTAACCCATTTTCTAGCCTTGTAGATACAGTTGTACCTGAGGGTTTGTTCATTTCTTCTCCTTTTACATTAAACATGTATCCACGTCTCTGGGTCTTCTCTTTTATAAGTTATGTTCATTTCCATGTCACTGCCAGTCTGCCTAGATGCTCGTGCCTGGGCACTGAGAACCAGAGGTGGTTCTGTTAATAAAATAGAACCTTCTACCTTCTGTGTCTGATCAGTTTATGATGCTGAGCTGCCTTTTCTTTTGAGTAATTTAATTTTTTTGTGAACTCCTGTCAGACATATTAAACTCAGCCATTTTTAACTCCCCTCAGTATCTTGACTCTGTATGTGTTCTTCTGTTTCCGTTTCCATTGTACTTTTAAGTCTCTCTCGCCTTGCTCCTGAGTCTCCCGGCTTCCATTTGGCCTACCTGTTATCGTCTTAATCATGTCCCTTCCTTGCTAAGAATCCTGCAGTGGTTCTCCTTTGCCTCTATAATAAAGAGAGAATTTCTTACTTAGGCCCTGGAGAATCTCTAGACATATTTCCCATTATTTCCTTGTGAGTTTAAAAGTATAAACAGGCTCATCTATAAGTTAGTCCGAGTAGATGTTGGTTCCTTCTGCCTTTGTTCTTGTGTTTTCCTCTGCTTAGACTTATAAAGTCCTGCTTTTTCCTGCCCCAAACCCCAGTTTATCTCCTCCATTGCTCTTCATTCTCAAGACCTAGCACAAATCCCCTTCTTTTCATAGTGCCAAGAACAATTGTCTGAGAGTTAAAACATATGATTCTCTTCATTTTAATACTAACTTGCTGTATGACCTCCAGCAAACGACTTACCTTCATTGAATTGACTCATATATCATTTGACACCATTTGTATGACATTTATAGTATTCTGTGTTTCATTATGTGTTCATAACTAACTTTTGCCTTTGATTGCTCTTTGGGGACTAGATCAAATTCCTACACCTGTAACCGTGTGTTGTACATAATTGAAGGTCACTTAGCTTTTGTGGAAGGAGTGAAAGCACCAAATTTTAATTTACCAAGTGACATGCCATTGTTAGTGACTGATTAGAATGGAGTGGGTGAGTGACTGTAAAGGTAACATGATGCTAAGAAGAGTAGGTTCTAAGCGACAGAAGGTAAGATTTTCTGAGCCTCTGCGTAAACTTAATTGTTGGGTACAGTCTGTTAACTGTTTGGTTACATTGTTGCTTCCCTCTGTTAAAAGAGAAAATGCATTCTCATAAATAATCTGAAAGAGTGATTCTTAAATGTGAACATGGGTGCATATCACCTGGGGAATGAAGATTCTGACTCCTCAGGTCTGGAGTGGGGCCTGAGATTTTGCATTTCTAATCAGCTCCGAGCTGGAGCCAGTGCTGTTGGTTACAGGACAGCTGAGTCGAGTGTGATTTCTTTTTCCTTACATAACTGGGCTTTGGACTGGCCTGCCACTACATTTAGGTTGGGGTTCTGGGAAAGAATCTTTCAGTTATCTATTTCAGAGAGAGTAGGTCCCTTGTTCATGTTTCTGTGTCTACATACTTTGCTGAAGTGTGGATGCATGTATTTTCTCCTGTCTTTATTTTCAGAGGAGAGAAATGACTGGATCGCCATCCTCTTAAATGCACTGAAATCACAGTCCCCCTCGCATTCTCAAGCAGTTGTTGTACCTGAGAAATGTGGATATCTTGAACTGAGAGGGTATAAAGCCAAAATTTTTACTGTGTTAAGTGGAAACAGTGTGTGGCTTTGCAAAAATGAACAGGTAAGCTATGTTACAATAATTGCAAATTGTGGTTCCTTCATTACATTAACAACTGTGACTTATTAGTGTTTTTACTTACAGTTTTGCTTTTGCCTTGAGTACTCCACTAAATATAACTAAAGAAAGGGTTTCATTGAAATTTTTCAGTTCATTCAGCAGCAAGAAAATAACCTACATCAAATCTGAGGCTAGATATCACCTTTTTAAAGGACTGAGGAAGTAGCATCATTGAAAATAATTTTTAAAATTTATTCCTTAGTTGAAATAACGTTATAAAACCATATAAGTAGAATAAGTAAGAATCAGTTAACCATTACAGCTATTGATGAGATAGGCCCAGTTCTGCACTTGTTGTGTTTCCTTTGTCAGTTATAGCATAAACATATTTTCAGGAGTTTATGGTATTTTTTTTAAAGCAGATATGTTACTTGCCAAGGAAGTAATTCACTTGAGGCAAATGATTGATATGTATGCACCACGTGTGTACATACATACACACGTATCACCTGTAAATAAATAGACTTGACTTGTTGGTTAATGAATTTGGTTAATATTGAAGGATTCAACAGAAAATTTAAAAGTTTTGAGGGGACTGTTTTAAAATAAAGTTTTAACAAATTCTATTAACTTTATTTAATTCTGTGGACTTCTCTTTCTTTAACCTATCTGTTTTTTAATATGCATGAGAAAATTCTCTCCTTACCTCTTTTTTGGGAATTGATTCTTACTTAATCTTTCAGCCTAGACTATATTAAATGCTTAGTAATTATTTGTGGAATTAAATGGTGTGCTTTGTATATCTGCTCTAAAATGAACTCATTTTATGGTAGATTATAATGGGTTATGATAAGGTGAAATATAGATGCCATTTTCATAAAAAATAGAGTTAACACAAAACAAACAGTAGTTTGAAAAAATTAACCAAGGCATTCTCTGAACTTCAGTGTAGTCTCATTCATTCTTTTGGACACAATTTCTTATCCAATTAACTGTAGAAGGCATCATTGAACACTGTTGGCATATTAATAACTTGGATAGTTGGCTGGCATATTCCTCAAGAATGCTGATGTATACCTTAATATTGTTTGTGAACTCAGTATGAACAGTTTTAGTTTGTGAAGTAAGATGATTACAACTTTTTTATTGGAATGGAGGTTAAAAATGAATAATTTGCATATATAAATATGGAAGCTACTATGCCGAATGAATGCCACAAATGAATTGAGGTGTTCATCTTTTACTCACACAGCGTATCGGGCTTCAGATTTTTAATTTAATCATTTGTATTAGATTGTCTGAGTTTGTTATTCTGTAGAAGTAAATCAAAATGTTTTCAAGGTTTTAATACTCTTTCATTGGCAAGAAGTTGTATGAAATTTTTGCTTTAATATTAGTAATTGAGCATAAAAAGGATAATAATGACTGTTATTTGTTGAGTATCAGGTACTGTTCTAACTTCTTTATAAACATTACCTATAATCTTCCCCACAAATGTAGGAGTAAGATGTTCTCATCCATGTTTTATAGATGAGGAAAATGAGGGTTAAGTAACTTGTTTAAGGATTACAGTTTATTATGCAGAGTTTAGTTTAAAACCAGAACTTTGTAACTCTAAGCCCAGCTTCTTAGCTGCTATATCAAACTGTTGCTTTAAAATCTGTTGAAAAGAAAATTTCTGGCCTGTGACCTTTTAGAAATAGACTAAGATTCTTTCCTTGAATAATTTAGTGGCCTAGAAGGTTCAGAGTGTTCATTTAATCAACATTATACCATGTCAGGCACTCTAAAAATGATGCACTTACTGGAGGACACAAGCCTTAGTTCCAGGAGGAAAAGTCAGACAAGACCAGTGTTTATGATTGATGGTGTGCTCTGTCCTCTCTTAGGCTTGGGCAGGAGTTACAAAAATATGCAAAAAAAAAAAAAAGTGGGATCTAATGAAGTCTGGGAATTAGAAAAACTTCTATGTACACAAATAATGAATATTTTCTCCTTAAAATTAAAGCATTAATACTAGACCCCTCCTCATCTTTTGAGAAGTAAACGTATTTTTGCTGTAGGTATATTTTAAGTCCTTTTCAAACCATTAGTGTGTGTGTGTGTGTGTCCTTAAGCAGAGCATACTATTGTTTGCATATGTGTTCTTTTTTATGCATCATTTTCATCACATGGGTATCATAGGTGTTAAGGGGCCTTGTCAAGTCTTAAAGAACGAGTTCACTAAACACCGAATGGATAAAGGAAGGCCCTCCATCTTTGGCCCTGATGTACTATTCCATTTTTATTTATTTTTACATGCTAGTTTATGCCTGTTCCCCCAGAGGAAAGTTGCCCATTGTTTTTCTCACATGGTTGAGCAAATTGTGTAAAGAATTTGGGTAACATGCTAAATAAAGGAGTCTTTCTCCTGAGTGCACAGGGCTTTAAGCTAGTGTTTTAGGAAAAGCACTAAAAGATGATAAAATAATTTGATGCAGCTTCTGAAAGTTTTATACACACAACACATGAAGCGATTTTGTTTTATTTTTAAAGATGATGTGAAAAAATATCTCCTAAAAACATAAGAGATATTCTATTTGAAGCTCTTTCTTAATTTGGGTTGGCTCTTAGTTCCATACATCAAACCTTAATTATTTTCATTTATTAAAAATGTAAAAAAGGGAACTTATTGCCCACATCATTTATAGTATGAATAGGAAAAAAATGAAGAAAATCGACCAATACTATGCTAACATGGAACTATTTTCATTCTTGCCTCTGTTTGTGCAGCGTTCCTAGTTTACTTTGGAGGTCACTCTGCAGAGAGTGGACGGGCAGTGGGCAGAAGAGGAAGGGTGGCTCTTGCAGCATGTGCTGAAGAGTTATTTTAAGAGAAGCCTGGAGCACATTTAGCACAAAGAAGACTGGACTGGGTGGTAGCAGTTCTGGGTTTTCATTCTTGCTCTGCTATTAATTGGCTCAGGTAATTGAGTTAATCTCCTGAGGTATAAATGACATCATGTGAGGATGAGAGATGGATTACTGTCTCTAAGGCAGTTACTTAAGTTGCACATGAGAAGTCCAGCTCCCTGGGCTCCTTAGACTTAGAACTTCTGGGGATGGGGTGTTGGAATCTAAAAAACATCCCAGGTGATTCAGTGGCAGGTGATCCAAAAACCACACTCAGTGACACACTGCTCTAAGTTTTTTCTTCTTTAAAAATGGTACGCATCTAGGTAAAGTGAACAAGATAGTTCTGGAGTTTAAAAATGAGTAAAAACAGCCTTCAAAAACAACATCGAGTACTTCTTTAGTTCATCATCTATTAACTTAAGGTCACAGTGCCTCTTTTTGTGATTAAGTTTCATTTGGAAGCATGTCTTTTTCTTGATTGCACATTTTGAAATGTGCAAACATTTCATTGGAAAGCTAAAATCATTATTAGTGGTAATAAATTTTTAAATTTTGAAGAACTGTTACTAATACCTTGTTTATGGTTCTAAACTATAGCTACTGGGCTTGTAAATTTGTTTCTTGCTAAAAATCTCAATAATTTTATTTAAAATTTTAATTTTTTAGCTTTTGAATCCCACTTCATTCCTTTTCTTAACACAGACTTTATTACCAGAGTAATTTCTCTAACTCTATTTAATTTCTCTGTTGGAAAAATTAAAACCCCATTTATAAAGTCATCATAAAGGAAAATGTTTGAAAAACAATTTGAAACTATGTGCATGTGTGAAACTCTACTCTAATTTTGTGATTGTTAAACTTTTCTAGAAGTTTTTCTTTACTTCCAGTAGGTGTCCCTAAGATTCCATGTCAAGCTTCCCTAAAAATGTTTTTTCAGTGATTCTTTCACTTTTTCTGGAGCTGTCCCTTCTATTGAGTCAAGAACTACGTTTTTTTAGGTTACAGTAACTTTTAGAACAGACTATCATAATTATTGCATTTACTTATTTTTGAATTTTTTCTTTTTAAAAGCGGCCTACTCATAAGCAGGATGCCTATCTGCACGTTCTCACTGTCAGCTCACTGACAGGTCTAAACTCCGGCGCACCCACGCGGGTTTTTCATTTTCTCCGCCCCACACTCTTTCTATCCCTTTCTTTCCCTTTCATTCATTAGCAGATTGTAGGAGCTGAAACTTGAAGTGATTCCTGGCTGGTAGGAGCAATGCCTTAGGGAATGTTAGTTTTATTTTGTTTTGTTTTTCCAGATAGACTGTAAAATGTAGGAAAGAACCATAAAGAGATAAGTAAAAACATTTGTTGGAGGGGAAGATGGCAAAGTATAAACATACTACATTTTTTTAAAAATTTGTCTTTAATTGTAGTTGACATAGAATAATTACATTCGTTTCAGGTATTCGACATTTATAGTAACCATCTGTCCCTGTGTATCATTATTATGATACTGACTGTCTTCCCTATGCTGTATTCCACATCCCCGTGACTTATTTTATATTGGAACTGGAAATTTTTACCTCTTAATCCCCTTTTCCACCCACCCCTAACCCTGCACCATCTTTGTTTTCTGTACCAAAACAGAACAGTTTGCTTCTGTGTTGTTTGTTCATTTGTTTTGTCTTTTATTTAGGTGCTACATATAAATGTTTGTCTTTCTTTGTTTGACTTATTTCACTTAACATAGTACTCTTTAGGTCCATCCAGGTTGTTGCAAGTGGCAAGATTTCATTCTTTTGTATGGCTGGGTAATATTCCATTGTTCGTACGTACCACTTCTTGATTCATTCATTCATCGATGGGCACCTAGGTTGCTTCCAAATCTTGGCTATTGCAGATAATGCTACAGTGAGCAGAGGGGTGCATATACCTTTTCAAATTATTGCTTTTGTTTTCTTCACATAGATACCTGGAAGTAAAATTGCTGGGTCATACAGTAATTCTATTTTAATTTTTTGAGGAATCTCCGTACTGTTTCTGTAGTATAAAATTTTTTACTTAATTACTCAGTTGTAAAACACTGTGTTGCTATTATCACAGAAATTGTGTCATCCCTTTACATTTTTAGCACGATCTCACAATGCTATTGCTTTAAATGTTTAATTTTTAAAAATTTTGTTTAATTTCTTATCTCTGCTTATGTTTTATGTGCCTACAATGTATTATAATTATGATAGTTTTTCTCCATTACTTCACCTTCGTATAAAATGAGTTGCGTGATTAAGTTTGTATAGGTTATACTTCAGTTCACTGTGTTTCTGTATTTATTCATCCATTTTGCAGATTTTTATTGGGCACCTTCTCATTTCTGGGTGCTGCTCTGGGCACTAGGAGTACAGTGATAACCCAAAAGTTTCCTGCTTGGGGGGATTTTAGCTTTCAGTGGGGGTAACATAGTGATAAATGAGATTTCTGGTAACCTATATATAGCTTTTCCTTCCTTTTTGATTATTTTTTGGCAAGCATATTTATGACCTTTTTCTAAGAATTGTTTACATTTAAAATGCTATTAGCTACGTTTCATTTTAACCTTAAAAGTGTTAAAATTTTTATGTTCCCAAATTATTGGTATAAATATTTATTTTATTCACTGCTGTGTCCTCAGGAGTTCCAGGAAAGTAGTTGACAGTCAGTGAACATTTTGTAGAATGAACTTGTTGAATTAATGGTCATTTACAGTTGTTTTCTTGACTAGAGAGTTTCTTTTAAAAACTTTTTAAAAAATTATTTATGAGTTGTCTTTTCATGTTCTTTATTTATTGGAATTGTTTTTTCTGACAATTTCTTTAAGTTCTTCATATAATAAAGATGTTAATCATGTCATATTTTCTGCAACTGCTTTTCTGAGCTGTTGCTTTTTTTCAGTTAATTTTTGTTGTATAGAAGTTTCATTTATATAATTAAATTTTTTTTTTATCAGTTCAAAGATTATGGATTTTCTGTATCCTGGAAAAATAATTATTTTTATATGTATTAATCTTTAAATGATGTGGATATAGTATATAAGCCAGTATTTTTAAAATTTGAGATGAGATAAAATATTAATAGGAACATAACACTGAGGTGTATATAGTGTTTATATGTGTATGCAAGGGCTGTCCGGAAAGTATCCAGCCATGCGATATGAAAAATAGAGTCATTTGTGGCATATATGGTACTGCTAATTGAATGGAATTTCTGCAGATGGATGTGAAATAAATTTAGGATATTTTAGCTTTGGTTTCCATTTGTTCTCTTGTCTGGACAGCCAGTCTCCCATCTTTTCCTAATGACTTTTTTTGACCATCATGCTAATATTAGTGGATTCATTATAGCCAGATGTCTTGCTTGGTGGGTTTGTATGTCTCTCCATTTAATGATAATTGTGGCATTGAGGTTTTAACTACATGAATTTACTTGATTAAACATTCTCAAATCAGGGTATAACAAGAGACTCATCCCCCACCTCCCACTCCCTTGACATAATGTTCCCTGGTGTCTGGCAGGCGAATGCAATTCTGACAGAATTTAAATGGACCTCACAGGGCTGTGGGCTGTGTGGCACAGAAAGGGGCCGCGGGGTGTAGGAGGTGGCCTCAAATTCTCTGGGTTCTCTATCTGGCCAAAGTCTGCATCTGGTGTTTCCCAGGAAATCCGGTGCCAATGTCATACAATGCCACATCTGCTTTCAACAAATGTTTAAGCACCGAGTTCCTAAATTCCTGGCACAGAAACCTGGCATCCAGCATTTCCCAAAATAGATTTGAGATTTCAGCAATTTGGGGGTTAATAAACCCTTCTTTAATCTTTCTGTTTGGGAATCAAACTTTTCTTTTGCTCTTTTCACTGTGTAGTTTTCAAATGTAGTTTCAACCAGGTTCTATTGCTACAAATTGGTACAAATAACCCATTTCAGTATCTTGTTAAACACTTACCATTAATTGTAATCTGGATTTTAATATGGAATCATTGGTGTAAATATTTTCAATAATTATAAATAAAGTGGAAGTATTTTTATTGAAGACAAATCCTGCTTTTAGAACCCTCAAATGGAAAGATTGGATATATTAGACCCTCAGTTTATATTTCTTTATTCATATTTTATAACAATGCTATGTAAGGTAGATGTAACTATCTTTTAGTAAATGAGAAAACTGAAGTTTACGTAAACTAAATAACTTGCCTATAGTCATACAGCTAGTGAAGGGTTCAGCCAGGATTCTCCCCCAGATCTGAGTCCCAGTGCCAGTTGGTCACTACCACCTTTGCAAGTGTGCAGATCTCTGTCATGCATGGCCATTGTTATCGTAGTACTAGTGAAGGGATTCATGCTTTCCGAGATCCTGCATTCTGTGACAGCAGATTAAATGTAGAACGCTGTTTACTCCAGAATCTGTTCTTAGCTTCATGCTTTCTATAATAATATTCTACCCATTTTGTTTTCATGCTATTGGGTTGTTTTTTGGTTTTCTGTTTTTTCCAATCCAGTCTATAGAATTTTAAAGGCTGAAAGTTTGGCTCGTGCCTATTTTTCTAAAGGAGACTAGTGCTCACAGTCACATTGTAGACAATGGATAATTTATTTTAATTTTTCTTCAAAGTTTAGCATTGACATTACATCCCATTTAAAAAAATTTATATATGCTTGCTAGTTATTTTTAAACACACATTTTCTTGAATTAACTTTTTAATAGGTAATATGTTCAGTTGGCTTCAAATTTCAAAGGTAGAATACAATACTAATTGCTCACAAGGACTATGTAGTACTTACTGGGTGCCAGGCGTTCATTCATCTAAGCATTTTTCATGCATTCATTTAATCCTCCCCACAGGGGTGTGATGGGTACTGCTGTTATCCCTATTTTGCAAATGAGTGAACTGAAGCAAGAGAGGTTTATTAATCAAGCTCCTCTGGGTTTTGTCATTTGTCCAGTCAAGTGTCACTACCTTTGGAAAACCTCATAAACACAGCTCTCTTTTCTAGGTTGGATTCACTGCTAACCTCCATGCACTGTTCTTTCATTGCAACTCATTACAATTCTCTGTCATTTCTTGCTTAGACTGAAGCTTCCCTAAAGCATGTAGCCTGTGTTTGGTGTGGACCCAGGGTTTAGGACAATTTCTGCCACTTCCTAAGTACTTACTAAATGCTGCTTGGCCAGGACAGATTATCCTGTTTTAAAAATGGATATATCTGCTCTACCTTCTTTAAGGAATTATTCAGAAAATCAAATGAGAGTTCACAGCTGTTTGTCAGCTTCAGAACAACACACAAATAGATACTACAGTGATTGTGGAGCACACTGTATATGCTTCATGAAGACTGATGCTTTCAAAGCCTCTAGGTATTATATTAGCACAGGCCTTTACACCCAGGACGAATAAGATCTTGACAAAATCCAGTGTGTCACTGTGAGTTCTAACCAGCCTGTTTTTAACTGGCAGTCTTAATGATTTTAAATGATTTTTGAAGAATCTGATTGCATGCCTTTTTTTTTTTTTTGCTTTATAGAAGGTAGAGAGGAGTGTTTATATCCTGATATTTAAATATTGCAGATTTCTACTGTCTATATTCCACCACTGGTTCTGCTTTCTGCTTCAGTATTGGCTGCTTGTGAGAATCACAGGGTTGTAGTTTTACTTGATTTTTTTTTAACCGAAAAGCCTTAGGCTCTGCTTTCTGATTCATGGAATCAGAACCTTAGGGTGGGGGGAGAGGGCAACACAGGTAGCTTTGATAAGCATCAGAGAATGACATACATTCTAAACATTTCTAAGTACTGACTGAAAAGATGGCCTAGTGTCACCAGAAATATTTTTAATAAGAAATGCAGTTGTTTCATGTTTTAATAGCTCTTGAGAGCACTGACATTTATTTTGTTCCTCTGCGGTACACTTTGCAGTCCATTTGTGCTGGTGAGTTCAGTGGATACTCTAATTACTCAAAACCATATGGCCCTGGCAAGCAGCTGATAAATGGGCTGCAATGTTTTTTCCAGGCTAAAAAAAATCATCTTTGCCTTGCTTGGGAGCAATTTGGGGATCTTGAGCTGACCCTCACTTACTTTGTTTTTAACAGAAATGGCAGCTTTATATTGGAGGCATTTCATGACTTGCTTAGAGAAATGAGGGATCACCTATTCAGGTTGGAGCCTCCATAAGGCTCATAGGTTTTCGTAAAAGCTTGTTGGTCTTACCGTCTGCTCGTTTGATGGTCTAAGGGTGTGCCCTACAGTACCTGCAGGCCGGACTCCCATCGGAGAATACAACCAGCAGTCGTCTGATACCCAGCTCTTGTCAAACGCTTTGTTACTCAGGATAGTTGGAAGGACAGGCAGTGTAACTATTTTATTCTAGACTTATCCCTGGATCCAATGGGCCATCAGAAAGCTATATGTAAAATACCTTACTTTGCTGCTTCTACTTTATTTCCTGGTTTATAAAAAGAGAGCTGAGTTTCCAATCACATGCTTCGAGAGTTCCTCTAACAGTTACATTATCCAGCAGAACCATTGGCATGGATAATTGAGAATTTCTCTGCTTTATTATTGTTTAGTGAGTATTACACTGTAACAGTATGTTGAAACTTATGAAAATGAGGCAGATTGGAAAAGTTTGATTTCCCTCCGCTATCTAGAGATCATATTAAGTACTGTTTTTTGTCACGTGGACCTACTATACAGAGTGGAAGTGTATGAGTCACCTTCCTCTAGTTATAACACTTAGCACGTCTCTACATCTCTTATATTCCTGACTCTCAGTCTCTGGCTTGTTCCTCCTAACAAAATGAGCCATTTGTTCTTTCATCAGAAAAAAAAATATTGAATTGATGATCTGTTTTATAAATGAGTCATTTTCTCATTCTAACTAAAAACTTGTGCTTTAAAAAAAAAATGAAGAGAGGCTTTTCTGCAGTTTGTGATGGAAACTCTGGATACCTTTCCAAACGGGGGAAGATCTGTTGCAACATTATTTTATTTCACTTACTTTATGTCAGGAATGCATCGGTATCGAATGACCAAAACCTGAAGAATAGCTTCCATACACAGGGATTTATTTGTTTTAACAAATCTCTTGGTGTAGGCAGTGCAGAACAGATGCCACCAGGGAACAAGGTTCTTTCTGTTTGTTAACTCGAGCTGGCGTCCTTCAAGTACAAGCATTTGTCCTCAGGCTTTTCATCTCAAGGCTTCGAACATTCTAAAGTAGCTTCTGTGCGTCTAGGTGTTATTTCCCAAGAAGATGGAAAGGCAAGGGGCGAAAGCCTTTCTTCTTCCAGAGCTTTTCCCTTCACCCTCCCACCCCAACCCGGGAATGATTTATATTTTATTGGCCAAAACTATGACCTATGGGCCCTCCTTGCTGCAAGGGGGATGGAACAATAGTCCTTTTACTTTTAACCTGTGTAGCAGGAGAGACACAGAGAAAAAGGGCTGCGAGTTGTGACTTGCACCGTCTTGGCAGGCAGCATCTTTCTCGAAAACGGATGTGTGTGTTTTGGAGTCAGTCTTTAGTATGGCTACTTTCCCCATCCTGATTTAATTGAGGAATTTAGAGCATGCGTAATCTGCATCTGTTCACATAGATAATTCATTTTTTGAGGTATAGATTAATTATATTGTTAATGTGTTCATGTTATTTATTTGATAAATCACATTCCCAAACCGTTGTGACTAGATAATATATTGCCACCTTTAACGCTTTTAAAATTCACTCTTTAGCTTTTTGAACAATTTTTAATTTTGGTGAGACAAGCCAAACACAGTGGCTGTAAGTGTGGCACAAAGGGCAGGTTTCATACCAGAAAATAGCATTAGAGGAGCGTTTTAAGAATCTGATTGAAGGAAGAGGAAAGTAATAAAATGTTGGACCTGAGATAAAATTGTACAATAAGTAATGCCTTTGTTTGAGACTAAATTAGAAAACTCATGTGACAGAGCAGCAGTAACATCATATAGGAAAACAAAGGGACAACGGACAGATGACTTAGTTGTCAGCCCCTTTCCACGGCGTACCTTTTCCACGCAACTTTATTTTCCTGGGCCTTGATTTCCCCTTCTTTTCATTTAAATAATAATTCTAGCAACCTCGCCATGTTTGCTGGTTCCCCACCTCGAAAACTGGGCACATGGTAAGTGGTAGTTTGCTGAATGTTTGGTGGAAAAGTGACCAACTTTTAAAAGCCAGGCATGTAGTTCAAGGTCTGTGTCCTAGTCAACTTAGGTTTCATGTGAAGGACACCATACTGTATTAGTAGCCCAACTGTCAAGCTTAGAATGGCACTGTGTTACCATCTATTGAAAGTGACCACCTAAAATAAGAAAACGACTTTCCGTGCATTTTTAATGAGGTGTTTAATTCCATCTCCATATGTGTAGCAAAAGTTAGTAGGGTTTATTGGGTTTTAGAGACTATAATTATACTATCAAATCGCTGTTTTTGTTTATCACTTTTTATATTTTTCTTCAAACTAGGATTTTAAGAGTGGACTTGGTATTACCATAATTCCCATGAATGTAGCAAATGTAAAGCAAGTGGACCGAACTGTGAAACAATCTTTTGAAATAATCACTCCCTACAGAAGTTTTAGGTAAGGTGTATTTAAACATTTTGTGTTTGTACTGCTACATACGCTTGGGAAAGCACTTTTACATTGCTAGTGGTGATTTTATTTCTTATAAGACACTTAGTAAAATTATGTTCTTTTCCATACTCTTTAATTTATTAGCCAGTATATATAAATACCTTGTGAACGTTACTTGAATAATCATGCAACCTGCAAAGGTACTAATTTTATGAGAGTTCAGTCATTTAACTTAATACCTCTTTTTCTTAGTAGGCTTGGTGAGTATGTTAATTTTTCTGTATCAGGAAATATATGGAAACTTCACATTTTTAAGAGTAAAATAAAAAAGAGACTATCAGTCTGTCTTTAAGCTGTATTGTTATTTACCTTTATGCCTAATCAAATACCATTTCTCCTTTAAGATCAATCCCTAATTAAAATTGCTCTGTAATGATTTTCTACCAGGAACTCCAAGGTAAAATGATGCTTAATGTAATGGATCTCCTAGCCCTTACGGATCAAATATTTTAGTATTTTGTGGTCTGTCTTGTATTATGGGATTGTAGTAACTGGTTCATTATAACGGTGAAACAGACATCTTACTATATGCTCTTAATATGTGTAATACTCTATAATGACTCCATAGCTTGAATACACAGAAGGGGCATCAGTCAGTGTCTATTGAGTTCAACCATGTTAATTCAGTTGTCACAAATAATCAGTATGCCATGGGGTAGTATATAGGTCAGAGGCAATTGTCAGCGGCTTTTGAAGGACTAACAATTACTTAGTAATTTAAAAAATACTACCAAGTCTAATAGTCAATTTACCTGTCAAAATACTGGCCCAAAATTTTAAGAAATAAATGATCACATAAAGAATAACAAGCTTTCTTTTCACATATGTAGACTCAAGTCGCAACTGAAAATGTGGACATTGGCTGAACTTTTCTTATTTACAATACCTGTGATACAAGTATTTGGGATGTTCACTCATACCAACCAGTTCTCCACCTCTCTGGACACTAACTCAGTGTCCTACAATTTAATCCTTTTCTGCCACCAACTACCAGAGTCAACATTAGAGCACACAGGATTAAGAGCTCAGTCCCCTAAGACTGCCCTCACTTCAAACACTGGTCCTAAGTGTTGGGTTCCCAGGTCACCTACACTTCTGTCCAACTTGGCTGTAGATTGAGGTTCCCGTGACCCCCTCTCCCCCAGGTTTGATAGTTGGCTAGAATGGCTCACAGGACTCAAGAGAACACTTTAATTATTATTACCAGCTTATTATAAATAATGCAGTTCGGGAATGCCCAAATGGGAGAACTGAATAGGGCAAGCAGGGTACAGGGATTAGTGATACCATGCTTCCATGCCCTTTCTGGTGTACCACCCTCCCAGCACCTCAGTGTGCCCATCAACCTAGACACACTTGTCTAGGTTTTTTTTTTTTTTTTTTTTTTTTTTTTTTTTTTTTTTTTTTTTTTTTTTTTTTTTTTTTTTTTTTTTTTTTTTTGGAGGTTTAATTCCGTGGACATGATTGATTAAATCCTTGGCCATTGGTGATTAACTCAACCCCTTTCCCCTTCCCAAAAGTGGGGCTGGCTGAAAGTATTCAGTCATGCCTTGGTCTTTCTGGTGCCCAGCTCCTATCTTGAATCTGTCTAGGTCCCCAGTCACAAGTTACCTCATTGGCATACAGAAGACACTTGGATGGTTCAGAGGATTTCAAGGTTTTTGGAAGCTTTATATCAAGAACCACGAGCAAAGACCAAATATCTGTTTTTCTTTGTACCATATTGGCTCTGACCAATCTCTACAAACAGAAGGCACTAAGAAATTTGTAAATACTGTAGTAATGGAACCATAAAATATTTCAAAAAATATGATCTATTAAGACCACTCAGTTTTCTTATAGATAGATACAGGGATGTCTAACCTTTTGACTACCCTCGACCACTTTGGAAGAAGAAGAATGGTCTTGGGTCACACATAAACTACACTAACGATAGCCAATGAGCTAAAAAAAAAATGTCTGTGCATAATTTTTGTAACATTTTAAGAAAGTTTATGAATTTGTGTTAGGCTGCACTCAAAGCCGTCCTGGGCGGCATGTGACCCGTGGGCCGTAGGTTCGACAGGCTTGGTTTTTAGAAAGTTAGTCATCTGTTATTTTCATTGTATTTCAAAGCATTTTCATCTTCAGAACAAAAAAGTTTCACGTGAAGCATCATGCTGTGGGCCATTGAGTAGGGAGCACGGTAGACCATTTCCTGGTACACTGTAGGTACACAGTAAATGCTTCTTAAAGGAGTAAGCTGATGTTTAATGGTTTATCCCTTCACTCAGGTGCCCAGTAAACATTAAAAATTAGAATACATCAAAACATGGCTGAACTGAATTCAAATTCTGGTAGAATAGTAATCACTTAAAACTTTTTTTTGATTTCGCAGTTTCTTAAAGCCATCTGTACATTCTTCTAATTAAAAAAAAAGGCATGTATTTTTGATACTAAAAAATTTAAATTTCTGGTGGATGTTTTTGATAATTTAGTTTCAGACTATTGTGGCATTCTTTCTTGGGCAAATAATCTTAGAGTCCTGAAACTCGGCGGGTTGCCTATTGATTGTTACATAACCACTGCTTAGGAAACGTGGCCTCGCACGCTTTTCCCCTAACGAGGCAGTTTTTATGTGCTGGTTGGAGAAATATGTGTATTCATTTTGGTTCAAGATTTGTAAACAAAATCATAAGCAATGTGGGAAATTAAAGGAAAAAAATGGATTTGTAAATTAGATGACTTTTAACAGAAAAGACTATCCAACTGCCTGGGAGGCATATTTTTCAACTGCTGTTTAATTTGTGAGTGAAATGAATATGCAAAATGACATACTGCTTAATTGGCCTTTACAAGGGAGATCGATAATGCAGAAACGTTAATTATTTCAGCTTTACAGCTGAGTCTGAAAAGGAGAAACAGGAGTGGATTGAGGCTGTGCGGCAATCGATAGCTGAAACTCTCTCTGATTACGAAGTAGCTGAGAAGATCTGGTTCAATGAGTCCAATAGGAGCTGCGCGGATTGCAAAGCCCCGGATCCTGACTGGGCGTCTATCAATCTCTGTGTGGTCATCTGTAAGAAGTGTGCAGGTAATTAGGGATAAGTTATGCTTGTCGCTGTTTGCTGGCACATTGGCACCGAGTGCTCTTTATTGTCATGTATAATGTGTCCCACCTAATGGTTGTGAAAAATAAAAACAGAGCAAGCTTATTACATTTAAATCAATTTTAGAAATGCAATTCTGAACTTGTCTTATGCATGACTTAGATGTAAAAATGGATTTTTAAGCATGTAATCATTTTTTGTGTGTGTGCCTACTGGTCCATGAATGGATTTTTTTTAAAAGACACTGTTGAAATACTTGGTTTTTAGGCAAATGTGTTCCAGAATGTACCTTGAACATGCGTGTTCTTTGTATGATTTATCCCTTTTTCCCCAGTCATATTCGGGGAGACCTGTTATTGGCACCAAGGTTGTTCTGAGCTCTAAAGTCAGTGTGCTGGATCTGGTATCTCTTATAGTGAGAATTTTTATGGAGAAATATTTCCCAGGCATTTTGAAGTTTATGAGAGTAACCAGTACTACGACTGGTGTTCTTATTGTGACCTTAGATTTTAGAGACTGTCCAATAGCTCATTCATTGTATTTGGGAGCTCAGACAATTGTCCAAGTGAGGGGAGGCAGTGCACCCAGCTTAGGTGTGTGATCATGGAGGTCTTAGAGAAAGCCACCACCCAAACTTTACTTCATCTTTTCAGCTCTACCAGGTCCTGTGCTGGTCCTGGAACTTAAGAAAGTGTGTTCCTGCACAAATAGTGTTTAAAAAGTAATTACAATAGAGGGTCATATGGGCAGGAGCAGAGTACAGGTTTCACTGAGACAACACAGAGGAGGAGCACCTACCTCAGCTAGAGAAAAGACAAGGACTGTTGCCTCAGACCCATAATACTTGCCTAGACCTCCGTGCTACCACGTTTCTCATCATATTGGGATAGGTTTTCTCACTAGCTGATTATCATCATCAGTAGCAACAGCAAAAAGCATCAGTTAAACCTCTTTTTTGCATTTGCCCCTCATCATTTTCTCCTCTCCAGTCTCATGAGAAGAGATAGCCTTTGTGTTGTCCCCGGCTGTTCTTTCTATGGAGGCTCCCTCTTTCCACTCATCTTGGGATCCTCACCCCATCACTTATTTACTCTCTATGTAACTATTCTATTGTGGCTTCTTTTGTATCTTGCCTAAGTCTATCCTGGTAACACTGGCTTTCTGAAAACTTACCCTTCCCTTCTAAGTGTCATTCTCTGTCCCTTTTTCCTTTCATTGACGAATACTTTCAAGAGTAGTAGTTTGCATGGGTTTTCGTCATTTCTTTCACCTCCTGGTTTTCTTCAGCATCCTGTAATTGGCCTTCTTTTGTCTGAATGCTGGGCTGGTATGTCTACTCCAGCAAAAATATTTTCACAACGTTGACCAGTGCATTTCTGTATGGTCAGTTCCTGTCTTTTTTGTCATCTCTGCAGCATTTAATGGTCCTGACCAGTCTGCCTCTCTGACTTACATCTTCCCTCGACTTCCAGGAGATCATTTCCTCTTGTGCTCTGACTACTCTGGTCGTCCTTTTTCAGGCTACTCTCTCTGCCTGCTCCTAAAATATGTGTGTCCCCTTAGTTCTCTTTCACTCTGGTGTACCTGAAGGATGGTATTTATCATTTAAATCCAACTCTCATTTTTAAGCGGATGGTTCTCATTCTTTTGGAAACCATGCTGTTATATTTACCTACTAGAACCTCTACTTGCATTTGCCCCAGATACCTCAAAAAGCAGCATGTTGCCGGTGGAGCTCTCACGGCCGCCCAGCTCATTACAGTGTTAACTGTACATTCTCCTGTATTCCAAATCCTGGTCAGAAGCGATACCACCCACTCTGCATTCAAGCCTAAAACCTGAGAGGCCCTTTTGACCCCTCCCTTTTCCTTAAAGCCTGCCAAGTCTCATCAGTTTTATTTTCTCAATATCTCTAACTCTGTCTTCCATTTTGTTTCTTTTCCTGCTATCTCAACTCAGATTCTGCCATTTTTTTGTCTAGGCCACTCCACCATCTCTTCCAGTTCTTCCTACATGCTTCTAAGTTTGATCTCTGTTGCCTTTAGGTAGTCTTTATATATGCAAACCTGTGCAAATTCCTGTTATGAGAATTATAGGGTTTTTGTGGTCTGAGTCATTTCATCTCATAAAGGGGAAGGAAGGGACCTCTTACCGGATATAAAGAGAAGAAGGAGCTTGCAAGCCCATATGGCAAAAAGGTCCTGTGATCAAGGATAATGTCTTCCTCACCTATTTCCTTCTCTGAAAGAAAGCATCTGACATATGCCTGAGTGTCTGCAATGACTGAATGGTGACTCATCCAGCAGAGTTGCATCGATGATACTAGCGTGCTGTTATTCTCTTCCAAAATAGTAGAATAAAGAATTCCCTTGAGATTTTTTAAATACACATTTATTAGAGTTGTAGCTAGATTTTTTTATGAGTAAAGGGATAATATACAGACTCATTATAAAATGTTTTCAGTTACTTACAATTTCTAGTTAATGCCAAATGATGAAAAAATTATATATATATATACACACACACATATGCACATATCATACACACAGACACAAACATAAACACACATATATATGTATATACACTTTTAAAAGTGTAGTTTTATACCAGTACAGGGTGGTGATGAAGGTGACTGCTGTTATTGTCACTGTGATTGCTTAGGATTTCTGTATAATTACCACCACCGCTCTAGGGCGGAAATTATATATTGGTGTGTTTTAAGTGAAAACAATATATAAGTATACACATCCATCCATGTATCCATCTATATACACTATTTTTTAAAGGTAAAATACATTTGTATACAAATTAAAATAGAAATGTCACTTTTTTTACTTCAGGACAACATAGATCTTTAGGACCAAAAGATTCCAAGGTTAGAAGTCTCAAGATGGACGCCAGCATTTGGAGCAACGAACTCATCGAGGTGAGTGAGATTTCACGGGGGCAGTGGCTCACAGAGGTCTGGGAGGAGGTATGCACTGGGGTGACATGGCTGACTTTAGGAGTTCTTTGATAAAGTTGTCACCATATTATAAAAATGGCTTATAGTCAATCTGTTTGAGAGTAGCAACTTTCCACTTTAACTTTCAGAATGCTTCCTAAATGAGATAGTTATTTTAAAAATAAAAGTACAAGGAGCTTTCATGGTAATGATAACTACTTTTAAAGGCTTGGCAGCTTTTTCGTTAAGCCAGAATTTACTTTCTTTTTAACCCAGCATGGGTAAAATATTAGAGAAGTGATGAGAGCATTGGGCAGAATTTACCGTTCTTTATCTTGGCCATGCTCTGTCGTAAGTGCAATCGTGTCTGACTTGCTGCCTCCAGATTCCATTTTCTCCTTGAGTGTCAGCACCACTCTGAACTACATTAGCCCACCTACTCAGCCATTTACATGAATCTGTCTCAATGTGAGCTTCAAAAAATAATAGTGCTTTTGCTGCAATTTGTGTGGCTTGCAATTTCTTTCCTCACTAATCTTTTACCATTATTAAAAGCAGCTAGACTGTATTTAAAATAGAAATAGTATCTGCCTTTACATTCCATCTTCCTGAAAGAGTTGGATCTTTCTTGTGTTTTGTGCATATTTTATACTGTTACATTTTAACTTGTAATGTGAGTCAGTTTTCTGCAGATTTAAATACATTTTAGGAACTGACATGTTTTATAATTTTTTGATAATTCAGCTTTTTATTGTTATTGGAAATAAAAGAGCAAATGACTTTTGGGCTGGTAATCTTCAAAAAGATGAAGAATTACACATGGACTCTCCAGTAGAAAAGAGAAAAAACTTTATTACACAGAAGTACAAAGAAGGAAGATTCCGAAAAACCCTTTTGGCATCTCTCACCAAAGAAGAATTAAATAAGGTACCCTATAAAACATAATGACAGACATGGATTTTAATGTTTTTTTAAATATGTGCCTGGGATTTTCAAAAAATGCAAAAAGTATTTCACTATTTGATGACATTATTTTATTTCTTTTTGTGAGATTGCACCTGTGGTTTTCCTATTGTTTCACTTAAGGATTTGATATCAATAGCAGGTAAACTCTTTGTACGGGACTGGAGTTTCCAGCTAACTTAGGCACACCTCATTATTCTTAAAACTTCAATGACTTTTCCAACAAACTTCCAGCTTGTACATTGCCTACTTGGTGGCACCAAAATTAACATCATTTACTCAATTTATAGTTACAATAATGGTTTGTTTAGTGCATTGATTTGAGCTGTCCTTTGCCTTTGGCTCAGTGATTCCAGGTCTTTTTGTGACCATTTTATGCTGCCCCTTTAGTTTTCACCCTTTGGACAAAGGATTTGTTAAGCATCCTTCCCCACTTTTTTAAATTGCTGCTTGTATTTCTCCTGTGTCAGGAGCCTCTTCTATGTCTAGGTATTTAAAACATATACTTTTATATACCTATAGTTTTTATGCTTAGAGAATATATTCTTTGATGGCTCTTGATTCTTTAGTAGGCTTTGAATGGCAGTATGTATGAGTTAAGGATCCCCAGGTAAGTAACATTATGCTGATCATTTTGGAAAATAAATAAAGACCTTTTTCATACTTCTCTAGCGAGACCTTATAAGATGTATACAATTGATATACATTTCTCTTTTATTGGTTTCGGTCCTATAAACTACATTGGTCTGTTTTGTGCCTCTCTGGTATTAGTAAAATGAGGTCACCAGTTGATTTTAAAGCAGTCACATACAATCAGTTCAGCGATCAGGTTGGATACATAAGGTAGGGTACCTCAGGAAGATGGGATGGGAGTGGGAAACTGTATATTTATATAGGTTATTATTATATTAAGACAGTTAATTTTGTTCATATAGGTAATTATTAAGACATTTGTTTTCATGGATGCTAATTATATTATTAAAATGACTGATTGGTTATACCAACATGTATAGAATAATGACAACAGGGTATCATAGACCAAGGGTTGTAATCAATCTGACCAAGGGTTGTAATCAATCTGATTCTGTGTATCAGAGGTCCATAATAAGTACGGACATAAATAGTAAGTTGTGGATTTTAGGAAGTTATTGGTGAGGTTGGACAATCAGGGCGAATTTTCTTCCACTGGTTTCTGTCTTTTTGATGCTGAAGGGAATCTTACTAGTGGATAAATTTACTGATGTCATCAACTGAGGTCTTGTCTGCCACGCGAATGCAGTTCCCATGAGGTGGGTTTTACATTAGCTGCTAGCTGTTGCATTCTTTCTAAGAATGTTGTAGGGAAGTCTACCTATGATTAGGATTTACGTCCACATTGGCCTTCTTATACATGGTAGTCTTAATGTCAGTGAGCAATTTTTACAAAAATAGATGTATTTTATTGAATAGATACTTTTTAAAATTAAGACATAATTTCCATATAATATTGTATAAGTTTAAGGCATTTATCTTGTTGATTTGATACATTCTTTGTTGCAATATGATTGTCACCATAGCTTTAGCTAACACTTTTATCACATCACATAATTATCATTTCTTTTTACTAGTGAGAACATTTCAGATCTAGTCTTAGCAATATTGAAGCATATAATACACTATTATTGACTATAATCTCGATGCTGTGTATTAGATCTCCAGAACTTGCTTAGTTGCAAGTTTGTACCCTTAAATAACATTTTCCCAGTTGCCCCAACCCTCCAGCCCTTGGTAACCACCATTCTTCTCTCTGTTTCTCTGAGTTTGGCTTTTTTTAGATTTCACATATAAGTGCAATCATACAGTACTTGTCTGGTCCATCTCACTAAGCATAATGCTCTTAAATTCCATCCATGTTGTTGCGGATATTAGGATTTACTTCTATCTCTCATGGCTGAACAGTATTTCTGTGTGTGTGTGTGTGGGGGGGGCACATTTTCATTCATTCATTTGTTGAAGGCCACTTACATAGGTTGTTTTCATATCTTGGCTATGTGAATAATAATGCTGCAGTGAACCATGAGAGTGCGGATATGTTTTCAATATCCTATTTATATTCTTTTGTATATATACCCAGAAGTGGGATTGCTACATCAAATGACAGTTGTATTTTTAATTTTTGAGGAATCTCCATATTGGTTTTCAGCATGACTGAACCAATTTGTATTCTAACCAGCAATGTACAAGTGTTCCCTTTACTTCACATCCTCACCAACACTTATCTCTTGTCCTCTTGGTAATAGCCATTCTAACAGGTATGAGGTGGTATCTCATTGTGGTTTCGATTTGCATTTCCCTGATGATTAGTGATATTGAACATCTTTTTATGTACCTCTTGGCTATTTAGATGTCTTCTTTGGAAAAATGTCTAGTGTTTAGTTCTTCTGCCCATTATTTAATTGGGTTGCTTTTTTTAAATTGAGTTGTACGTGTTCTTTATATATTTTGGATGTTAACCCTATATTCAATCGAGGGTTTGCAAATATTTCCTTCTATTCATTAGGTTGCCTTTTCATTTTTCTGATTGTTTTGCTGTGCAGAAGCTTTTTAGTTTGCTATAGTTCTACTTAGTGATTTTTGCTCTTGGTGGCTTTTACTTTTGGTGTCATACCCAAAAAAAATCATTGCCAAGACTGATGTTAAGGAGATTACCATCCATTTTCTTCTAGGAGTTTTACAGTATCAGGTTTTATGTTTAAGTCTTTAATACATTTCAGGTTAATTTTTGTAGGTGGTGTACGATGGGTTCTAACTTCATTTTTCTGAATGTGGTTATCCAGTTTCTTAACTTCATTTGTTGAAAAGACTATCCTTTCCCCACTGAATGTTCTTGGTGAATAGATGTTTATCACACACATAACAATTGCTGAGTTCTCTTTTAGGTGCTGGGGATACAGTTGTAGTAAAAAACGTGCTGCTTTCATTCATGGGAGTGGTCTTCATTAGGGGAGACTGACCATAAACAGATGAATTCAGTAAATACCATAGCAAATACTAGGTGCTATGAAAGAAAAGAGTAGAGATGAAAGAGAGCCTAAGAGGATATACATATGATTAGATTGGGAGGGCAGTCAAAGGCTGCTACAGTGGAAGACAGTAGCTGTTATATTTTCCAACAATTTCATTTTGCAGATATGAAAAAACTAAGATTCAGAGAGGAGAGCGGATTGCCTATGATCACCTAGCAAATTACTACAAAGTCAGGTACAAGAGTTCAGGCTTTTTGATTTTGATATGGAGGAAATTCTGGCAGTCAGCTAGACCATGGTAGAAAAGATAAGTAGTACTTTTTTTACTAGTAGATGCTCCAGGCTGGAACTGTGAATGTGTCCTGGGACTTCTTGACTTTACACTCTGAGCTTCCCATTGCAGTGGTTAATGAGTGATTATCCTGCAGTTGCATTGCAGAGAGCAAATTCACCGGTCATTGATCCGGGTGTACCATGTCAGGAAGGAGGTTAAGTGGTACACCTGAGCCTGAAGAGTCAGAGTCAGGGTGCCAAAATCACAGGGTTTGGAAGCAAAAGGCAAGCCAGTAAGGTGAGGAAGCAGGAAGAGAGGATGAGAAGACACGTGAAGGCAGCTTATTATTTCAAGGGAAAGAGAAAAGTCCCAGCAGGTCTAGTGTTTGTACAGTCATGATGTATAACATACGTCAGTGCTGTTTTATTGTGTCTGCTTAACTGTTTCTCCTCCCCACCTCCCCCTCCCCGCAAACGAAAGTGTGAATTTGTACTCATTTTTCAGATTACCAAAGCCAGCAATAATTTGAAGATTCTACAGATACTCATTAGGCTATAAAACACATGCATGTGTATATACATACAGCATTCATATGGCAAAACATTTAGTGGATATCTCATTATATTTTAAATATTTTGCATTTCTGAGCATCAGTCATTATTATAATATGTAAGTATAAAAAATATTCTCCAAACAAATATGATAGATGAGAAGGTTTGGACACCACAGCAACCAAACATTGATTTGAGACTTGGAGGTCTTGGGTTATAATTTAAATTCATACAAAGCAGGGCTTTTGTGCCTGTTACTTAATTCAGGGCATACTTATCATTGGATTTCTTAGTTAAAAAAGAATACCAACTTTAGCTCATAAATGAATTGCTAGACTTTCACTCATTTTAATAGCTAGAATTATATTTTTTGCCCTTAAAAGGTGTTTTTTATTTTAATGACCAGGCTCTGTGTGCTGCTGTAGTGAAACCAGATGTGCTGGAAACGATGGCTTTGCTGTTCAGTGGAGCAGATGTCATGTGTGCCACTGGAGACCCCGTGCATAGCACCCCCTATCTGCTGGCCAAGAAGGCTGGGCAGAGTCTGCAAATGGAATTTCTCTACCATAACAAGTTCTCAGGTTAGTCCCTCTCTCTTCATTAGCCTGGTGTCTTCTGATACATCCCTAAGTAGGTTGAAGCACAAATCTGTTTATTTCTCAAATAAGAAAAGCTTATCAAAGTGCACAAAAATGTAATTACCGAAAAGATGGAAGATGCTTAAGATTTATGTTTTCTTTTTTTAAGAAAAGGTTTAAGAAATAAATCTTCTATGTTTCTTTAATCTTACAAATGGAAGATTATGTTATATAATCCCACATAATCATTTTCACCACAATTAAATGATTTTCATATATGAATAACAAACACAACTGAAGTGCTTATTTTGCAAGTTTTATGCAAAATAAAATTAAATATCTTTGTGTATTTTTTTTCTGTGGTATATTCAAAGTAGTTTTTCTTCTAGATCAAAACTCACCTACATACTCATAAGCAAAGGGAAAATTGTTTACATTTTAGATTTCAAATGCATAATTTTTCTAACTTTCCTAGATTTTCCTCAACATGATTCTCATTTTGAAGGCGGAGTAAGTCAAGAGTCCTCCCAGTCCGTGTTCCTCTGTGACTTTTTGTATCAGGCACCTTCTGCTTCTAAACTCTCTTCAGAGAAAAAACTGCTTGAAGGTATTTTTTCTCCTTTTAGGTTTTATCTGATAAAACTTTATTTCATTATCAAAACAATTAGGCTTAAATGTTGTTATTTTTTTTCCCCTTAAGATGTTATATTTGATCTTGTAGAAGAGAAATATTTTTTGAGGATTTATAAATGCTTCTAGGCACAGATAATACTTTATGAACTGCAACAGGGATTTCCCACTGGGTTGGAATGCTGAGTGAATTCCTAAGAGTTTACTGATGTCTATCTTAGGGCCAACCAATTCTGTTTCAGGATGTCAGAGTTACCCTAAAGAAATGTGAAACTCAGCCCTTTCCTTGAGGGACAGACACCCTAACTGGGGAGATAATATAGATAAATGTCAACATGTAGGAAGAACTGACAAGTTTTCAGCACATATTCTGTCAGCATACTAAGTGGTATTCGGTAACTCAGTTTGTTCTGATACTGTGCGTGTTCATGTTGTATGTATGTGCTCTTGTGTGGTATTAAGGAAAATAAAGCTTAAGCATGGTTTCCAACTAATGATGGGGATTAATTTGATTTAACAGCCTATTCCAGGTTTGGGAAATTGTCTGGGCAGAGTCCCTGTAGGCATTATCCATCTTTGTGTCAGGCATGTGCTAGGAGGCATTAGGAATACCAAAAAAAGTGTGAGACACAAGTCTCATGCTCATCTTACATATATTTGAACTAATTTTAGAAATGTAGGCAGAAAAGTATGAGCTCTGTCTTTCTGGAACAAAGAGAATTTGAAAGAGATTAAGCTGGACAGGCCCATGGATGGTGGGCATCCTGAGGTTTAGGGGCTGGTATTAGCTCCCTTGGTGGTATAATCCAGCTGCATTACTTGAGCAAAGGAACAATAGGATGAAAAACTTACTTCTGGCTGTTAATCCTGATCCTTGTGCCTTTGAAGTGATTATTTCAGTCTAAATGCTTTATTTCCAAAAAAAAAACAAAAAAAACCCAACCCAACCAAATTATATTTCTAAGCAGAATTATATTGGGATTAACTAACTGTACTTTATTAGATTTTCCTGAAAACAGTAGCTATCGTTTAGTGAGCATATACTTTGTGTAAGGCATTGCTGTAGGTGCTTTGCATACATTAATTGTAATCTTCATAAAAACTGCAAGATAGTTGGCGTTACGCTGATTTGCACATGCGAAGTGGAGGAGTGTGGCTTGAAGCAGCGTTTTACATCTGAGTTGTGTTAAAATTATCATTGCAACACTTTGGCCTTGGTCAGAGGGAAATGCTGGGTGGCACTAGGATGACAGAGCATTTTTATCGATTGAAATGTAGATGTTTTTGGTTCTTGCAGCAATTGGGTTTTAATGTCTTCCTTAACTCAGCCTAACCAATCATAAATGACAAATTTTACAAGAGATACTCTTTAACCCTTAAAGTAGTCAAAAGTTGACCGATCAGAAGGAGGGAGAAAGTACCTGAATAACCTATAAATTGATGATAGCATTTATTCAAATACTTGACTAATAAGGCAATTAATGTACCCCTAAATAAGTTTACAGGTTTCTAGAATATTTCTTCAAAATGGTCAGAGATCTAGACCTATCCTTCAAACCACTTATACAAAGATGAAATAAGGAATTTGAAATACAAGATTTTCTTCCTAAAGTGCTTCAATATATCATAAGTACCCTGCAGGCTAAAAATAAGCTTTTATTTATTTTTTGACAATTGTGGTTATACTACTTATAGACTTACCTGTTTGTTTTACTATTTCCTTGAAATACATTGCTTTTCTTAATCACTTGAGGACTGAATTGATGTTTTAAACTCGTAAATAATATTGTTTACATTTATTTTTTATTAATTAACTATACATTTTTTGGTAAAATTTATTTCGAAAAACAGAAACTGGTGCATTCTCTGTGTGTGTAATTTAATTAGGAATGTTTTCTTATTTTGGAACATAACTCTTTTAAGTAATAGGAGATTGAACTTTTGTACTTGGCTATGTAGCACACAGAAAATATTTCACTGGGAAATAATCTCCTGGCACGGCATTCTCTGATGGTCTTCATTCTTCCATCCAGTTGTCGGCAAGTTCCATCATTTCAAATTCAAACAGATCATGAAATAGCTGAATCTTCTCCTTCTCCACTAATAATGTCCTAGCCCCAGCCACCATCATGTCCTGCGGGGCCTGTAATACTCTCTTCATTCGCCAATATCTGCCCTAGCTTCCCTCCAAACCCTGCTCCAAAAAGCAGACTTAATGATCGTTAAAAATGTAAACCAGATCACATATTGTACTTCCATAGTTCAGGTACATGTCGCAGCTTCCCACTCCAGAATGTAGCCCAATTCCTTAGTGTGACCTGAAAGACCTTCTCATACCTTCCCCTTCATCTCATGTTCTTCCTTCCCGTGTTACACCGTGCTTGGCCACACTGGTTTCCTGTCTGTTCCTACGACATGCCATGCTCTCTCCTGCCTCTTCTGAACCTTTGTGATCGCTGTTCAAGCCTCTTCCCCCATTCAAGCTCCTTCTCGTCTTTCAGAGATCAGTTCAGTGCTCCCTACTTGGACGGACGCCCTTGGGCACCTTGCTAAAGTGTGTTCCCACTGCAGGCTCTTCTCCATCAGTCTGTTGCTCGTTCCCTTCATGGCATTAGCACACAAAGGTGATCACTCCTTCGCTGATTTCTCTTTCTCTTTGGAGGTCAAGCTCAATGGAGCATCACCATGTTCTGGCTTATGTGGGATTATCAAATATTTGGTGCCAAAAACTGTTGCTACATAGTAGTCACGTGATAACTGTCAAATAAATGGCCATTACTCTAATTACATTCCTCCCCAAGTGATATTTCATTACTATTTTTTCACCCACATATAAAAATATGTAATTGCTAGCACAAAGCATATTTTCTCCAGAAGAAACCCACTCAAAAATGAAGAACATGTCCGACTACCAAGAAGCATAAAGTTCTCTTGTTTTGTTTTTGCTTTTTTCTTTTCCTCCTCAAGATTCTGTAGTGGTGTTACTCTGACGGAGCACCAGCTTTATGGAAAAGATGAATTATTTGGAAAGATTTAGAGATTAAAGTGTGCTTGTCACCCTTTGCCTCTGAATGGCAAGCACCTGGGCCGCACCACTCCATCAGCGCTTGTCAGGACGCCACAGAGCACAATGATTAACACCCAGGAGAAAGTCAGGGAATAAAATGCATGCAGTCCTTCGGAGAGCTGCAGAGGCTTCAGATTGTCAGTTCAGGTTTTCAGGATGTGAAGTTCTTTTAGCCTCTGGTGATGAAGACTGATCTGTATTTTTCTTTTTCTTCTCAATTTAGTGTTCATGAAAAGAAAGATTGATAGCTCTTGTTAAACCTAAGTGTAGAGCTGAATAATAGCATCCTGGTTTTGTTTTCTGTTTTCTCCCCTCAACTGTATTTTTCCCCATAGCATCTTACTTTGATTCATTGACACAGTGTTTGATTTTTAAAAAGAAAGTGGTTGATGGGGTTACTAGACACTTTATATCATCTGTTATATTTCATTTAATAGATGAGAGGACTTTTGAACATCTCTTATTTCATAAATGCCTCACTTGTATAATTTTAAACCTTAGTTTAAATGAAAACGATTCTTAGTGTGTATTCCTGTTAGTGGATACTGAATGCCATCAGTTTAGGAAATTCTTCATCAGGAAACAACTTCATGATTTCCAAAGATAAAGTTTCACCTCGGATTTATTGTGCACGTTTGCAGGTAGGACCTCTGCTCTACCCTAATACATATTAAAAATGGACATACACGCCAAACGTGTGACAGGCCCAGAGGACCAGCATGTGAAGGCTTAGAGGGCAGCTTTCTGAACTGGCTGCCTGGGTTCTACCTCCAGCTCTGATGCTAAGGATTTCATAATTTTAGGAAAGCTAATTAACTGTTTTGTGTCTGTAGATACAAAGGAAGGGGTAGGTGATAATAGAATTGACCTCATAGGGTTTGCTGTGAGGATGCGGTGAGTTAATGTGTATGAAATGTGTAGAAGCATACAAGGCGCATAAACATGATGGTGAGGAGGAGTGGCAGCAGAGGAGCTGTCTGTACACAAGCTGCTTCTGGTTCCGTTAGCCTTTGAGTTTAGGTAGACCCGACAGGCTGTGGCTGACAACCGAGGTACCCAACTGTAGTATCTGTATCACTTCATCATCGAAATTCAGTAGTCACTTCGGGAGCCCTTTACTTGTGCTTGAGTAAATTCCAGTAATGTTTGTCTTCCCTGATCTAAACATTAAGACTGAATAAAAGGAATGAACAACCCCTCCAGCCAGTCCAACAGCCGTACACACGACTTCATCTCTATTGAACAGCTTGCATTCTGGGGGTTATCCATTAAGAGTGGCCCCAGTTTTCTTTCTGGTGGATGTCTTCTGATAACTGATTAACAGTAAGACTTCTTCTGTAGCAGATGGGGTGTCATGGATGGTATCGACATTTCTCAAGGTCAGAGTCAGGAGAGCGTGTCTGAATTGGCCTAAGCAGACCAATGCAATCCAACCTCATTTTGTGAAAGCTTTTCATTGCTTCCCAAATGAATAGGAATGTCAAGATTTCTTATCATAGCTTTGTTATGACAAATCCTCGAAGGTAATATCTGTGCCTCTCTTGTCCGACCTCTGGCCCATTTTCACTTATAAAGATGAAGCTAATCAAGGGTTATAGTGACGATAATGCTCTAGAACTAAATCTCCTCAAGCCCTTATTTCTAACTTAAAATGAGTTTGTCCTCACCTTTTAAAAGAGATCTGTCATTTGTTTCCCATTAGCACTTGCATAATTAGATTCTGCACTTACATTTATTTTATGCATCATGTATTGGCACTTCTTTGTTAAGACCTTCCAGTGTCTCCCACTTGTCTAATGAGAAAGGTACAAGCTCCTGTGCACCTGCTTTGTGAGACTCCTGGGGCCCGGCCTCCACTATGAGCCTGCTGTCTTGCTTTCCGTTCCTACTTCATGGGTCATCGGAGGCTCTGCCGAATAGGATTTTCGGCAGTTCCCCTTGATGTGACTTTCCTCACGCTGTTTTTTCCCAGAATTATGGAATGATCGTTACTCAGAATGCATTTTTTCCTACTTTAGAATCAGGCCTCTTCAGTCATTAAATGACTGTTTCAGAAGCTGTGTTGTTCTGTGAAATTTTTTTTTATCACTTCAGTCTGAGGGTGACTTTGCTTCATGAGTGATTCTCACCCATAAGGGACCTGTTGATGTCTGTTGTTTTTCCAAACACAGCTCCTCTTGGATTGGATTATAAACTGTCTGAGGACAGGATGGAATTCCTAATCTGTCCCAGAGATCAGCTGTACACTGAATAAGTGTATGTTTTTTGCTTTTATTCTTTATTCTAGGCATTTGAGTACATGTTTTGAAATTATTTCATAACTCCAATTGATTAGCTTTTGGGATTGTTTTTGTGTTTTAGAAATCAGCCATAAATATTCATTGAAGATAATGGTCTTTGTGATTTTGATGTAAGTGTGCAGCATGCACACTGTGACTCAGGATTTGAGGACCCTACTGGGAGTATGTCACCTCCCAGTAGGAATCGACTGGTTCTCTGTTAGCTTTCTTTTTCAGGGCCCATAGAGACATTTTTTTGAGCTGTTTTCTCCTGCCACTTATAATTCAGCTTTTCATTTCACAATCATTTTCTCAGAATACAGTGATCCTACAGCTCTCGGGGTTTCTAACTTTTTAGTGTTTCTCCTTACTGTGGTTTTTGAGGCTAAACACATCATCATGTTTTCTTTCTTCTAATTCTCATCACGAACCCACCTACAATAAAGGGAAATTTAAAGACTAACTTACTATATTTTTAATTAATTTAACATCATTTCAAACTTAAAAGTGCAAGTATTGTACAAAGAATTCCTGTATACCTTCACCCAGACATTCCAAATATTTTACATGTGCTTTATCATGTACATATACATACACACACATGTGTGTGTATGTATATGTGTATATACATATTTTCTGAATTACTTGAGTAAGTTGCAGACTTGATGCCCCTTTACCCCTAAGTACCTCAGTCTGCGTTTCTTAAAAATAAAGGCATCCCTGAAATAATCACAGTATAGTGATCAAAATTTGGAAATTGTCTGATCTGTAGACTTTATTTATTATGTCTGTATCTGTAGAACTTGTTTATTAGGCTTAATATCTATAGATCCAATGCAGTGGTTCTCAACCTGTGGGTTGCACGACCTTTTCACAGGGGTTGCCTAAGACCATCGGAAAACACATATCAGATATTTACATTATGATTCGTAACAGTAGCAAAATGACAGTTTTGAAGTAGCAATGAAAATAATTTTATGGGGGTCACCACAACATGAGGAACTGTATTAAAGGGTCACGGCATTAAGAAGGTTGAGAACCACTGATCTAATGTATATTTTGAATGCAACATGGAGGGTTGCTTATTTAATTCTTGGCAGTAACCTAACAATTTGAGAGTTTGTAGAAACTCTAAGAGTCTGAAAGAGGATAGTGAGATGATAATTTAAAAAATAATTCATTTTATCTAGAGAAACTGAACATTTTAAATAACTTTTCTTTCTTGGTATTACTTCTTTGAAACATTGGAGTTTAATATTTTCCATCATTTATTCAAAGAGTTATTTGGCAGACCAGACTTTGAATGACATGGAAAATAACACATCTTTCACAATTTAATTTTCACACGTCAGTGTCTTTCAATAGGGAATATATGGGATGGTTTATTTTTTGTTGCTTAATTAGCAAGGCTCGTTGTTTTAGGTTTTTAAAGTGGAATTAAAAATGAGTGATGAAGATTAATAACAAAATTGGGCAATAGACAGGCAGATAATATAAAATCATTGTGTCTGGTGTTCATTGCTTTTGTTTGATCTCTTTCGCATTTATATTCTCAGTGCTTCTGGTTTAGTCGTGAAGTATGCTAAATTCAAGGAGTACTTTCAGAATATGTAATAATGTAAAACGCACTAGAAGATTTAAGTGGTAAATACACACTTATATTCGCACATAATTTTCAGAATTCAGCAGGAGGTAGAACAAGACTGAGCAGAATCGGATCTGAAATGATATTTTTTCCCAGCCCCGCTAGCTTCCTTTAGACTCCACATTAGCAAATGAGCATTGAATCTTTTTAGAAACCACCTCAAATTTTATTTTCAAAATTAAAGAGAGAAAGCATAGATGACCTTTAGGAAATAGTTCTTGACTTCCATTGTTAAGTAGTCAATTAAATTGTAGGAGTTAGTAACTTTTTACCCCACACTTCCTGAGATACTAACCCCTCAAGACTTTCTGGAACTTTGTAGAACATTGCTTACTTTTTATTGACTTAATTTTCATGTATGAAGCTTTGGCCTCTCAGACAGGTGAGTCATTTCCTATGACCTGTAGGTCTTCAGTTCTTGTCTGTTTGAGTTTATACCTCTATTCCTTCGGCAACATTCTTTGGAGATTTTGGGAGGGAATGCATCTACATACACAGAACCTCCTCCTACTCTTGAAAATAATTCAATTTATGATTCTCGTATTGATTATTTAATACATTTCTTATCTTTGCAGTGCTCTTCAAGTTGGTAGTCTCATCTGAGCCATCTCCATAACTAATAACTTCCTAATTTACATGAGTGATAATTTTTCAACTAACTTTCCTAGGCTAAACAATGTGTTGATTCTTGAGGACAGAAAATACAGTCCTTGTTCTCAAGTAGCATACAGCATTGCTGGGTAAATGATCAAATCTAAGTTGTTATACTGTTCAAATGTTGTTTTTATATTTTAAAAATAGTACTTTAACCAGTTATATTAAATAAAGTTATTAGATCATATAGAAATGGTAGTATGTATTTAAACAACCACATATAAAGTCACTTTTCTCTGGGTTTCACATGTATTGCTTCATTTGATCACTGCTGTAATCCTATGAGTGAGATGTTTTTCATATCTCCATTTTATGGATGGAGAACCTGAGGCATACAATGGTTAAGCTCTTTTTCAGGGGTACCCAGTAAGTGATAGAGGTTTTATTAGAACCCAAAGTCTTTGACTTCCAGTTGCAACTTCTTGGGCCTCATAGTGGTTAGGATGCCACAGGAAGACACTTAACTTGGCCTGGCCGGAGGGATAGAGGGTTGGAGAAGATTCCCAGGAGAAATTGTGCCTCAGCCCAGTCTTGGACAAATTGGCTTAACTGAGTGGATGCCCTTACAGTTAAGTCATCTTCTTAACCTCTGCAACTAAGAGTAGCTTTTTAATTCTTATCTTTATTTACTTTCTCTTTCTGAGAGAGAAAATATTCATCCTTGGTTAATTTCAGTAAACATGCCTATTGCCTGCCATTCGCCATACCGTAGCTCGTGCTTTCATTTTCGTTTATGATACCCTTTCCTTTATGACGTAGGTTATTGATCTGTCCTGACTGGTTCCACTTCCTCCCATTTAGTCTTCAATATGTTGTCACCTGCCTTATTTCTGAGCACTCTCAGCAAAGTATGCAGTTTAGTTACCTCCTTATTATGAAGACCAACTGACATTTTTTTTCAGCCTGACTTTTATTAGATCTCTGTGCTGTATTCAAATCAGTGATCATTCTTTTTTGAAATACTCTACCCTTTTCTTTTTTATACACTGTCTCTTCTCATTTGCTTCATTGCTTTCAGGAACCCCTATGTATCCATTACTCACTGTTTTTATGCTTATATACTTTTTATTGTATTTGACATCTCCTTACAATTTTAAGTTTCTTAAGATTTTATCTTTAGTTGCTTTATATTTTCAACTACTAGCTGCATTCTAAAGACTTTCTAGTTATTGAGACCTTTCCTCACTCCCAGATGCAAACCCAGGGGGTGATCTGCCTAATATATGTTTCTACTCAGACTTCCAAGATACCTCTTGTTCAGTATATCTAAAGAAAACTAGTATTACATGCACTAAAACTGTTTCTACTCTATTTTCTTTTAAATAAGAGTGGGCTCACTGTTTACTTGTAATGAAACCTAAAAATAGCACAGACATTAATTATTAGTTCACCATTATTACCTGCATTCAATCGAAGTATGTTTATCTCCTTAGAACACAATGCACGTACTCATTTCTCTCTTCTTCACCTCCTCTGTCTCCTTCTCCCTTTTTTCCTCTATCCGTACTGCCACTGTCCTGCTTTGGCCATCTTCCTCTCTCAGGTAGACTGTATCAACAGTATCCTAACTGGTTTCCTGCCTTGGGCCTCCTCTTCTCAAATCCATTTTGCACACTAAGCATAGCGTATAAATCTCAAATCTGATTATAATCCTCTGCTGAAACCATTTTAATGGCTTGCTATCAACTACAAAATCAAAGCTCAGCAAACTTCTTGGAAAAGGGCCCTATAGTAAGTATTTTAAGCTTTGTGGGCCAGATGGTCAGATCCACTCTAGCAGTGAGAAAGCAGCAGCAGACAATCCAGAAATGAATGGGTGTGGCTGTGCTTTAGTAAAACTTTTTTTACAAAACCAAGTGCTGTGGTCTCATTTGGCCTTTGGCCTTCATGTGCTTAACAACTGCTTACAAGATGAATTTTAAGTCCTCCAACCAAGGCGTTAAGGGCACTACAGGTTCTGACCCCTTTTTATTTTGCATTCCCGAGGTCAGCCATGGTCTTCCTTTTTACCCTACACTTTCCCCTACTCAACTCTTTGCCATTTCAGGGTTGTTTTGTAACGGTTTTTTATGGACCTGCCTGCTTCACTGGTCATCAGTGTTACAGATATTTTTGTCTTGGACATCCCTTGCTGCTACTAGACTAAATTTTTTGACAGCAGTGTGACAACTTTATATCCCATGCAGCAATAGTATGCTTTTTACATGAAATTGGAAATTAATGAACTTATTTGAATGTAGTCATTTCTTAAACCATGTATTGTTTAAAATTAGAGTTATTATATAGTTCAGTTTATTATTTGTTTTGTTTTAAATTCTTAGAGACAAATAAAAAGTGGTGTGTTTTGGAGGGAGGCTTCTTGAGTTACTATGAAAATGACAAGTCTACTACACCTAATGGCACCATTAATATCAACGAAGTCATCTGCCTGGCTGTACACAAAGAGGACTTCTACTTAAATACCGGGTAGGTCTATCATAAACAGTACAGAAATGAAAAGTATATTTTGTTACTGTTCATACCAGGTAATAAGGGTTTTGTTATTTCAGTTCTCCAGTTGTTTATTGTAGAAGGGTTTAATGGTCTTTTGAAGCTTACTCATTCTGTAGATACTGAAACTTTCTTAGGGAATTCACTAAAAAGTAGGAAAATTAAAATGTACTAGGTAATATGAAAGGCTAACATGTTTCATCAAATCTGAAGTAAATTTGTAATATTTCATTCTTGCACATGTTCTGTAAGTTTTATGGCCTATTATTTAAAATAGTGGACTAATGGCCAATTTGTGTATTTATTTAATGCATCATGTTTTAAATATATGACAGGAAGATACTCGGTGATGATTTAGTCTTATTACTATAAACAGAATACCAAGTATATTTAATAACATGGAAGTGCTAAATTTCTTAAAGATCTACTTTAGCATATTATCTTTAAAAAGTTATAATTAAAATAATAAGCATTATTTATTTTATGTATTGACTCACAGAATAGTTTAATAGAGTTTTTATGAGGCCTCTTAGAAACAGACCACTGAAAATCTTTGGTGTTCAAGTTTCTTATCACATTTTGTGTTGTATTTAATTAAGAAATAAAAATACTCAAATCTGCCAAATTTAGTTGTATAAGAGCATACTATTTAATAAAAATTTAATATAAGAAAGAGAAGGGATTTGCAAAGCTTTGTTATTTACATAAAATTACATGAAACATAATGATTAACATACACTAGTTGAGATGACTTGGTTTTAGTAAATCTAATCTTATTTTTATGCAAATGAAATTGATTAGATTAGTTTTTTTAAAATTTTAATGGCTTTTATTCTAAATGAATAATCAATTTAATGTGTTTTACCATGGGATGTAAAAATAAATGCATGCTATGTATTAAATTGCTTAATTAGTAAATAAAATAGAATTTAAAGTAATTAATATTACTTACAAGGGCCGTCTGGAAAGTATCCAGCCATATAATATAAAAAGTAGAGGCATTTGTGGCTGGGATTTTTTCCCAACAGCCCTCGTATGTCAGCCTATAATCATTTAAAAATAAAACATTCTTGATAGAATGTCACTGATAAATGTGGATGTGTAAGAAGAAGCATCTACAGTGAGATACAGTTAAAAAATAATTGTTGCAGCCAGATTCTGAATCTCCTCAAATAGCATGTTACAGAGTTTGAACTCAGTAACGTAGGCACTGAAGAGTTAACACGGATTTGTATTTTGGGAAGAAAGCTAATATAGGTGTAACAGTAAGGAAGAGATAGGAGGAAGAGAGACCAAAATTAATTGAGAGTTCAGCTAGAGGAAGAGATAATTAAAAAAAACAAACAGTGGGTTGAGAGAATATTATGATTGATCTGATGAGATTAAATATCTGACTGACTAAATGAAGAGCTGATGTTAAGGGGAAGAATGAATTAAACTGCATGGTTTTGAGCTTGTTGATAAAGTAGAGGGTGGTGCCTCTAAATTGGAACATGAAGGAGAGAGAACAGGTTTGGGGTAAAAAAAAAGGAGAGAGAGAAAGAGAGAAGATGACTTTGATCTAGGGCATTTTGAGGTTTTTTAGGTGATAGCAGTGTACATATTTAGCATGTTTGAGGAAATAATTGAAGCTATGGATGTGGAACGAGGGATGCCCTGAATTCTAATTTTATCTGTAGTAAGAAGATAGGACTTTCAGAATAAGGTGATGTGATGGAAAGAAACTTTGTGAAGTGTGACAAAAAGAGGAGAGCTAATTAGAGAACTTTCTAGATAGTGTTTGCTTTGAACAGTTGGTCAGAGTAAATAAAAAAGGAGTGGTCAGAGAGGGAAGATGAGACCAAAGAAAGCCCTTTGCCACCTCAGCCAACTGAGGAGTGTCTAGGACATCAACAAAATCACACAGTAATTACAATTGGAAGAATATTTTGTATGATCCAGTGTGTTCCATTTAACTCATTTGAATCAACAGAAAAACATGATAGATTGATTTCACAGCATTGTCCACTTTTCAAAATGAATTTAATTTGACCTTCATGTGATTTGTTTTCCTAAGAGCCAAACATAATCAGTGGTATCTTTTTATTTGTGTGTGCCGTAGGCCCATCTTTACCTTTGAGATCTATTTGCCCTCAGAACGTGCATTTTTATTTGGAGCTGAAACATCTCAAGCCCAAAGGAAATGGATAGATGCAATAGCTAAGGTATTTAAATATTGTATTATTACCCAAAATCCAGAGAAAATTCTCAACTTGGGATCACTGATGAGCTATAAAGGTCCATGGAAATTTTTTGCAAGACTCTGGGGGAAATGTACATACTTTGGGAGTTCCCTGATGGTGTAGTGGCTTAAGGCTTCAGTGCTGGCGCTGTCAGCGTTGTGACCTGGGTTCGATTCCCAGCCAGGGAGCTACCCACATACCAAAAAGCAAAAAAAAAAAAAAAAAAAAAAAAGAATGTACATACTTTAGTAGGCCTTCAACGGTTGTAATCAGAAGAGGTGGTGAGCTACCTACTTAAAGCATTAAGCAGAGAAGAAATTAATGTAGGACCTTGGAGAAATCATTCTTCGAATTAAGGCCATATTTTGATTATTAACATTTTTTTCAATATTGTAAAGTCATTTCTGTGTATGACTTTTTATAGGTAGAGATCATATTCATGGTACAGAAAGGGAGGGAGAGACAGATTCAGTAAAAGATACAAATGGAGACAAACATTTAAGGTTGTCTTTTTGAAAACTGCCATACATCAACAAAGAGAATGTGTGTGTGTGTGTGTGTGCGTGTGTGTGTGTTATATAATATCTCAGGACAAATAGTTTATAGTGCTGCCATTTGAAAATGCATTATCAGCTTTTCAGTTTCAAGACTGATAGTAAGTTTAAAAAATCTTGAAATTTGGGTTACTTCTAAATCTTTAAAATAGAAAACAAAGACAATTATTCCACCTTCCCTCATATCTGTAGATAAGGAAGGAATTTCCTATCTTCACTGTCTTTATTACTTTTCTGTATTTGTTTTAACAGCATTTTGTTCCCTTTGTTGCTGAAAACTTAACAGAAGCTGACTATGATTTGATTGGTCAACTCTACTACAAAGACTGCCATACCCTGGATCAGTGGAGAAAAGGCTGGTTTGCTATGGACAAATCTAGTTTGTGTTTTTGCCTTCAAATGCAAGAATCTCAAGAAGATCGAATGAACTTAAGAAGACTGCAAGAGCTAAGTAAGATTTTTTTTTCTCTCATCTGATATGTTGGACACAATTCTTTATTGTGTATGGTAATAGTAGCTTTTACATAAAATTATGATGCTCACTTCCAAACATGACCAAGGAGTATTAATAATTGTATCTTTGTGGGTATTTAGCAAAGTGTTATTAAGAAGTATATTAATGGTTTATTCTTCTCCTTTTAGCAATCAGCACAATGGTTCAAAATGGGGAAAAAATGGATGTCTTGCTTTTGGTAGAAAAAGGGAGGTAAGCACATTTTTGCCTTTGACTCTTTATTGTTCGAACTCTAGGGAGTACGATATTTTCATTATCTTCTTGGGGGAGAACCCATTATTTTATAGCCTGTCAGAAATTTTCTGAAGAGAATGTGTGTGTGTGTGTGTGTGTGTGTGTGTGTGTGTGTTTACTCTTCACTAGAAAAAATACTCCAATGAAACTTGGATAATTTTATATTTGTATGACAAACTCAGTCTGATCAATTATTATAATTCTCTATAGACATAGATCCCTCTGGGACATTCACATTTAAGCATTTAGAAGCATTTGGTAGTTGTCAGTATATTTCCAGTTGTAGGTGTATGAAAAATATAAATAATATACCGAATTATTTTTGGATATGAGTTGTGCATATGAGTTTTGGATATGAGTTTATTCACTTTTTCAATAAATATGAAGCATCTACTGTGCATCAGGCACTGTTATAGCTATTGGGAATACGGTGATGACTAAAACGGACATGGTCCCTGCCCTCACAAAGCTTACACACTGGTAAGGGAAACGGAATAAGCAGAAAAAAAAATGACATAGTATTGTGTCCATCAAATTTAAATGCTCGAAGAGAAACAAGGCAGAGAGAGAGATCCTGATGCCGCAGTGTTCTGTTTTAGATAGGGTGGTCAGGGAAAGTATTTTTGATCAGAGATCTGCATAAAGTGAAGAAGCAAACTGTGCAGCAGTTTGAAGAGTGTTTCAGGCATAAGTTCAAGGATATTTTGAAGAACCTAAAAGTGTGTTGTATTTGGCACATTCATCATCTTCAAGGAAGCTGCTGTGGCTGGGGTGACTGAATGAGCAAGAGAGTGGGAAGAAAGTATTTCAGAGACACCCCTGGGTCATATCACCTAGGGCATATGGGGCCTTGTAGATCATATATGTAAAAGTTTGAATATTATTCTAAGCGTGATTGGAACCTGCTCAGTTTGAGAGCTGGTCAGTAGAATAGGGCTGAGTAAGACATCAACTGTGGTCCACTGGAGGACCGCTAAGTAATTTTGAGGTGACCACCTGAATAATACAATCAATAACTAGTGAACCGCAGCACTTGGAGAAAATTACAAGTAGCCCTGGCCCTGAAAAATCTGTCCACGCCTGACGTAGAATGATCTAACTTATATTTTTAAAGGACTGCTTTAACTCCAGATGAATAGGCTGGAAGTGAGTGTCCAGGTAGGGTGCTGCTGCAAGAGTGAAAGTGAATGTCAAGTTAAGGTGCTGCTAGAGTCCAGGCAAGACATGACTTACCTAATAGCACAGTGCTGAGGAGTGATGGGATGTATGGTGAAGATAGAGATGAGGCGATCTGGTGATGGATTCGATGAGTGTAAGAGTCAAGGATGACTCCAGAGTTTTTGGCCTGAGCAATTACATGAATGATGGTGCTTTTCTGTTGCTGTTGTTTTTCAGATAACAAGTACAGGAGAGTAGAGGTCATACACTAGTAAGTTTGTAATAGTAGTAGTAGATCACGAATTTATGTTTTGAAATGATATCTTTGAGATGTCTGTTTGATGGCAAAGTGGGGCTGCTAAGTGGGCATTTGCATATATTAATCTGGAATTACGTGGAGAGGTTGTAGCTAAAGAGAACAGGTTTGAGAGTCATATTGATGTTATTTAGCTGAGGAACTGGATGGATTCGCTTAGAGAAAGAGTGTAGATTGAAAAGAGACCTAGAGATGTGGCCTCCGGGGTTTTCAGTATTTTGGTCAGGAAGAAGAGGATGACCTACAAAAAGAGCCAACTGGGGTTATAGTAGATTAGGAAAGAAAAGTCTCTTGGACAAATTATTTTTTTGTTTAACTTTGTCATTTGCTCTGAAATCCCTTAATTGCACTGATTTGGAATGTTTAACTCTACAAGAGTGTAACAAGATCATTTGCAAAATATGTATATAATAATACAAAAATATTTGCCCAGGAAGGGAATATGTGTGCCTATTGTTTTAGACGGCTTGAACTTGTGCATCTTTAATTTTTAATGGGAAAGAAACACAAAAGGGGAGCACCTGAAGGTATAAGAGAGGCTAAGCAGAGCAACGTCTCTCACTTGTAAAAGGAAGAAAGTGTGAATTGAGGGATGCTTTTGGATGTTGGTAGCTTTCCAGATCTGGTGGTAGGGTGAGAGAGAGACCCCCCTCCCCCCATTTAATGGTGCTAATTCTTTGGGAACTGGGAGATAAGGATGGCCTCTGAGCTTTTGCCCTGGGCAACTTTATGAATGGTTGTAGTGTTTCCCAAGATAGGGAACGGGTGTTTCTCTTCCAGTACTCCAACAACCCTGCTAATTATAGGTGTGACTGTTTAAGAGCTGTTTTAATACCATGTCCGAATAAGAGAGTTTCGTTGCATTGCCCTCTTCCTCACCTCTCTTTTGATATATTAGCCCTTTGGGAAATAATGACTGTAAACTAAAGTAGATTGTGTCAGACTTGGCAACGACAGATAAAATTGTGGCTTTAGGAAATAAAACAACTTTCAATTACCCATGTCGATGGCATGTAGAGATAGTGAATAATTGAAGGAGCAAGAAAGCAACCAGCTGTAAGTATTAACCTTCTCTTTTGCTGGTAAATACTTGAATCGGAATTGCAAGTCATCAGTAAATGTAATAATTAATTTCACTTCTTCTTCCTGTCCTTGCCTACTTTTGATTAAGGTGCTAAAATATATTAATGTTCCTTAAAGGCAAGGAGGAGAAAGAACCCTCTGAACTGGGAAAGTTCATAAATGGACAATCCTGCACAGACTGTAGTTACTACTTAGATACACATATATATTTTAATCTTCGTGGTAGTTTTCTCTGTGTGCATAGCATGAGTGTCTTTAGACAGAAAAATATTGCAATAATATTTTCCACACACAGAACATTTTTGCTCTAAAAAGCTCTAAACAGAAGCTGTTCCAGATGGTGTCGCTTTAATGTGTGTTCTTTGTATACTTTAAAAACTATTATTTTGTAAAATAAAGCTTTCTTGATTACACTTAAGAGTTTCTGGCATACTATTCAATGCTGTTACTGGGACTGGATCCTGTGCTTTGCTTTCACGCTTCAGTCAGGATTTCTATATGGAAAAAAAAATCACATTTTTAAATATCTATTGTTAGGCAGTGTTGGTTCTGCATCACAAGGTGGGAAGGCATTTTCCCGGACTGTAGGTTTTATATCCACCTTCACTGGAACGTTCACTAGATTACAACATCCTTTTTTTAGAATTTGAAAACTATTTCTGCATTGTAGCCCACACTCTCCATGTATCTCTTTCTGATAAACAAGCTACTGTGTGCACCACCTTCACATTATATAGTTTCATACTCCTTTGTTAAAGACACCTCTTTTTAACTTACTTAAAGGTTGTTCATTATAATAAATACGATAAGTATGAATGAAAAACTCAACTGTGTTATAGAAAAGACTGGTGGGGTTTTTCTTTCTTTTTTTTTTTTTTTCTGTTTTTTTGGTTTCAGTATTGTTATTTTTTAAGATTCCTTGGTTGACATACATATATATATATATATATATATATATATATATATATATATATATATATATATAAGCATAATGCACTTAATGGCTCCCAAGCCTGACTGCATTCAGGCTCAATTGCAAATTCCAGACGTAAAGAAGGTAACACCCAGGAATAAACATTTTATCAATATTGTTCTGCAATTATGAAACAGATACTTTTCTCAATTTAGGAGATTAATACCCTAAATTTAAGCGTCTTATTTCATATCAACTTATTACATGTGAGGATTTTTCCTCCTTGAATTGTGTTTTATAGCAGCTGATAGGTTAGCAATACTCTGGAGGGTGAATTATCTTAAAGTAGTTTCTAAATTGTGCATGTAATTGCAAATTAAACAGCAGCCAATCGCCCACAATATCAGCTTGACTGCTTTTGTAACTTTCTGATGATTTAATTCAAAGAGATGGTTTAATCTGAATGTTGGCAAGGTAAACAAGAGGGTCTCTCACAACCCCACAGGTTTTACAAAAAGAAAGCGACTCTTCAGATTTACATTATAAAGTGATTTTTTTGTTAAAGGGAATTATGATAAAGGGAATGCATGGCTATTTAACAAAAGGTGGATTTCAAAGTATACATTATTTCCTTTACATATTTGTTTCAATCAATTCAAAGTCCCCTTTTTACCTTATAATGTAAGCTTACAAACAAGGTATGTGAAAAAATACAGAAGGCTGAGAAGATCCTTCTGGATAGATAAATGAGATGGGGATAATTGGTTTCTTAAGGGAAGTATTTTCAACTGGATCTGTAATTTCTAGGTAGAATTTCAGTAGGGAAAAATTAAGGGGCTGAGAGGTTAGGGTATTCTAAGAGGTGGAAACAGTAGGTTCAGAAAAATAGGATGGGCTAGGGGACAACTTCATTTCAGGTTGGCCTTAACCTTAACCTTAAGTTCTTGAGGCAGAAGCAGAGCTAATGGACTAGCAGATAGAGTGGTACCATTCTCGTATTATCAATTAAATTTAATTAACATCTTGCCTTGTTCTGGAAAGGGTTGCAGGTCCTTAACAAAGTTACCGATGATTTTTTTATGGTGTTTTAAAACTTTTAAAAATTATTTTTAAAAACGAGGATTTGGATTCATTCTGCAGCTGGTGGAACACCAACAAATGTTTTGAGAAACAGGGCTGTTTCTCACATTCCTGTCGGTAATTGCCTCACAGTATGTAGAGATGAGATTGAAGAACTGAGGGCTTTGCCTTTCGCAAGGGAGCAGGTGGCTTGACACTTTTTACTGAACTGTTGGCTGCAGAAGAAACACGCTATTTAAAGTAATATTTCCTACTCTATTATTCTAGTGAAACAGTCTCTGCATGTGCAGATTTTCTTAATAATTGTGAGCTTTAAATTTCATCTCTATGCATCAGTTTCTTATCTGGAAGTGTGGGAAAAATACTGTGTCTCTCTATAAAGTGAGGGTAATTTGTGGTTGGGGTGACTAAAAATTTGCCAGACATCCATTGCTGGCCATGAAGAAATAACTGGCCTGGTACATGCCCTCTCAGTTCAAACAACTAGAAAACTGGGCAAAATATGTGAAACAAACCCTTTTCAGGCTTTGGGACAATAGGCTTTCCAAGATTGTGATCCTGGAGAGAAGGGAAACGGATGAATGAAGATTTCAATTACCTTGGCTCCCATCTGTAGGCAGTCCTCAGTCCGTGGTACAGGGACTGGGGAGACCCAAGCAGAATTAGGTGATTTTGCTATGTAGAAGAGGTAGAGAGAGAGAGGAGTTCAGGGAACCTGTAGTCACTGAAATGTGCAGGATAGAGTTCGAGAGCAGAGGGAGATGTGTAGAGAAAGTTTCAGAAATTTTCATACGAGTTCATGTCCATCTTCAGCTCAGTGCTAATCTGCATATTTGCAGGATGAAACTCCTAAGAGGCCAGACAGAAACAACTCCCATTGAACAATTCCCAGAGCTTAGACAGTGTTCGAGTATGTTCAAATTTCATCCAGCCATGTTAGACCTCATTGAACACATAGGGCATTATAAAGACCCTAGAAAAGTAAATGCATAGTATCTAGGCCAAACCAGCCCTAGAGTAAAGGCTCCTCTATTTCTACCTTACTGAGTTTAAAAATGAGACCTCCATACAATCAGCTGCTCCTCGAGTAATTTAGTTGCCTGGGCCAAACAGGCAAATGATGCCAAAACAAACATCAGCACTCTGGGAAGACGACACAATCTTGACACTCAGTTTAACACTCCCAATGTCTAGCATATGGTTAAATTTACTAGCGATGTGGAAAAGCAACAAATCAGTTGGATAGGAACCTGACTCAGAAATGTGAAAGATAATGGAATCAGCAAGGAATCTAAACAGTGATTTTTAAACATTTTATAAATATATTCCAAGATGTAAGGGAAAACAGACATAGTGAGAAAAAATAGATAACTAAAAGAAGAACCAAATGAAACTTCCAAAGCTAAAGAATACTATATCTGAGAAAAATGTCACTGGATCAGCTTAACGCAAGAGCAGACTCTACATAAAAAAGATCAGTGAACTCGAAGGCATGACTGGAAATGATCAAAACTGAAGCACAAAGAGAAAAGACTAAATAAAATCAGCAGAACAGAAACTCAGTGACCTGTGGGACAATATCAAGCCGTCTCATGTAAGTATAATTAGAATCCAAAAATGTGAGGAAGAGTTAAAAACAACAACAAAAAACTGAAGAAATGTGGCCACACATTTTCTGAATTTGATAAAAACTGTAAACCCATACATGTACTAACATCAGCATACCTCAAGAATTGTACAGACAGACCACATGAAGACACATCATAATCAAATGCTTGGAAAAACCAGAATGAGGGGAAAAAGAAATGAAAAAGCCCCAGAGGAAAAGACACTTTAAATAAAGGGGCCAAACATGAGAGTGACTTGTCAGAAACCATGCAAACCAGAAGATGGCATAAGGAAATCTTTTCAAGTGCAAGAAAAACAACAACAAAAACAAACAAAATAACCAAACCCACAGCTGTTAATCTAAAATACTCTATTCAACAAAAATATCTTTCAGCAATGAAAGGGAATTAAAGCGCTTTTTTTGTTTTCTTTTTTTTTTTTTCTGGCCAAATGCTGACTTATGTTTTTTTTTTTGTATAAATTTTTAGGATCTTGCTTTTTAAGTCCTATTTGTGGAATCGGTTATTTGCTTTTTAGTTGTTTAAAATGTTTTTTAGTTATGTAAGTGAAATTTTTAAATATACAGTCAAATGTATTGATTCTATTATTTGTGAAGACAGTGCTGGTTCTTGTCAGTAGACTGGTTATTATATTGCAATGTTGAGAATATTGTTTTTGTATTAGTCCTGGGACTTGGTTTCTGGGTCTTATTGAACTGTCTTGATTCATTATAGATATGGGGATGTTTCTTTATATGGCTTTGATGTTCCCTTTAAGATTTATGCTTGGGGACTGGACAATTAGAATAATTCTATAATTAGGCTTCTTCAAAATAACTTTTCAGATTTTCAAGATGTAAATGAATGTTTCTTTGGAATTCTTACCTAGAAATATAAAATTTTTGTTTGATAACGCTTGAGATCACAGACTCTACCAACATTGTGTTGAAAATGTCTTGTAATGCAACAGGAACAGAGTTTAGACAAGCATCAGAGAGGAAAGTTGTTGAACTGATGCAGTTAAATGTCAAACAGCTACTGACTGGATGGTACATTTTAGGAGTGTTGGACAAGTTGACTCAGGAGTTAACATGTCGTTACTTGTCTACCCCTCACTAGTTCATAAGGAGAAAGCTAAACTTGCTTTCATTGGTAGTTCTGACTAGAAAGAAAGTTTGAAGTTTGAAACATTCACAATTAATGGCATAATTATTCTGGTATTGTAGGAAGGCTGTTGTATTTTGGATTCCTTCACTACTTGCTGAAATACTCACCCATTGTCGTTGTTAGTTTAAAAGCAAACAGCTTCAAATATTTTATATCAAATTTAGAGCTTAATCATCAGGTTAAAAAACCCCACTAAGAATCAAAGTTAAATTTTTCTCTTTACCTAAATTCCTGAATTTAGCCAGACATAATTTTTGTTAGGTGTAAAAATGTAGGGGCTTGATATTTTTCAGGGAAATCACCTGAGTTACACAGTTGCATTTAGACAAAGATACCCAGCAATAGAATGCTTTTGAGCTAACGATGACATAAGATAAACAAAAAAGCTAAAGCATGTCAGGAATATTAGAGTGTCAGAATTTTTCAAGAAGAAAATTATAAAACCTGGAGGTCAGGGTTGCTGGAATGATGTGGAAAATGAAGACAATAGACAAAGGTGTCAGAAAGCACGAGATACAGATTACAGGTGTGGACATCGGGGTATTACAGCAAGTTCTGAAGATGGTAGCAGTGAGTGTGGCGAGGGACCAGTAGCTTTGTCCTCTTATAGGAATGTTTCAAGAAAAAGTAAGCAAACAAAAAACAAAGGGAGAAAAGACCTTTATTTTATTTCTTTAAATTAGTGCCAGTGAATTTTCAGCACTATGGTGAAATTGAGATTGAATAGGTTCACTTTGGTTTAAATATACTTAAATACATCAGTGATTAATTTTATTGGTGTTTCACATCAGTTTTTTTAATCTGGTGATAGGACTTTATGATGTACCCACTAAATGCCAGGCACGATGCTAATGACCAGAGATACTGAAATGCTTTCCTTGCTGACCTGAACAAAGTTTGGGATCTGGCAGCTGCAATATTTACAGGTGGTGTAAGGGTGGGCAGAGTGGCCATTCAGGATTAAGAAGGGACACCTGTTACACACTAAGCCTAGGCGGGATATCAAGGTTAGATTATCAAGGAGGGTCATCAGAAGTAAACTTGGAGGGAGATTTGGAGTTGCCCGTGAGAGGGCAGGAAGTATTTCTTACAGAGATAAGGAGATGTCATTTTTCAGTGTGTCCTAGGTGTAGGAGAATGGCAGAGTTGGAGGAGAAATACAGGGCCAGACCCTGAAGGCCTTTTAATCTTGAAAACTCCAGAGCTATTAAAAACCAGTAATCTGGAAGTGATATTAGCTTTGCATTCTAGAAAGATCATTCCGGCAGCCTTGAGGTGAAGAATTGGGAAAGGAATTGTAGTCAGGGGGGTTTAAGTGACCTCAAGGAGCAGTGTAAGGACCTGAAACAAGGCAGAGTTGAGTAAGTCAGGGAACTGGAACCACCAGCATTTTGTGACTGACTTCATATGGAAGTGACCAGGTGGGGTGGGAGGGGCCGATCTACAGTTAATCCTGAATTTCTGGTGGGATAAGTGAAGAATTATAGCGCCAGTTTGGTATGAGGAGGCAGAAAGGTTTGAGATGCTTGTGGAATATTGGGGTGAATGTGTCCCAAAATTAATATTAGTATTATGACTTATTATTCAGCTATTAATATTACATTTATCAAGTGCTGAGGGAGGTACTGTTATTATCTTCATTTTGCTAATGATGAACCTGAGGCCCAAAGAGAGTTGATAACTTGTCCAAGGTCACAAGGAAGTAAGTGCAGTCCTAAAATTTGAGTGTGGAGAGTGGTTGGATTTTCCACTTTCTTAGCTATATTCTTTTCTGGCTTCTTGATCACATGGGCATCTTGTCTGTGATACAAGTCATAGCCTGGAGATAGGGATTTGGGTGTCACCAACTTATATGCAGGCGATGAAACCACTGGCCTGAGTGACATGTCTGTGGAGATCCTTGGAGTCCATGAGCTCACTGAGGTTAGGACCTCATGCTTGAAAGAGGAACTGAGTTTGAGATAGAAACCAAGTGACAGAAAAACAGGAGGAAAAGCCAGAAGGAAGCATGCTACAGAGCCAAATTGTGTGGGGTGCTTGCATGCACACATGCTCTCTCTCTAGAAAAGAAACTCACCAGTTCTAAAATCTTGAAAAACACAGCCACAGATAGCCACCCGAAATCACTGATGATGTTTGCCACAACAGGTTCAGTTCAGTGTTTCAGAAAGTGAACAAAATGGGTTGGGAAAGGAAAGGAGGTGAGACCACAAACTCACAGAAGTTCCTCTACTCTGGAGAGATGGGACTGTACAGGCAGAAGAGGGATGAGTGGAAACTAGTGGTAGAGGAAGGGTTTTTCTTCTCGTGGTTAAGATCGGAGCACATGTATGTGGATTTAAGGACTATCTGTCCTAGGAGTAAGATTTTTATGACTGCATTTACATGTGGAATATAAAACTGAAAGTAACAAACAAAAACTCATAGACACGGTCAAAAGTTTAGTGGTTACCTGAGGGGAAGGGGGGAAGGGGGAGGGGTTGGGGAGGAGGGAGGGGCATCACATACGTGGTGATGGAAGGTGCGCGCACAGTGCAACACCTGGACCATGCACTGTAGAACTGTACACCTGGGACCTATGTAATTTTTGCTGACCAGTGTCACCCCAATGAATTTAACAATAAATAAAAGGGCAAAAAAAGACAAATTAAAATTCGAAATGCTTTTTAAACTTTACAGAACGTTATACATCCATGGGCATTCGAAGTTGGATTTCACAGTCTGGCATACTGCGATTGAGAAAGCAGCAGGTACAGATGGCAATGCGCTGCAGGATCAGCAGCTCAGCAAAAACGATGTCCCCATTATCGTGAACAGCTGTATTGCATTTGTTACACAGTACGGTAAGCAGCATAGCTTTGATGCGATCGCCAGATCGTAGTGTCGTTCTTGTAGTTTCTAAGGGGCACCTCCACTGGACTGAATTAGAGCTCTTTATATGTGTAAGGACATCAGTGAATAATAAAAATACCGTCACTGTTCAGTTACACGCTATTCCTTCTCCCAGTAAAAATCATTTAAATGACATAATGTACTTTTACCACTTCCTCCTTCCTTTGCATGCATAAAAATGTGAGTAAGGTACTGAAAGAATCTATATTATAAAATAGAGTACAGACTGTATTTTTCAGACGTTACAGGCCTACAGTCGAGTCTAGGGCAATGCAGTGTGCTGCCTGAGCACATGGTTTTAGAAATGGTAGGCATGCGACAGTATTTACAAGGAGGTACTTGGTTTGAGCACGCATGCAAAGGTGTGTGTGCTTACTTCACTTACCATTCTACTGGTCATGTGTTTATGATTATTAATTGAAATAATTTTTTCATCATAACATATTATTTTGAATGGTTAGTAGGTAAAAAACAGCTTGATTGATATGTATGTGGTCCAGCTTCATTTTAATATGCTATGGTGGCAATTTAGATGTTCCTGAAAGGTAAAAGTATGGTTTCGTTCTTCGTGTTTATTTTCAAATCACTATGAATTCTTCAAATTCCTTCTTTCTGTTGACAGATTTCCTCAGTACTCGAAATGGTAGAAATTTCTTAACTATATTTTTAATATAAATATATTTCTGTGTTTTAATCTGTAGATAAATGCCATTGATTCAGATTACAGATGTGGAAAAGAGTAAAATGTTTGATCTGGTGTTTTGGAATGTGTATCAACGTTTTTGTTTTCCTAAAATTAGAAATGTCCTTAATTTGAAAAAGAAGTATCATCAGTGAGAGAGCTGCAGTAAAACATTGTGTTATTAGCTTCTTACTTATTTATTGAGACTCTGTTGTATGCCAGCTGTCTATCTTGGTACTGGAAGTAGAGCAGTGGGAGGATAAAGTTAACGACAAACCCATGAATCCTGTGTACCAGTGTGACAGCTGACAAGACACTGATACGTAAAAAATACCCGAAATAACAAAACCGCTGAAGAGAATAATATTTGGAAATTTATAATATGTGTATCTCTTTTCTTTTAAGAAGAGTGTTTTAAATATTTTACTTATTTCATAAGTAATCCAAGTATAATTATCATTAATATTCAGATTTGTTGTGCTTTAATGAAATATCTCCTGTATATCATGTGGGCATTACTCTATGAAGTCCTGTCCTATGATAGTATGTTTCTCTTTTTCTTACTAGCTATAACCATCTGTCTATTTGAAAACAGGAGGGAAAAGAAGGTTATCATCTTCATTTATTAGTGAGTCAGTGTTAGTGCACTTGCATTTCACAGGTAGAAATGAATTGCACACATGCTATGTTTTGGCCAGAGCATAACCTCATTTGGGATTTTCACATCATGTTGGTTTCATAATAGCATATTGTGAGGCTGACAAATGATTAAAATAACTTGACTAGCTGCGACGTATCCAATTTAATGTTTCTCTAGGGAAATCAAAAGTTTCTTTGTGGTGTTTATTTGAATTTAAAATCATTAAGCATTAGATTGTTTTCAGCTAGATTTCATACATTATATTAACTACTTTGTAACTCTAACACAAGGTACATTAACTTGCATATTAAAGTAATAAAGCCAATGAAAGATACTATTTTTTTTTTAGTGACTAGAACATAGGGAAAACCCCAGTGTCATCAACATGTAGGGAACGGAAGATTTGGTATGAATTTAGACAATGCCCAGGGATTATAGGGTGTATGTGGTTGTCTCAGAACCTTTAAGGTCACACTTACTTTGAACTTTCTGACCTTAAGGTTAAAATGTAAAGTGTGTATGTATGTATGTATGTATGTGTATATGTGCTCATTATGTCAGGATTTGAATTTGACCAAGTTCACGGTATAATTTTTAGAGTTTTAATTTTTTAAATGAGTTACAGTAGTTAGTTCTTGGGGCAAAGTTTTTAATTTATGAAAACAAAATTATGTTCAAATTCACATTAAGTTAACTTATTTGAGTACCAGCTATTAGAAATTCACTCAACCAGGAACATTGTCTCAGAAACTCAGTCAATTGTTTTTTTGTACAATTTGCTTATTCTTGCATTAAATGGTCATTTATTGAATACCAGCTGAGTCTAGACAGTGTGTAGCTGCTGTATAGAGACAATAAGCATGACCCTTGCCCTGTAGTTTACAGATTTGTGGAACAAAGACAAACAAGTGGGCAGGCAGTTACATCTCAAGTGTACAAAATTGTGGAAGACAGGTGCCTAGGTTGGTACACGCTTCTGTGTGTGTGGGTATATTTCACCCGGAGTAGGGGTGGTCATGGAGGGCTCCATGCGTGAGGTACAGTGCCTATTATGAGTCTTAAGAGAATATAGGAGCTAGTTAGAACAGAAAGGAGGAGGAAACAGTGTGTCCCCATGTGCGGCATCATGAGGAGCGTTGTCTGTTTGAAGAACTCTGTGTAGTTAAATAGAACCACTTAGTGTGAGAAGAGGATTAGATAAAATATGCAGGAGTGTTAGGTTAATTTGTGTAGGAGCTCATATATAGATAGATATAGATATAGATATAGTGGTAATACAATCCTTAACTTGCCTTACTGGCAATGAGAGGGTGGTATCCAGATTTTTAGGCATGTTGATGACACCAGTGGACCTGAACATATCTTAGATGACACTGTCATGATTGTCAAGACACACTGGACAGCTGCACAAGAATAGCTGCACAAGAATAGCTGCACAAGAATAGCAGTGGGGAGCTGTGAAAACACAGTGAGGAAACGAGTGTGCAAACTCACAGGAAAGAAGGGGAACATTTGAGAGTGAGGTCATGATGAAAATCTATGTGGCATAGTACTTTTTTAACATGGTAAGTAAGAAAGAAAGGTCTGATGTGAAAGGAATTGGGGAGCAGGCCATGCCTTATATTAGGATGGAGGAACAGATAATATGTTGGGATTGGGAGGTGAGCTAATGAATAAAGGAGAATTAATTCTCTTTAGGTTGCTTTGATTTGTTCATATGTGTAATTATGGTGTGTGTGTGTGTGTGTGTGTGTGTTGTATGTATATGTATACAGTACATGTTTATTAAAAAGTATGTGTGTTTTTGAAATCTTAGAAATTAAAACATGGGTAAACATGTATATGTTGTAGTTGAAACAATGAGGTTAGGTGGGTTCACGAGAATTTTGTAGGGAAGTGGGGAAGAGAAGAAAATTGAGGAAGGTTTCCTCAGTAAATACTAGATGAGCGGAATAAATAGAAGACTGGAAGAGTAGCCATAGAGGAAGGGGAAGGAAAAGATAGGAGATCATGATGCCATGAAAGCCATGAGATTAAAATAATTCTAATAGGATTTCATTTGTGGTGGCAAACAGTACAGGGGATTCTCATTAGATGAAAACTGAAAAGCATCTAGAAAATAGGATTTCATTGATACTCTTGATGAAGATAGTCCTAATAGAGTGGGAATTGGGTACAGAAGCAAGATGGTGTGGTTAAAGGCTTAACAGGGATGTGAGAGGGTGGGGATAATCGTGCAAGAAACTCAACTTGGATTTGGAAGGAAGAGAGACAAGAGACCTGGGAGGAGCAAGGAGGGCTGTTTTTTGTTTGTTCTTTTTTTTTCGTATCATCATCTTTGTAGTCTTCATCATCGTCATTACTCCTACTACTACTAAGCACTACCAGTCCTCTTATTTTACATGGGGCACTTGATGAGTCAATAATTTTGAAAAGGAGATGACCCAACTCTAGATCCAGAACAGTGGTTCTCAGCCTTCCTGATGCCATGACCCTTTAATACAGCTCCTCGTGTTGTGGTGACCCCCATACAATTATTTTCGTTGCTACTTCATAACTGTAATGTTGCTACTGTTATGCATCGTAATGTAAGTATCTGACATGTGTTTTCCGATGGTCTCAGGCACCCCTGTGACAGGGTCGTTTGGCCCCCAAAGGGGTTGCGACCCACAGGTTGAGAACCGCTGCTCTAGAAGGTGAAAGGGGGACCAGACAGAAATTGATATATAAATATGAGGGCAGAGGGTTGAGGAAATTTAGACCAGAAAAGTGTGCCGTTGTCAGTGAAACTGGAGGCAATCTTGTATTCTGGGACTAAGTAATGGCTCGGGCACTTGCTGTGAAAGGACATTTGAGAAAGATACTATGAAGAACTCGGGGGAAAGGCTAACCAAGTTCTTGCTAAAATGAGGATGGTATAATTCATCAGGTTTACGTTTTAAATGCTAAAATTAAGGGACAACCCTTCTCCCCTCATGCATGTTTATATCAACTCTTGGATAATGGTTTCATCTTGCTCATTATCCCAACACAGTAAGATATCAAAATGGATTTTGATTTTAGAACTTTTCTCATATAACTTTTTTTTTAAAACAAAGGTTTGGGGTGCAAATATATCTATCAAAAGCACGGTGATCCTTCGCATGTAAGTGAACTCCTGGAGAGTTTCAAGAAGGATGCAAGAAGCTTTAAACTGAGGGCTGGCAAACATCAGCTTGAAGACGTGACGGACGTGTTGAAAAGTTTCCTCTCTGACATCGATGACGCACTTCTTACTAAGGAGCTCTATCCATATTGGATCTCTGCCTTAGGTAATGCATGTAACAGACTGTCACAAAGTGCTTGCCTTCTAACTGGAGAGTTACATTTTTAAAATCTTTGATAATCTAAAATTTAATTGAGAATAATGTACATATGGCTCAGAAGAGAAATTGTGCAAATACCAATAACTGTTTATGTCTACTTCAAAGGAAATTTATACTAATAATTGCTAAGTAAAGTTTTATATATTCAACTGTCAGTATATCTCTTCATGCTTACTCTGCTTGAACTTGGGAGATGCTATAGCCAAGTCCATGTGTGCTATTAATTTCTCATTAAGATTAAAATGAAAGTTTTAATACAAGATTGGTTTTATAATATTTCCCTGTCTGGCTCTTTTGGCTTTTCTCTGTCATTTATTCTTCCTCTTCAGAGTGCATAGGGATAATTTTTTACTGTTTATTTCCTCTAGATTCTGTCTAATAAAGTTACAAAACTTTGCTACAGTGTAAGAGAGTCTGTTTAAGGATTGATCCTAGAAAAGTAATTTATTAAATGACTAATTTGGTCAAATTGAATTCAGTAAACTTATATTTATATACATTAATTCAAAACAACTCCTTTTATATAAACATTACAATACACACTTTAAAATATAGACATTACCTTTAATTCTAACTTTCTGATAGAGCTATTTTTATTTTACATGTTATTTTATAGTCTTTGCCCCCACGACTATAATTTATAAATATTTATTTTATTAATAAACCACACTTTCCAAATATCTATAATGCTTTCAAAATGAAGATTTTTTTATTTTTTCAATTTTTAAAATTGATCATTGAGTTAAACTATAATTTATTAATATATTTCTCTCTTGAACAATTAATCTATTTGAAGGTTTTTTTTGGAAAATGACCTTTGAATTTGACTATATGGTATTCCTCTATTGAGAAATAGGATTTTCCTTTGAAAGTATTTGTTTATTTTAAAAATAAATATTATATTTGAAGGTATTAATTTTGAAATGTCACAAAGCATCAGTTTGAAAAATTATCCCAAGAATGACATTTACTTGTGTGTGCAAGAAGGGGTTAGTATTGTTATTAAAATGAAGCTTTTCACAATTTAACTACCTAATTCAGAAGTATTTTACTAGCTTACTGATATTTTTCAACAATAGGTTTAACTCTCATCATAACTCTAATATATGGAAGAAGTGATAGTATAATGTTTTGTGATATAAAATATGCAGTTAGATAATAATCTCTTTAAGCCCTTTTACCTTGCCACCCTGATTTTTGTTTTAAAAAGATTTTATTGTAAGTTAAAACTATGCAGTTATTTATAATATATTTTATAAAGACGTACAGTTTGTCTTTATTGTAAGATTAGGGATAAAAAATGTGACTGTCAAATTCAGTGACAAAGATGTCTTTAATCAGTCAGTCTACCAGGAGGGCGTAGTTGGGTGAAGGCAGCATGTGTCAGAGAGGAATGTGTTTGCTTTTCACTCGAATGTGAATTCTTTTGAGAATTTATTTGGAGGAGGCTTTGAATACCGAGTCAAATAGTCTTAAAGTCCTTTGCTTTTAATCCAGTGTAGCTCACCCTGACCTGTCAGAAGTGCCCTCTGTTGGATCTGGGAAGGCGAAACCAGAACTCTTTGGGTTACCTCATGGGAGAGCTCTCTTGGGTCCTGTGCAGCCGGGACAAAGAGTGCCTTACAGTGGCTACCACCTGTTTATATGCTATATAATCTACTTACTAAGAACACTGTGAAATTGTCTGATATCTGTGGCTAATTGAGTAATTCATTATGAGAACTGAAATCTGTCTTTAAGTTCCACTTTCTAATTGCTTAAGCTTTATTTTGAAAATATCTATTTTAGTTTTATAAGATTTATGAAAATATGCTGTATTAGCATGACTTCTGTTATGTGTAATGGTATTAATTACATTTTTATGGAATAAATACAGTCGTCTACAGTTAGAAACTGAGTAAATGAGGGTAAATGTTTAGATTATATAATAGTAGGCATAATAGTTAATTCTTAATTCACTTCCAGTATAGTCTCTGAATGTAATATAGATGTGTTCTCCTCTTGCTTTTAGAGAGTCATCTAGCAGAGGGTTAAGTCAGTATGATGATGTTTAGTTTTATAGATCTCCTGTGCGGGCTGAATCAGTACCAAAGATCTATCAGTTGCAGTTTTGAGCAGGAGTGTACTTCAAAAAGTATCACAGAATTTCTTAACTCCCCAGGGGTCCTAATGCCCTTTACTAGTGACTGTATACTTTTAAAGAATCATTAATGTGCTGCTGGCTTTCTGTGACTAGAATAGGTAGGGCCAAGCAGTCAATGGAAAAGTCTTGTTTCCCAAGGTAGTTGAGAATTGACAGGGACTATAGAAGTGTGATCCCCTTGAGTTACAAAGTTAGCACAAGTTATTTATTTGAAGAAAGGCCTTTTTATTTACTGTGAACTGGTAGGTTAAACCAAACCACCATTACCCTAGAACTTTGCGAGTTCCTGTGTCTAGTTTCTCTAAGTATTTGACTTACTGGGGTTAGGAGAGTGAAGGGTAATTTCTTCTACCTTCCTCTCCATGACTAACCAAGTTTGGCTGTGACAAAGGCAGAGAGTCTGTCCTCCTCTAAGTCAGTATCGTAGTTACTAGGGCCTGCACGTGACTTCTTCTAGTGTCACCTTACTTTTCAAAAGAGTTGAAGATACCAGGGTTGGTGAAAGTTCCTTTACATGGGCCTGCGGGGTAATGCACAAACTCATAGCTCTTGGGTGGTTTTAGTTTTGGAAAGATTTTTAGGATTTCATAAGGGAAAAATGATCAGAAATGTCATTTTCAAATATAAATAGTGACTTTTTTTTCCCATAGCCAGAGTTAAAATACATTTGGGTTATATATCTTCAATATGCTGCACTTCAGTTAGAGTTATTAATTGAATATATTCCTATTAGGTGAAATTCAGTGGTCCATAAAGTAAAAGATGAAACAACAACCCTGAGTTTTGACAGCCCTTCATTTTTAATTACAAAATATGAGAACTATAGCATATAACTCTGGAATGTTTATGTAAATCCTTTTCCAGAATTATAGAAGTTTGAATATTTTTCTATTGAAACTTGATTCTATCACTTAGTGAAATACAAACAATTGTGAGTACTACTTTAAAATAATGTTAAAAGGCAAATTTGTAATACAGGTTATTATTTTGGGCCTAAAGTTTGTTCATTTGTTTTGTTTTGTTTTGTTTTTTAACCTCCAGACACCCAAGATGACAAGGAAAGAATTAAAAAATATGGAGCATTTATACATACTCTTCCAGGGGTCAACCGAGCAACGCTGGCGGCTATAATTGAACACCTTTACAGGTGGGTAGATTCATGAATTTTCTAGTTCATTTTCAAACATGGCCCTTAATGCCCTTATTTCTTGAATTTAAAGCACTGTGGTTAACCTTCGACATGTGACTGTGAATCTTTAGACACTATCACTTTAGTGTCTCTGTTCTGTAATTAAGGCACATTTCAGATAAATAGCACTAGAGATTTTCTTAAGCGAATTAAAAATAATCATGTACAGCATCTTCAAATACATCCAGTGCATAAGCAAGAATTTTAAAGCTCATTTAAGAGGGACGTTGGAGGAGAGAAGAAAGGGACCAAAATTCTGTAGCAGGAATCTGTGCATATAGCATTTTCTCATGGGAACTCTTCATAAACTCTTATTTCTTTACTATCAGTTTGTATCTAACCTGATTCTGACAGATTGGTGTCAGACTGTTGATCAGATGAGGAAATCTTAAAAGTCAAGGACATTTTCTGTGTCAGACATTTTCTGTGTCAGGGCACGTAGTCCTCTGCATTTGGGAGGGTAGGAGGAGGCATATTATGGTAGCTTGAGGAATGCTATCTGAAGCTGAGGATGTTTGAAAACAACCTTTTACAGTCAAACAAAAGGTTTGTTTTGCTGTCAGCAAAAATTATTACAAAGACTTTATGAAGTATTAAATATTGCTTCAGGAGTGTGTTGTAACTTCCTACATGGATGCAGTACTTCCTTGAATTAATTGGTATAAAGCTGAATTCTACTCAAAGTACCTTATTTGGAGTCTAGATTCAGAAATCTTCCACAATCTCTCTTTTCTCTTCATCTTTCTTTTCCAGCCACCACTTTTCATATGTGTAAACTCTGTTACTGTAAAACTAATTTTCTTAATACACCACATAAATATAGTCTATATATTCTACAGTCCTATCTCTATGCCCATGAGACATTGGGGCAGATTTTCTTTTCTTCAAAAATTTTAATATGTGACCAGGGTACTACAATAAAGTTAATATTTTAAATACTGAGTTACACATCATTATTCTTAAAATTCTTAATTCATATTTGAATTTGAGATAACAAGGTCTTTCCCATCTTTCTTCCCTTCCTCCTTTTCTTCAGCTAACATATTTTAGCTTCTGTTATACTATGTGCAAGACAATGCCCATTAAGACTCCATGGAAACAGAAATATTTGATAATAATACATAAATGATAAAAGTAGTCTTAAGTCTGCAGTTTCCAAACTGAGCAAGTACCGAGGAGCCCTGAGATGTCACAGTGAACTCTGAGGGCCCTGCAAGGCATGTTATACGCTTTAAGGAAACCCAGCAATGTCAGGACAGGTTTTAGTACAGGAAATTTCAGCAGGAGACATGGACTTCTAGAAGAGGGAATGTCATTCATTGTGTGTTGAGGTCCATGGGATGCTTCAGATTTAAAGAGACATGTGAACAGGGTGTGAAAGAACGGAAGTATGAGAAATGAGCAAAGGATATTTTCTAGGAAATAGCTGTGCTGGGAGATGAGATGGTTTGTAGTTGCTGCCAAGAGGTTGTCAAAGGCTCTGTGGGATGTGCAAACATTTGGATTTCATTCCTTTAAGTGATAAGGAGTGAGTGATCCAATCTATTTTAGGATAATAACCCCTGTAATGGGGTGGATTGGGAGGAAGTTAGGATAGAGGCGAAGAAACTAATTAAGAAGCAGTTTCCTTGGGCTTCTGAGGAGAAGGCCTGAGTGGGGAGAAACTGAGTGGTAGGGTCTGAAATGTGGGGGATGCTAACGTGTGGGGGCAGAGAAATAAAGGAAGAAAAGGAAAAATACTATACTGTCCATACTTTGCTAGAAATTAAGGCCACTACAGAAAGTAAAGAGAAGAGGGGTGAAGGATACCGGAGGAGAATGCTTTTGCAGAAGTCTCAGGAAGAGGGAGAATGCTTGATAGTGTCCTCAGAAGCACGAGGTCAGTTTGGATAAGGTCAGATTGATTTAGCATTTAATTTTATCCATGCTCTAGATTAAAGAGCACTTCCTCCATCACTAGCATGTCCTTAATTCCATTCCCCAGATACTTATTACACGTTGTAGGTTGATTAAAGCAACACTCTCTCGACTGTGAGATGCTTGGCAGGTATGCAGGTGAATTTTCCAGGTGTTTACAGCATAATGTGTTAAGAGTACAGAAGTGGTTTTCATAGGGGTGTCCGAAGTTATTACATTCTTCTCCAGCAACTTGTAATTCTTTCTGCATCTTGTAAATCATGTAGGATGAGTGTACTTGCTTCATCTCTGCTATACAATTTGGCTTTTTATTATAAATTTCTGCCATTATCATATATCTTGATGTCGTGTTTACTCACTTTTTCTTGTACCTACTAGAATCTGCTCTTCTAGACAGATTCACTGACCTAAGTCTTGCTTTATTTCTTTCACCAGGTTGGTCTCCCTTTTTAAATATGTATTCTTAAAGTTTGCAAATGTAATTAATCAAATAAGCAGCTGCTATTAATATATATGTAGCAAGTGACAGATGGAGAGCACTGATAAATGCTTCCATGTGTATTCCCTTAGTGTTCTGCATTTTTATCAATGTAAATTTCCTTTTATTAGGGTGATGGCTGTAGTTTTTGTATTTTAAAAAAAACTCTTTGAACTTGCATTTGTGAATACTTTAAAATTTAAATGCTTTTTGTAATACCACGTGTAGCCTGCTGATTGGGAGAATTGACTTGTCTGTTCATTGTAAAAAGCCATTCTTAGTTATATCTAAGAAAAGTATAGTTGTATTTTTAAATTGTGTGCTTTTTGAGAGCTAATACCTCATTTTGAATAACCATACAAACATGCACTACCAGGTAATTTCTCACCTGATAATTTACTTTCTGGAAAATTCAGCCCAGGCCTGCACATTGAATTTTGGACACTCTACGCCTCCCAGTTCACCTTTCTTGCCTTCTCTCCTAGTTACCTACTGCTCCTTTTTGCCTCTTTCATTTATGCTGCAATCCAGCAGTCATTTCACGCCATTCTGCAAGCACACCTTTATGCCTTAGCCTCAGGTTGTCCCGTTATCTAGAATTGTTCCTATACAGTGGGTCCTTCCTCTAAATCAGCACTCCAGTACTGCTTTGTAACTTGTAGTAATATCTTCTTTAACAGTATTTTGTTATGTTCGTAACTAGACTATTCACTTCTTGGAAGGAAGAACTCTATTTTTTTTTAAATCGCCACTGCACCTTTTATGTCAGAGACTTTCAGTGTGTGTGTTAAAAGGAAATGATAGACATGTGTCCTAAAGAGCTATGTTTTTCCCTAACAGGGTTCAGAAATGCTCAGAAATCAATCAGATGAACTCCCATAATTTGGCCTTGGTCTTTTCATCCTGTTTGTTTCAAACTAAGGGACAAACTAGTGAAGAAGTCAATGTAATCGAGGACTTAATTGATAATTATGTTGAAATATTTGAGGTAAATATTTTATATCCTGTTATTGTTAAAATAGTTTTGATGCTCCTTCTTGCAAATGAAAATATGTATTTTCAGATGTTTTTATTCAGGTCTTTATGAATATTTAAAAATAAAGAAAATAAAGGATGGTTATATACTTGTATTTAATTTTTCAAATATAACTAACTTTTTAAGCTATAGCTATTTATTTAAATTTGGCTGCTTTTAAAACGTTTTTACCATTTGCTGTCTGTTGGACAGAATATTTCTATTTATAGTGTTTTTATGTATTTTTTTCCTCAGTATTTGTATGCATTAAGTATAGGTATGTAGAGGTGTGAACTTATGAATTTACAAATTTGGTAATAAATGCCAGGCTGTTACATTCTCCAATTGAAATCATTTTAGTGTTTTCTTTTAATTATGTCTGAATTGGAAAGGACAAAAATTCTGAAATATTTTTCTGTGGTTTTTACTAAGTCATCTCTGTTCTAATTATTAGACTTTAGTTTGCTATTTTATGAAGTTAGTATTTTCATGTTTCACCAGAAAACTGTTAGAATAGGAATAATTTCTTAGTTCAAAGAATTAAAAATAGGAAACAAACCCAGAATTTGAATATTTGGGAAATACAGGGACCTGGGTCAAAAGTCCTAATATAAATCAAAGGTCCAGCTCCGTCATTTGTTTCTGGCATCTCAGTTTTGTCATTTAAACTTTTTGAGCATTCCAGTAAATGGTGCTTTATAAGATTACTTGTTTTCCAGGGCTGTAGATATACCAGATGAAATCACATGAGTTAATGTAATAAGTTACTATTTGTAAAGTTCTTACATTCCTGTAATAACTAATCACAAGATTCCTTAGCAAAGAGAAATAAACTGTTTTAATAAAATAAAATAACACAGTTTGTATTTTAATTTATATAGGAATGGACACCAGAACTGTCGGATTCTCTTCGCTCTTTATTCTGCTTTTGTTTTCTTTCTATATATGTTTACTGTTTTTGATCAACAGCAATTTCTGTGCCATAATTCTGATGCTGAGAAATGAAAGAATTAGAAAAGACATGTGTGGCTTTGCATGCTCTCTTTATTTTTTATAGTTGTACCGATCCATTAATAAAAAATAAATGGTTATCTTCATAGTTTTGCTAAATCCAGCTTTAACTAAATGGTGGAAATTTCATAAGCACTTAATGTACATTTTAATTTGAGAAATGAGTCTTGTCTCTCAACCTACATAAACTCTTAAACCAGTCATCTACCCCTTTGGTTATTAAATTGCCTTGGCAAAGGGGTTTGCATTGATGGAATCTGTAGCCTGAAGTAGTATCATTATAAAATGTCCTGACCTTTATCAAGCTGGATCTTGTTGGCTTTATTTCTGTCCTGGCTGTGTGGCCCCACACTGATTAACATGGCCATTCTCATTTATTTTTACTTGTTGGTCTTTAAATTCCTAAAGAAACTTATGTGAGGATGACTACCATCACTCCGTGTATTTTATTAGAATGTCCCAAATTATATTTTAAACAGGTTAAAGAAGATCAAGTCAAACAAATGGACATAGAAAATAGCTTTATTACCAAGTGGAGAGACACTCATGTGAGTAGTAATAGTTAGATCTCCAAAGGGAAAAAAATATTTAAAAAACACAAAAACAAACATTTTCATGGTAAATAAAGACATTTGTTGTATTTATTTTCAAGTTTCTATTTGAAGCAAAGTAAAAGTATTGGGCAAAGGGAACCAAGATAAAATAGTTGTATAATTCTGCAGCATGATGCATGTATGCAAAATACCAGAGTATGTTAATGTTAATTTTTCAAAATGTAGAAATAAAAGTTAGTTTTAATCTTATCAAAGTACCCTTTATAAAATCAGTTTTCATTTATAAAACCACTATTTAAAATGGCAGTGGATTTCACAGGAAGTTTTTAAAGCCAAAAATACTAAATTGAAAATTCAGATTCCCTAATGATTCTTTCCATTATGATTTTGAATATATAAATTATTTCTTATATGCTTTTGCTTTGCCTGCTTTTGGATGATTACATTAGTGGATATATTTCTATGTGATCTTTGTAACATATGCTAATTTGTCTAAAGTTGATTTTTCTAGCTCTTCTTTTGCTTTCCTTAGTTGTGTTATATTGGACTTGTGTATTTAGGTTGCACTACACTTTTCTAGGGGACCTTTCCTTGTTTGATGATTATTCATTGGATTTGCTTAAAATTGATCTTTAATTTTCTTCTAATAAGTAGGAATTAGAGTGGATTCAAGGTACCGATGTAAATAATAGAAATGGGTCAAATATATTCTGTTTATGAGATACACTCAGAGAATGTAAGGAGGCTCAGAAGCTTCCTTATTTGTCAAACCTTAAATTTACCTCTTTCCTGAAATATCCACTGCTAATTAGAATAGTCATCAGAACTATCATTCCATATGAAGGAGACAAGGACATGACTTCATTTTAATGCCCAGATCCCTGAATACTAATACTGTAATAGTAACTATAATAACCTGAAGAAGTATTTCCTTTATTTTGACCCAAGGCAATTAATGTAGCCTCCAGGGGACTTAGCTGTAACACTAAAAATATCCAGTTCATTATCACTTAGTTGTCTTGGATTCTTGCCTTTTTGGGACCATTTCAGTCATGAAATAAGGGATTGTGTAATCCCAAGGGACTAGCATTACCCATATTGTTATCAGATAAAGTATTTGTACCCTTCTGCATCTTTGTTTTTTATATTCATATTCCAATAAAGAATATGAGTCTTAAATGCTTTCTAATTAAGTAAACAAAATAAGAAAAAAAATTTTATAAAATAGAATGTTTGGGAAAGGAAAGAAGTGTTTGGAAAAATGTCTTCTTTTGCTTGAGCTTTTCTCTATTTCATCCAACTCTCCTCCATTGTATTTTTCTGACAGTGTCTATGTCTTATCACAGTTTGAAGTTCTTAGCTCTGCTTGCTTTTGGCTTCCCCTATGAGTGTGTGGTGTTGGCTGTTTTAATTTTTAAAAAGTGTTCTTCCTGGAGAGTTAGTTGTTTATGCAAACACATTGAAAAGTAAAAATGTCAACTGTAGTTTTTCTTCCCTAGAATCTTTGTATAGCATCGAAAGTGAGAAAGAAAAAATTGGAAACAAGATTTTCTAAGTCTGTAGTGTCAGAATAATTAAGGACACTTCTTCAAAGTACATTTTAAATATTTTCCCCACGAATTTACTCATCAGGTTTTACTCTGAGGCAAATTTAACTTCAGAATGAATGTTTCTCCATGAAGATTGTTTTTTAATTGGATGATGAATATTATTTCTAAGTGGTTACACAACTTAAGGGAATTTCTGAAAACTGCTCAAAATATTTTTCATAGATTCATTTAGTTCTTTGTAAATCTCCATTTTACTGTCAATCTCTACATAGTAGTATCTTATGCTTTTTATTTTCTGGATTGTATCTTCTTCACTTGGTATGTCTTCTCGAATATAATAGTGACCCAGGATAGTGCTAATGGTTGGTTGGGTCAAGATAATTAAAAACTTATCTTTATTATCTATTTTATTTTATCACATTACTTTTATTTTTTTGTGCTAAATGTATGTTCTCTTTTAATCATTGGTATTATGCCCACACTACAGCTTAGAGCAGAATTATATATGACTCATTTTCACAACTCATTTTATTCTGTTTAACATACATGGTGATGGCTCTTTCAACTTCTGTTGCTATAGTCAACATACTTTCATTGTAGCCATATTCATTATTTCAGTAAGAATATAAGGGTATTTGAGGACTCTGAACTCTTGAGTAAGAGATTAAAAAGAAAAAAACAACTCATTGTGACTGTTGTTGCTGATTGCAACATTTGTGTAGATTCCTTGTCCTTAATCGGCCACGTCTAGAAAATGGGTATCATGGTGCTGTTAACAGGAAGATTGGCTCATTTTATTATTATAAAATAGTCAGGAATATCTAACTGTCTTGGACTTTCTAACTGTCTTGTCACATGTGTGTTCTTGCAACATGGTTACACTTGCTGTCTTCACACCTGCCCTTTTCTAGGTTTCCCAGGCTGGAGACTTGTTAATTGAAGTGTATGTAGAAAGGAAGGAACCTGACTGCAGTATTATAATTCGGGTGAGTCCTAAAGGTGGATGGAAAGAGTACTGCTGGAGATCACAAGTGTTAGCATTAATTCACATGTCTTGAATTTTTCCATTATTTTACACAGGTAATTACCATGACTGATGACAGGATTGACTTTTCATACCAATATCCTCTGGGAATTCCATGTTTTAGTCACTCGAAAAAGGACCATCATATGTGCTTTAGGTTAAGGTTAGGGTTTTCCATAGGTTTTAGAAAATAGCCTGAGCTTAATTCTTTGCTCCTATTCCTAGCTTCTTAATAATAGGCAAACTACTTACTCGGAACCTCAATCTTCTCACCTATAAAAGGAAGATATATTACAGTATGCTTGAAACATCACTGTTTAATAAATATAACTATTATTATTATTCTCTCACCTTTATATCTTGGATCTTAGCTTCCAGTCTTCCATTTTATTTGAATATTGGATAGTTCTGTTCTTTTTTAAGACTATTAATCATTTTTTTCTGAATTAAAAATAGTCTTCTCGTGCTACCATATTCAGTACTTAGTCGGCTTTAGGAAGAGTTACAGGGATGTTTCAAATTTCTGCTTCTCTATGAGGTGTAGACATTCTACCATGTAGCCATAGAAATTCAGGTTTAACTCTTCATCTTTTTTAGAGTTAAAAGTTAACTAGTCTTAATATTAGGTATTTCTGGACTTTGTTAAACATACATTGTAATTATTAATTTATATATTTTTAATAATTACATATTATGACTCTGGCACTGGCTGCCTTACTTAAAACACGGAGCTGAACTACTATGAACACAGGCTTTGGTCTTGTGACTTGGCCACATCGTATTTCTTATGCGGATGAGGTGATGGGACTTGAGGAAGTAGTAGCCATCACTAATGTTAGAATTGGTATGCACAGCACATGACTTAACTCCATCTATACCTAAATTCTCTAAGTAGCTTGATTTCATTTACTAATGAAGCCATAGAAGAAACTATTACAACTGAGCAAAATTTTTGTTATTTTAAGTACAGTATTTAGATAAAGGACTGTCTTGTTTCACCTTCCAACTCTGAATTCTCTTCAAAAACATTGCAAAAACTATACAAAAATAATCATTAAAATTTGTTTAATGCTTAAGACTTGGTTAAAACTCTTTACATTTATCTCAGCTGATCATTACCTCAACCCAGGTGGCTGGTAAAGTCGGTAGTGTCTTAAGTTCGTATGAATAGAAAATGGGGATTAAAAGCATTAGAGTAAAGCCAGATTGCAGTCCTAGATCATCATGTTCCAAAGCTGATATTTATTATACTGATTTATTATATTTTGCCATGTACAGTGCTCAAATTTGTGAGGAAATAGTAAGGACTTGCATTATACATGGGCGGTAATAATTCCATATCTATATAAATATTTTTAATTCTTTTATTTATGCATATGAGTTAAAAGTGTAACTCTAGAACTCAATAACGATACCCATATTCAAAGTAATACTCTGCAATATGGTAATCAGTTTTTATTTATATAAAAAATTTATACATAGAATTTCTTGTACTTTGTATCTGTTCTTGTGTTTTGTAATTGTTATATAAAATTTCTTGTACCATAATATGTTAAAAAATAAATGCTAAAATTTCTTTATAATACAAAAAACAAGTACTTAAATGTAAACGAATAAAAATTAGAATTGAAAAATTAAAAAGAAAGATTTTTTTCCCTGCAAGTTTGGGCCAAAAAAGTGGGTGTGCATTGTATATGGGAGTGCATTGAAATAATTCACTGCTAGTGTTTCTACTGCTTAAAGGTCTCCACTTTTCCCAGATACTCTTTTTGTTTTCTTTTATGTTTATGTTTAATTGGACTTTACTAAATGGAATACAGTGGACTTCATTGTATAATTAATGTACTCCAAAGAAAGCATTAAATTTTGCAAAATGTAAAAAATAGACTGTATGAGTTACATGTAATGAAAAATATTATATATTATTTATACATGTGCAATCTGCTTATGATCAATGATAGAGAAGAGAAATAGAAATGAGAGCATTCCTTTTCTAGGAAAATTTTTAAATAGGCACATACTTTCACTGAAAATGTGCAGTTGGAATGTGCTAATGCTGAAGACATCTTGTATTTGTTTAACATTAAATTCTAATTGAAGAAAGCCAGCTTGCTTTTGGCCAGCACGCATTTAAAACTGGTTAAAACAAAAACAAGAAGAAACAAATGAAAAATCTCAAAAATCCTTGGGGAAGATGGTGTGCTTATGCAATGGCCTGAGGCTTGGGGCTCTTGTAGAGCTGGACCCCGGGCTGGCACTGCAGACTCTGCCCTGTGCCCTGCATTCCTGGTCCCAGCATCCGTTGGTATCCCACCATCTGTCGCTTCACATGGCCAGGCATACCACAGACCACTACAACCCTAGGGCTTGTTGGCATGGCAGATAGCAGTCAACTGTGCATAATTCAGGCATCAGACTGAATAAACCAAGCCACTTTGAACTCTTGATTATAGAACTGACAAGTGAAAACTTTTATTCCTGCTTCTAGGAATCCAGTTCCTTTAGATTTGCTGTTTTGTCTGTGTGAATGACTAGGTGTATTCTTCCTCCTCCTGAGGGATCCTAATTGCTCACTACATGAGATAAAAAAGCCTTCCTAATGATGCCTGTGCTGTAGTATTTTTGCACTCATGCTAAAATGTATTCCATGTTATGGCGATCTGGGCAGGGTGTTTTCCCTGAGTGCTTAGAGATGCTAGTAAAACATACTAGAAGAAACTTGACATACCCCAAAATGGTGGATGGCAAGTACTGTTGCTCTAGCATAAGGCTATGTCTATGTCTGACATATATTATGAAGAAATTTTTCCTCTTTTACAGATATCTCCAGTGATGGAAGCAGAAGAATTAACTAATGATATATTAGCAATTAAAAATATTATTCCTACAAAAGGTGATATCTGGGCCACATTTGAAGTAATTGAAAATGAAGAGCTAGGTAAGTGATTTTCATGCTAGGGATTCTTAAATTCCTTATAGTATAAGGAAATACTACTTTGTGATGTCATTACAAACATTGTATGTTTTTCTGAAGAATATGAATTGCCTTCTACCTTAGTGCATGTGTTGATAAATTATTGCCGCTTGAGCTTGCCCTGCTATCATTTTACTCATCAAAATAATTAGATTACTTTATTGACTGTAAAAATATAGTGCAAAGCATTAGGCCTCTGTGTTGCTGCCTCAGGAAATAAGGTCTTTGTTTATGAGGACATGCAATTTGATTCGTAATAATATTCTAAATGTCACTACCACCATCCATCTTATTCCTGGATGCTACTTATTTAACAAAAACCAAGAATGTTGATTTAGAAGATTATTACTTTTAAAAATAATTTTGTTTTAAGTCTATCAGAAGCTTTTTCCTTTTCATCTGCCTTTAGTGTAGTGGATCAGATATTTTGTCATCTTTTATCTCTGATGTGGAAGTATAAGGAGAGCTTTTAAAACACCTTGACTACCCCAATAGCAAAGTGCTGAGTAAGCTTAACATTCTGTTGACACCGTTTGGTGATCTTTAAAGACATTCTGTGTCTTTTTTTTTTTTTTCCTTAGAAGTAAAAAAGATGCAGGACATCTTTGAGCCTTGGCCATCTGTCTAGCTGATACCTACTAAGGTCCTGGGACCCTTTCAAGCATAGCTGTCACACTGCCAAAAGTAAAATCTTGCCACCTGCAAGCTTAAGATAAAAATTAAAATTCCGCATTGAAATACCCTACTGTGTATTATTAGGAGTGTTGTAATCATTTTAAAAATGGAATGGGATTAGCATGTACTTTATCTCTCATTACTCCATCTTGATGTTTTTATTCTTTTATATCTTTTTTATCAGGCACAGCTTTTTAAAAATCAAATTTGTTTCAGTATTCACTGTGAAGGTTCAGTCACTCTTGTGCTTTGGTGGTTCACATGGTGTTTCCTCCATAGTCAGGCTCAGGCTTCCCCACTCACTGGAAGTGCTCCGACGAGTGACTCCTGGGACTGCTCTTGCAGGGCCATGTCTAATGGGTTTGCTCAGGCTTTACTTTTTGTGTCTTTTCCATGGCATTTACTGTTCATGACCATTCCCTTTTTCTTCAAAGGTTTTCACTCTGTTTTGTGCAAGGCTAAGTCTCCTCCTGGTCCTTGAGTCATTTTATCTCATTTGTCAGTTCTTCCTGTCTGTTCCCTATCAGGGGGTGTCTGCTGCTCCCGTGTCCTTTGCCGTCTCTTCTCATTTGGCATGTTCCATGTGGATAAGCTCTTCCATTCTTTTGCTTCACTAACATGTGTGAGCTGGTATTCCCAGATGTACTTTTTCTCTTCTGGTCTCCAGCTCACCAGTTTACCTTCTTTAGAACCCAGACGAAGGGTGTTATTGTAGTTTGTCTCATCCGTTTTCATAGTGCCCATCACATGGCCTTAGATTAATCTTTCTGTGGGAGCTCCGTAGAAGAAAGGAGGGGCTCTCCCTGTTTTTCTGTCTCTAGTGTCTGGCACAGTGCCTACCATGTAGTTGCCATATAGTTAAAATCTTACGCATAAGTGAGCCACAGTTTTGCATGACAGTGTGGTTGGTTCAATGATGGCAGAGTCTTTTGATTTTTGTTGTTTAATTTTAAGAAAAGGGGCTAAGTTATCAGCTTTATCATTTTTGTAAATAAAAGGTAACTGTCAGCACTACTGCCAGAATTATCTTTCTAAATCACAGATAGGATCATGTTTTGCCACCATTTAAAACTCTTTGATTATTTCCTCATCGTCTATCCATCCTGCAAGATCCAGCTCAATTACCCCTTGCTCTGTGATGATACTTAATAGACATAGTTCTCACTGACCTTTTCCTGATAATTTGCCTATCGATCTATAGTACTATATACTGTTCGGCTTCTGGAATAGTAGTGTGTATGTATCTGGTTCTGTCCTGCACCACATATTCTTTAGGGCATCTACCATATTGTTTTACCTTTATATCTCTCACTACCTCTAGCATCATGCATTAATGTGGAATATAGCCTACAAATAGCTTGTTAACTGAGGTGGAACTTAAATGCATGCTGAACCTGAGTGATGTGGGTGGTTGCACCTAGGATAAATGAATCCAAATACGGAAGGCACATAAAAAATGATGCTTTCTTGTAGGTTAGGAACCACTAGGAGATCTCAAGGCCCTGGTTAGCTTTTAGACAGTTGGCTGTCTCCTGTATGCTGCTTTTTCTGTTTTTTTTGTTTTGTTTTGTTTTGTTTTGTTTGTTTGTTGGGAGATCACAGCATAATAATGATTACTGGGGTTCTGCAGGTAGTCATCCTCTTCCTGCCACCTTAGTTTTCTCAGGGATGGAGTCAAAGTATGCCTCTTGGTCACAGCATGGGCACTCTCTGCCTTTGGGCATTGGTCCTCTCACCTGAGAGAAGCAAACAGAATGGATAAGGGTAGGAAGAAACTCTATAATAGAAGAGAGATTACAGTATATCTGGAAATAAAATCGAGGAATGTGTACCCTGAAAATGACTGATCACCAACTCGCATGTGACAGTTAGTGCATCACAAACGGTACGATTGAATGGGGGTGTTTTGGTTTTTTTTCTTCATTTCTTTCATTTAAAAAAAGGTTATCTTAAGCTATAAAAAAACTAAGAGACCTCAAGTTGTTTTGATTTGTGAATGTTCAACTATATAATCAAAGTAGCATCCCAAGTATATCAGGCAAGCATGTGTTTGATGGAGTTAAGAATTCAAATTTGGCATGTTTTTGATGTTTGGTCACAGTTTAAGTAGAAATCACCAGAAGAGAAAACTAAGATGATTTTTATGGCTCTTAGAGGAATAAAGCTAGGAAAGCAACCAAGGGCCAGTGATTGTTGGCTTACTGCAGCAGAGGGACCTTGTGGCTCCATCTGACCTCCTGAAATGTTAAAAGCTTCATTTCTAGAAACAGGAAGGGAAGATAAAGCGAAACATAAAAAGAAGATAAAATTGACATCTTGGTAGCCACAAGATTGTAGTTGATGGGAAGAATGCCAGCAAGGAATTGGTGCTTTTTCTGATGCAAATCCTCCAAGGAGGGAAGTAACCCAAAATAAATAGATAAATGGATGAATAAGTGAACCAGAAGTGCTGGGTTTCATTTCAGGCATCTGTAAATGATAAAGTGGTAGTTCTCTACCCTGTCATGTCCAGGGCCCCCATTATATAATAAATATGTGTATTTTGTAGTGTTTCCTTTACTCTCTAGAGATAACCTGTTATACTCATTTTTAAAATCAATATATTCTTGTTATAATATAAAAATTAGTAATAGGAAATATGTAATATAACATAAATGATGCCACACTCCTAAATGGTCAAAGATAATGAAAATAGGTTCTTACACCTATAAGGAATCCCATGGACGTGCTAGGTACAAACGCAGGCTGATAGAAGCACATCGGTTTGTGACTTACACATCGTTAGAAGCATCGCTGTTGTTGGCGAAATGGTGTCTGAATCCATTTGGGCCGCTGTAACAGAACTGCAACGACTGGGTGGCCTCCAAACAACAGAAATGTCCTTATCACAGTTCTGGAGGCTAGGACTTCCAAGATCAAGGTGCTGGCAGATTGAGCGCCCGGTGAGAGACAGCTCCCCAGTGCGCAGAGTGCTGTCTGTGTTCTCACGTAGAGGAAGGCGCTCTGTGGAGTTTCATTCATCAAGTCCCATCTGCGAGGACTCGGCCTTCCGAAGGCCCTACCTCCTAGCACGATCACACTGGGGGTTAGGTTTTCAGCCTAGAAATTGGAGGGGCGGGGGGCCAACAGTCAGACCACAGCGAACGGTGAACAGTTCTTAGGACGTTCTGACAAAGAAGGATCTTGTTTGGCTTATATGGCAGTCAGACTCCTGAAAAATATATGTCATATTAACCATATAAAATATTTTGAGAATTCATATGTAAAACTAAGTTAGAGTTTAGGCTTAGTTAATTCATAGGTAGGTTTTCCTCTAATTCAGTGGTGTCCAACTATGGACTTCCCTGGGCCACGTTGGAAGAATTATTATCGTGGGCCACACGTAACATACACCAACACCGACGATAGCTGGTGAGCTATAAAAGGTTGCTGAAAAATCTCATGTTTTAAGAGTTTGTTTTGGGCTGCATTCAAAGCCGTGCTGTGCTGCAGGTTGGGCACAGGCCTCCCCTAAATGAATGTCTGGTGGGAGAGGTGAAATTTGTACTAGAAAGAGAAAAAGCCTTCCTTGGTCTCACTCTTTGGAAGATGCTAAGCATCCTTGACCCACTGACACAATCATTAGGACAGGCTGAATCCGTCCTCGGAGAGGCTATCACCTTCATCCAAAACTGACCTTCTAAAGTATGCTGTTATTTTAATGCTTTACCTTAAAACTGAACCGATCCTCTGCTGATACAACCCGGTGTCTTCTATAGGTCCTTGACATGCTGAAAAAATAACCGACTGAGGATCCTCATTTAGGTGGGTTTTTCACTGAGAGGTTCCGGCGTGTGAAACACTTTCTATGCAGCAGTATTGTTACAAAGCGCTTTCCTGCTCCTTCCTCAGAGCTACTGTGATGTAGAAGATCTGTTCGTTTTTAATCGGGATTCTTTCCAGCCCTTTTCTTGATTGACACAGAAAGTGCTGTCATCCTCTGATTCTATGGATAGGACAGAGAGAGACTTGCACAGCTCTAAGTTTGACACTAAGAATTTAATTATTGGGGAAGTCTTAATTGTCTCAGGAAATCCTGTGTCATTACTGCCAGAAATTTAATGACGATACCCATAATTTCAAGTGAAAAATGAATAGTTCTCTTTTTAACAAGGGAGGCCAGGTTTATTCTGTGAACATGATTTTAAACTATTAATAATGTGACTTACATAGCAAAGGACCACCTCCATATCCTGTTCTCAAATAACTGCACTGAATTTTCAGCAACTTTTATGCTATAACTAGTATGCAAATGAGTTATTTATTTTCAGGAATGCCCTAATGCCAAATGACTTACATAACATGTAATCTAACATGACAAATAATTGTAAATGTAACTATAAATAAAAGTTGTAGGAATTTCTATTGCAGCAATGTTTGATGACTCAATTTTTCTTGCCTCTGATCTCTTTCATAAGGTGGATTTTAATGTCTTTTTTTAATTATAATATTTGACAGTTTAATAAACATTTATCTTTTCATTCCATTTTTCAGCTCTGCTTTTATGTAGGAACTTGAATCTTCAGGATTTCCATTCTGGAACATTTTATACTGTGATGCTGATGTCAAAAAAACTTGACTTATTTTTTTGCAAATCTATATTTGCCTTTATATCTGCTGTAATATATGTCAATACAACTAAAAACACGTTAGAGCTATCACCATAGTACCTACTTACAATAGGGACCCTCTTTAATGTAAATGGCCTGATATTTGGAAGTCTCATTACCAATTTCATCTTATAATAAGGAAGTAAGCTTTTATTTTAATTCATATACTGTTTTCCAGTTAAGAATGTCATTCTCACCTTCAGGCCAACTGCAGCACTGTTAGTTTTATTAAGTGCAGGTAGTTGGAACTATCTGGCTATTATTTTCTACTACCTTCTCAAAAAGGATAAAGAAGTGAAGGGGAAGTGTGAATTGGCATTCTTTTTCATTTGGCTTATGTTATCTTGTTCAAGCTTCCAAAAATGTGTTGGTGAGTTGATAATTTTTTTCTCCAAATTGCATGTGAGAAAAATCATCATGTGGGGTTTACATACGTGCCCAAAATAAAACTGTGATATTTAAGATTTGGGGCTGTAAAGTCAAATAGATTTGAGGTTCAAAGCGCTGCTCCGCACTTGTCCCAGCTGTTTGACTTTAGACAAATGACTGAATGTCCCTGGTCATTGGATTTCCTTACATGTAATTCTGAAGAATAATATTTAAGGAAGAGTGAGAACTGAAAGTGATAACTGATACAAAATATCCAGGATTCAGACTGTCTGATACCTAGTTGTTACGGCAGAAATGGCAACTGTCCATGGGATTCGAAGAGTCCCAAAGTTTGCAAGTGGTAGGAGCAAGAATTATGTAACTTCAAATGCAAAGAGAGTGCTTACTCTGTAAGTAGTGCCTTTTAATTATATTGCAGGTGTGTCCCCTCTGCTATTATGTTATTTTATAACCAGAGGTCGGTAGCTCTCAATCCCTTTCACCTCTTCTGCCCTTGCCTACACTCTTCTCCCCTCTGAAAACCATTAGGTTGCTCTTTGGATCGTTGAATCTGTTTCTGTTTTGTTTTCTTTTAGATTCCACATATAAATTTCAATCATATGGTACTTGCCTTTCTCGTTGTGTCTTATTTCACTTAGCATAATACTCTCTAGTCTAGGTCTATCCATGTTGTCACAGATAGCAAGATTTCATTCTTTTTTATAGGTAAGTAATATTCTATTGCCTATATGTACCGTGTCTTTTTCATCCGTGCATTCACTAATGCACACTGGGTTGTATCAATATCATAGCTATTGTATACAGTGCTACAATGAATGTAGGGGGTGCATGCATCTTTTTGTGTTAAGGTTTTGGAGTTTTTTTACTTTTGTTTCTTTGGTTTTGCTCGTTCTTTTGTTTGTTTCTGGATAAATACCCAGAAGTGCAATTGCTGGGTCATAAGGTAGTTCTACTTTTAGTTCTTTGAGAAATGTCCATACTGTTTCCCATAGTGGCTGCACCAATTTACAAATCCACCAGTAGTGCACGAGTGTTCCCTTTTTCCCACATCTTCACCAAAATTTGTTATTTGTTGTCTTCTTGTTGATAGCCATTCTAACAGATCTGGGTAATATCTCTTTGTGGTTTTGACTTGCATTTACTTGATGATTAGTGATGTTGAGCATCCTCTTATGTGTCTATTGAGCATCCATATCTCTTTTTTGGAAAAATGGCTATTTAGGTCCTCTACCCATGTTCTAGTTATATTTTGGTTTTTGTTGTTGTTTTCTTTCTTTGATACCGAGTTGTATGAGCTTTTTATATATTTTGGATAGTAGCAACAACTTGGATATATCATTTGCAAATATCTTCTCCCATTCAGTAGATTGCTTTTTCATTTTGTTGATGATTCCCTTTACTGTGCAAATGCTTCTTAGTTTGATATACTCCCTTTTGGTTATTTTTGTTGCCCTTGCCCAAGGAGACATCCAAACAAATATTGCTAACACCAATCTCAAAGACTGTACTGCCATTGTTTTCTCTTAGTAGTTTTATAGTTTCAGGTGTTGCATTTAAGTCTTTAATCCATTTAGAGTTCATTTTTGTATCTGATAGGTTCATTTTTTTTTTTTTTTGCATGTATCTGTCCAGTTTTTTCAACATCTTTTATTGAAGAGACTGTCATTTCCCCCATTGCATATTACTGCTTCCTTTTTCACAGGTTAATTGACCATCTAAGCATGGATTAATTTCTGAGCTTTCTATTCTGTTCCATTGAGCTATGTGTCTGGTTTTGTGCCAGTACCCTGATGTATTGATTACTATAGCTTTGAAATACAGATTGAAATCTGGAAGTGTGATATCTTCAACTTGGTTCTTTCTCAAGCTTGCTTTGGTTAAATAGGGTCTTGGTTCCATGTATATTTTAGGATTATTTGTTCTAAGTTCTGTGAAAGATACCATTGCTGTTTTGATAGGGGTTGCATTGAATCCATAAATTACTTTGGGTAGTTTGGATGTTTTAACAGTATTAAATCTTCCAGTCCATGAGCATAGTACATCCTTTTTTTTATTTGTTTCTTTAGTTTCTTTCATCAGTGTCTTAAGTTTTCAGACTACAGGTCTTTTGCCTCCTTTAGATTTATTCGTAGGTGTGTTATTCTTTTTGACAATTGTAAATGGGATTGTTTTCTTAATTTCTCTATCTAATAGTTCATTAGTAGTGTATAGAAACACCACAAATTTCTGTGTACTATTAATTTTGTATCCAGTAACTTTAATGAATTTATTTATTGTAATAGATTTTTTGTTTTTTTTTTTGTTTTTTTTTGGTGGAGTCTTTAGGGTTTTTTAATATGTAATATATCTGCAAATAGTTCTTCCTTTCCAAGTTGTATGCCTTTTTATTTATTTTTCTTGTCTCACTGCTGTGGCTAGGTCTTCAAATTACAATCTTTTATTTTTAAATACAGTTAATTCTAACTGCAACCTCCATTAATAGAAGACATCCAATTTGTAGGTTAATCAACAAGTGAAATATAGCTGTGGCAACTTATGGGCAATTATGATCTTTGCCAAATTCTTTAGAAAATTATTTGAAGGAAAAATAAAATTGATACAGCACAATAAATTTTCTCTGGCTTTACAAAGAATTATATTTTGTCTGCTGATCCATATACAAATATTTTTTATTAATTATAGGCCACCATAGAAATGCATAAGGTACCTTGTTCCTCAAGTATTTGCGGAACATCTCTCATGTACATACTCAGCACTCTGTTGTGTACTGGGGATATATTTGTAAACAAGAGTGAAGTCAGCCTTTAAGACATAGGGCCCATTTACTCATTTTTATTTATTTTGAATTGCTGTCATCGTTGGCTTGTTCCAATAAGTACAAAATGCAGAACTGCATTACATTGTGCTGAATAGTAAGCAAAAATTGGGTTATTTAGACTGGAATTGTAAAATTTGCTTTTTTTCTTCTGTGGACCTAGGATTATTGATAAATTCTAGAATTCTGTGGACATAGCAGGGGAGACTGGTATTAAAGAGGGTATAATATATATTTGTTGTGTTTACTTGTGATTTTATTACCAATTAAAATATCATTGTTCATATATATAAGTATGATGCTATTGGCACTCTTTCTTGTTTGTCATTCCTACCTAAGCAAAACAAAAAGCCAAAGTTCTGTGTGCTTTACATTTGGGAGGGTATGGAAGAGTTGAGTTGACTTCCTATGGCTATAATACTGGGAAAGCTGTATCACCATCTTTGTGTTAGAACTTATGTTCTTGCTCTTTCAATGATCCTATTTTTAGTATATTCTAAAAAGGTTTGAATTTCTCTTTTCCCACATATGCACCTTTTGTAACATTTTATTAACTGATTGGCATATTTTGATCAGCAAAACACTTTCCTTTGAAGCTTTGATTGTAATTGTAAAATCTTTTTTTTTAACTTTGTGCTAAGAACTTGTGATGCATGTAAAAATATGATTGCTTAAAACAAAATGTGTATGGATGAGTATTAATCAAGAGGAAATACTTAAGATGTAATAACTTCTTTTGATCTCTCGATGGTTAGTGTATAATATTGCCACATAACATTTCTGATTGATAGTTCCACTAATATTAATAGTTAAACATAGATCACTCAGTAGTATTTTATGATTATTTTGATATGTTCTCTGTTGAAGATATATTTCATAATTTTATATTAATAGAATATCAGCTATAAGTTCATTACTGCTAATCAGAAGTTATGCCAATCTTATTGAGATAAACAAAAAATTAATTTGTATTATTGCTACTGTACAAGATTAATTTGGCTAGTTATTTAATTGCATGTGCAAATAGGCAGATTTCCATAAGCAAACCAGAATATTATCTAAATTAAAAACATGATAGAGTAGAACACTGACTTATAGTACAAAAGTGTAGCAGTTTTTCTGAGATTTTATCTAGAAGATATCATGTCTGAATTTTGTAAGTAGTTGAGTGACAAGCAAATGTTCTCAAATCACTTATTTATACAGTAAATTTTATTGTATGCTTAATGGTGTTCTAGGTGTTAGGGGTCTCTTTTATGTAGTCTTAGTGCTATTATTTTATAACATAAGATATGCTTATGTTTATTTTTGCATACATAAATTTTAAAAATCTTTTTCAAAGGATTTTTATAACTCTAAAAAATCTTTTTAAAAGTTTTTATAAATTAAAAATATTTTTAAAAGGATTTTTAAAATTTATAGTTATAAAAATTGATGTCTTAATATATTTTTATTTGACTAGGTTTTATGTTTTGCAGAGCGCCCTCTTCACTACACGGAAAATGTGTTGGAGCAGGTGCTTCGGTGGAGTTCATTAACTGAACCTGGCTCTGCTTATCTCGTGGTGAAGAGATTCTTAACCACTGACACAATTAGACACTATAATGGTACGTGCTATTTCTCATTGCAACTGTGATTGAAAATTCAAGTGGTTAAAAGATAATTATTATGGCCCAAGTGTTATTTGAAAAAAATGAGTAGCTAAATACAGAATCTACTGGTGTAGTATTGTAATAGAAAGAAGAATATACAGGAATACCAAGTGCTGGAGTCAGATTTCCTGGAGTGTAGGTAGCACTGTGATAGTAGTTGGTTAATCCGATGGTACCAAGTTGAAAGTATTTGGAAGCAATGGTTTGTGTTTATAAGGGCTTTTTGCCATGCTTATTTGTTTTCCTAATTTTATATAGATGGTAAACCTTCTTCCTGAATTATATTTATATCTGAAAGTTCTCTGGGCACTCAATAAAGTGCATATTACGTAGCTTTGAGATGAATGCTTGTTAAAATTCTCACTTATTTACAGTGAAACTGTACAAAATAGGATACTTCCAGTAAGGATACTTGCCATCCAACTGGGAGAAGACGTGTACATGTAGGGTTAAGTAAGAAGGAGCTAGTACAAAGAAATCATATAAGGCAGTCTCTGAATTTATTAAGGCATGAGATAACAAAACTTTTATTTTGAAACTTGGATTCTTCTGTTGTGTTGCCATTAACTGAAAGATTAGAAAAAGATATTCTGCCAGCACCATATATAAAACAACCGCAAAAGCAAAGGATTCAGGTTTTATAAGATGAATTTTACTACAACTTTTACAATGAATAGTAACGATAACCATTTTCATTTATTAATTACATATTAACTGAGCTCTATTAATATATTAATCATTACATATAACAATCTAATAACATGTTTATAATTCACTGAGCTCTTTACATGCCAAATCTCATTTAAATTTACAATATCCTTCTGGATTATATTGTCATTTGAATTTTACAAGTGAGGAAAGAGAAGTTCAGGCATGAAGGAACTTGCCCCAGTTCACAGTGATTAAATTTTGGACTTGAGAACAGGTTGGTCTTCTAATTATAGAAAAGGTGGGATGTTGCTATAGCTCGTAAATACTATAAACCTACTACTTAGTATGACTGCAGACTCTCTAGCCAATATTCATTGTCGGTGAATTCTAAATTGTGCCAAGGCTGATCTGATACGTCTGGTTTCATGGTAAATGTCTCCGTCTGTTTTGGCTGCTGTAACGAAGTACAATAGACTGGATGACTTACAAACAACAGAAATTTATTTCTCACTGTCTACAGAGATTGGAAGTCTTAAATCAAGATGCCAGCACGGTTGGGTTCTGGTGAGAATGGTTGCGCACTTCTCCTTGTACCCTCATGTGGTGAGGAGCAGAGACAGGAAGCTAACTCTTGGGACTCTATTAGGTTACTAATCCCATTCATGAGACTCCAGTAAGGCTGTTAATCCCATTCCTGAAGGCTTCCGCCTCCTAATACCATTACGTTGGGAGGTTTGGAAGGACACAGACATTCAGTCCATAGCACTGCCCTTTATATTTTATGCTACATGAAAGTCTTTTTACAAAATGTAAGCAGTATAACAACTTCTTATGTCATTATGGACTTCATAGGATCTAAATAAAGAGACTGGGTATTATTCTTTTTGCTATAAAGTGTAGCCTTTTAAGGACCTTTATCTTACTTGAATGTCTTTAGTACTCCTACATCTGAGTTTGACCACACCCTACCTGCACTGCATATCTTAGGGATTGCAGTAGACGCTCTCTCAGTCATGTGAATGCATCCATGCCGGTGAGCAGTGGGAGCCATTTGGCTGTTTCTGGAGACATTTCTGACTGTCACAACTGGGTGGGGTGGTGCTCTGGTATTTAGTGGGGAGATAGGAGATGCTGCTAAGCATCCTGCAATACACAGGGCAGCTCTGTTAAACAAAGAATTGTCAGACCCAAAATGTCAGCGGTGCCCATGTTGAGAATTTCTGATTTAGACAATCTGTGAGATCTATTCTAGTTCTTAAAGTCTGTATTCCTTCATTTTCACATTGCGGTAAAGAAAAAGTATTGAGCTTATAAACCAAGTCCTGTGAACATTATGAAATACATGTACTATAGTAGGCTCTCATGGTTTCTTTTCTTTTAGAATTTTGCAGATAATTTTTTTCTAATATTCTAAATGTCTGATTCTTCATGTTGCAAAATACCTGATACCCATACCTACACAGAATACCATAGCTCTTGTTTGAATGCTAATGGACTGGCTATGTGAATAAAAGTAAATAAGAAGATCTTAAAAGCCTATGATGTACAGGGAGGTTTTGTGCAGTTGGGATGAGAAATAACCCAGACAAGGATACAAGGATACCATTAAGTTCTGTTGATCTTTGGGGGAAATGTGCTCAAGTTGAGAACAATCACATGTAAGTACAATCTTTATGTTTAAGGAGAAGAGAGGTAGAGTGACATACGACAGTGGCCCTCTCCAAACTGGGTGGGAAGATCGGGCATTATAACGAAGCCTCGTGTGTTGCTGAGTGTCTTTTTTATGGGGGTGTGAGTGTGTCTTTTCTGTTGTGAAAGCGTCACGCCCTCTGCAAAGTCTCGACAAAGCATCTTGCATAAAAGATGGAGAACCCAAGCAGTGGAAAGCAGGCTTACGTGATAGTTTCAGGGATTTGGATGGAAATTTGTATTACTCTGATATCTCCTTCATTCCTGTAATAGGGTGGAAACTAGGAAACACATCCCTGTCTCTGCACTGCCCCTACCTCAGTTTGCAAAACCAATATACAACTTGTTGTTATAATATCTAGTTTTTTCTACCAGGACATTATCTCTTTGCATAAAAAAATAAATGGTTTTAGAGTAATATGGTCAGCAAATACATTAATTGGATCATTTCTTATTAGTTATATTTTATTAGTTATATTAGTTATATTTTTGGTCAAAACCAAAAGTACCTATGAAGTAAATATTTAAAATACATTTTTCAGTTTTCTAGCCAATAAAATTTTTATAAATGTTTTTAATTAGAACTTGATTTATGTTTAAACTGTCAAAGTAAAAATTATCTCTTTCATTATGGTTGCTTCTGAATCTATGTGAATTTAGGATTGTCATTTTAAAGACTCAGTGGCCTGTTTGTTTTTAAAATCAATTTCTTAAGTCATGACTTTCTCCTATACGTGTGTCTTGCAGCAACCTGGAGCTTATAAATACTACTTATGGGAAATACTTTGTAATAAATTTTAGGTTGGTTAGGTGTTCAGTCTACTTTATCTCTGTCTTGCACATCTCTCCTAAATCAATCATAATGAGCACCTACTCCAGAATTATTGCTCCATTCATTACATCCACTACTCCTTAATATTGGGATCTGAAAGAAAAGTAATGAAAGTAAATCAAATGTGATTTCTTTGCCAATTTGTTAGAAAAACTGGAATCATCTCAGAAATACACTACTCTTCCCAGCAGAAAGGGAGCAAGGTTAAGGATTTTTTTTTTTTTTTTAACTTGAAGATTTTCTTACTCTAACCTGAAGGCCAAGTAGAAATTATCACAGTTTGAAACAAAAGTAGTTGACTGCAACCACAAATTCTCTTGGTAACAAATAGCTAAATGTGCTACATATGATTCTTTGAAATGTCAAGTGGCAATACCCCATCCTTTGTAGTCTGCCCCCTCCTTCTTGACACATAGTTGCCACAGATTTTACTGCTTGTAGACCTGCTCCGACCTCTTTTCCTCTTTCCCTGTATCTGGGTGCCTGTGAGCCCGAGCATGACCCCACACACACACCTTTGCATTTTGTTAATTGTATGATAGTTTTTTTTTTTATCTTATGTAATAAATTATAAGCATATATATACTTTAACATGTTTTCACCACCTTATTGCTAAAGGAAGGATTTTATCAAATAATAAATTTGAGAGTTTGGGGTGGTTTAGGGGTTTTAATGGTCTTCTTTTTTTTCACTTTATCTGAACATTTTAAAATGTAGACTTCACAAGTAGGAATAGATTTACAATGAGGTAACATACTTTTATAGAAGTATATGACAGTAAATGAATTTTCTTTTGCCTCTACTTGAAAATCAGTGTTTTTCAAAAGCAGCATTTTATTTCTTAGAAACAGTTTGCACCACTGTCATCATTGTCATGGGGAGTTAACTAACATGAGAAGAAGTGTTTGCCCTCAAATTTCTTTTCTACTCCATGGTTATTATGGAGACGTTGAGATAGAGAGAATGAAACTTCATTAAAATTGCCATTCACACTTTGTCATAGTTAATCTTATTAGATCATCTTTTATCATTATCTCTTATACTGAGTTTCAACATCACTGTTACAAGTAATCCATAAATTTGTAGCTTCGAGAATAAATAATTTTATGTTGCTAAAGTCTGATTTTAAGTGTAAAGTTCTTTAAAATTACCTTCAATAGAATGTGACATGTGGGAATCAAGTATTAATGATCTCAGTGGGAAAGAAATACTTTTAAGATATAAAGTGTAACTCAAATGCAGATTCCTGTGGGTTTCTAAATTTAGATTGCTGCATATGATAGATGCATTAGTATTAAATTTCCATTAGAATTGAGTAGTTCCAAAATGCAACTGCTTCCAGCAAATTAGACCTGGAAAGCTGCACCATCCACTATCAAATGACCCAAGAAAATATTAATAAAAGAAAATTTTGACAAAAATGGTTTGAATCTATAAAGCATAGTCTAGCCAAAATAATTTACATTCTACTCCCGAGCAAATCTCTTTAAATCCAAAGATGTGTAAAAGTTGAGGGTAAGACCTAGTCCACTTCAAGTGGAAATATTTTCTTGGAAATTGATGATAGTCTTTGATATTTACAATAGTGTATTAATGTCCTGACTTTTTCTAATATTATAATTTGGTAATGAGCAAACCCATTGATAAGTTTCTATTAGCTCCCTGTTTCATGCAGGAATCACTGTGGAAAATTTAAAGGATTGTTGAGCATTATTTTTATTCACAAGAAACACAATCTAAATGTATAAAGACTATTTAAACATAGGAGTATAACATAGCATGGGATAAATGACACTATCGTCCGTGATGTTTGTTTCTGGAGAGCTTTCAAGCACAGAAAGGTGGTTCAGCTAGCTGGTCGTTGACGTATTTTCCAACACCGAATGTCTCTCTCATTCAAGGAGCTATCATTTGTTTAGTTTTTCTTGTGTGTGTTTTTCTTCCATAATAAGACTATATCTTAATTCTTTTACTTGCTAAAAGTGCATGTTGAGTACATTTTTTAAAAATATAAATGAATAAAAGTCTTTGTTACTGAGAAATTCCTGACAGAATTTCACAGGATTGGCCAACTCACCTTTATCTAGGTGGTTAGAGCATGCTTTCTGAAGGACATAAGCAGTGTGTTATTATAGAGACAGCTGTGTGCAGTCCTCAGTCTCTTGATTTGGATGCTTCCTGAGACATTAAGATTGGCAGAATAGAAGAGGTTACTGTTTGGGGTGACGTGAGAATTGAGGTCACTGAATTCAGTTTTGGATGTGTTGGGTTTGAGTTGTCTGTGAAGTGTCCATGGATGTATGTGTAGAAGGAAACTAAGGAAGCCATGGGGCACATTGCATGGGGTGTGGTTTTAGCTTTGGGAGAACACAAGATTATGCCATTTTAGTATGAAAATAAGAACATTCATGAGCTGAGCATAGAACTACCAGCTTTTAAGGGATAGGTATATCAAGAGAGGCCTGGTGTGTAATGGAACAATCGGAGGGGTTGCAAGAGAACAAGGACAGAGCAATGTCATGGAAATCATCAAAGGGTAAGTTTTAGGGAAAAGAGTGCTTAAACTGTGTAAAACAGTGCGTGAGGTCAAGAAAGACACCGAGACATTTGTTGTTATTGTGGTTGTGGTTGTGATCATGATGGTCGTGACCATTACTTTTAAGAGATGTCTCTAAGTTACAAAGGACAGAATTCTGTGTTAGATATGACAAGATCTGAAGTGTATTCTAGTACAGTGTTTTCTAACCTTGTCACAGAACCTTTGGGAGCCACAATATTCTCATTTATAAAATGATCATATTACCTGTACTCCCTACTTTAGAAAGTTGCATGAAAATCAAACAAGATAAAATATACTAACACTTTAAACAAACAAAGAAAGCAGAAACAGACACATAGATACAGAGAATAAACAAATAGTTACCATAGGAGAGGGGGGTCGGGGAGCTGGGTGAGAAGGATGAATACAAATTAGTAGTACAGAACAGTCACGGGGTGGGAAGTACAGCACAGAGAATACAGTCAATAATGTTGCACCAGCTGTGGATAGTGCCAGGTGGGCACTAGGCTAATCGGGGCCTGACCTATATAAATTATAACCACTATGCTCTATACCTGAAACTAATATAAAATAATATTGAATGTCAACTGTAATTGAAAAAACAAATAATTAAAAATATATGAACATTTTGAAGTCTAAAATGTTACCTATCCATTTATTAAAAGTATGCTGAAAACTACATCAAAATTTAACATAAAAGTCATATACTATTTAATATACTAAATGTTATTTTAGAAACTATAATTCAATATAATAATAAAAACAGAATAGAAAAGTAGTGTTCTACTTTCTGCAGTTTGCTACATTGTCAGTAAAATGGCATGAAAGCCCTGGCACTGTCCTAGTCAGTCCTCTAATAATAACTCTATTTACAATTTTACTGCTTATGGATAATCTAATTATAGAAGGATGCCATCTGGCTACTCTTAATAGTTCTATTATAGTAACTGTTGCTTCTTCAATACAAGTAACATAAAGGAAAGTAGACTGAGAATAGGAGAATGGACACGTTTAGCTTTTCCTATGAAATAGATTACTTTCAAGCAGCTATTATGTCCAGTTTGGTTTGTACTCTTTTGTAGAACTAAATTTTACTAAATTTTATTTTGAGTGAATGGCATACAATGAGTGAAATATATCAGAAATTCTACTCCTCCAAAGTATGAAGAATATATGTGTTCTAGACAATCAATGTCAAACAAAGGCTAATGCATGATTTTTAATTGGGAAGAAATTTTTAGGTGTTAGGCAACAAATGTTGCCAGATATCACTTGGTCGTGGCATGTTTTCAAGAGGATGCTCTTGTAGACACTGCTCACTTGTTTCCTTCACCATTTAGACTGCATGGATGGGGGTGGAACTTGGAACCAGCGATTTCTTCAGGTAATTCACAGGCCTGAGGATAGGCTTTGCCAACAAAAAAAGAATGGCGTCACGTAGATGAAAAACAGATGCATTTGTTGTGTGTTACTTGTCATTGCTCAGATCATATACCAGGAGTGCCAAACGATGTGTACACATTTAAAGGGATGTTATCTGTGTATTACATGGATACTGATGGGAACCACTTTGAGCACCTCTTTTTGCAGTAGTCAAACATGCCTTGTATTCATCCTTTGTTATCGGTATATATCGAGTATTACAGTTTTAATGTAGGTTTTTTCCTTCCTTAAAATGTGTATACAGTTTTTTGGCACCATGTATAAGTGATAACAGATGTAAGGCATCACAACAGTTCATAGTTACTATGCATTTGCTGTGTGCCAGATGTTAGGCCGGACGCTTTGCATACACTGTCTAATTTAATCTCCCTGGTACTCTTAGGAGCTATTTGCTAGTACAGAAGGCTCTCAAATAATGTTTTGTTCAACATTGCTTCATTATAATGATGAGATATATAGAAGCTTAACTCTTGTTTATATCAATTATTCTGTGGTAAAATTGTTTCCTTTATATGTTGTTTACCTTAAAGTGAAACAGTGATGTTAAGTGAGGACTTACTAACTAGTTTTGCAAATGGAGAAACATGACATAACTCCCTCAAGGTGACCTCCTGGAAGTGGGAGAGGCAGGCCTTCGAGTCAAGATCTCTCCAAATCCAGCTTATATTCGGTCCTAAGCCACTTACCATACTGAAATGAAGGCTAAATCAGATTTTAGTTTTATAAACTCTTATACATGCAGTCTATAAATCATCAGACCTTTGGAAGCCTAGTTAGTTCTTTCTGTATTGCTAAGTACAGACTCTGCAGTAGAGAGAAGAACGGTGTCTGCTCTCCATTGATTAAATGGGCAGTGAGATGCTGCTTGCTCTGTGCTACGCACTGTTCTAAGCACCGCACACAACGCTGTGCCCGCCAGGTGCACTGGGTGAGCACTGTGTGCGTCCCTGCTGTGCACGTGAGGGCACCGAGGTTTAGAGATTGCTGCCTGGAATCTATGTAGTGGGGGATGTGCTTGTCAGTCCGACCCAGGCAGTCCAGCTCCAGAATGTGGTAGTCACTGTGCCGTGCTGTGTTCTCACACAGGGTGGGTGGGAAATCCCAAGCACTCATTGTTTTAAAAAGCAAATAGTAAATTATGATCTATTTAAGAGCTAATTTATGAGACAAATAATGACTTTTATGAATTCAAGGACTAAACTCTTTATTAGAGTTTAGAGACATGATTGGCAGGTATGGACTGGAGTATAGAAACAGCTCCACTGCTGAGTTGGGTCCAGAAGCGGGGACAGAGCTTGTACGGAGCCAGAGGCCTGGGATTTCCCTCAGTTCATTTAAATGATGAACTTAAGTCCAACTAATGAACTTGAGTCATGCCACAAACACAAGAATCGATTTTCCAAACTGGGTATCATGCTCAACTGAATTATAAATGTTATATTTTTACTACTTACAGAGATGGATAGGAAGAGTCTCGTTTATCTTTCCAAAAGGTCAGTAAAAGAGGTTCAGCAATTTCACGCTAGGAAAGTAGGGCTTTAAACAGGAGGAAAGTAGGGCTTTGGGCTAACATGGTGAACAGCATTTACATAACATTAATCCGGAAAGGAACGCTGAAGCCACGAGAACACAGAGTTAAGAATTCTGAAACCCAGGGTTGGGGAGAAAAGGCAGGGTTAGAGGCCGGTGCTCCGTGGAGTGACACGGAAGCCCTGAGAGACGTTCCGAAGGAGCAGTGGCTGCGTCGTTAGCTGACTGGGCGTGCTGGAGAAAGGAGGGACACCAGGGCTGTCTGGGAAGAACCCAGCCACAAGCACCTCTGGTTTTCCTATTACATAGCTGGGTACTTCCCAGACAGCCCTTGTGTAGTCAGGGTTCGGCAGAGGTAACGCCTGAATTGAGTTATGACTTAATTACAAAATCATAATCACACATGCTTGTGATTGTGTAAGTAACCCCCCTTTTTATGAACTCACAATCTGCACCACATCTTTTATTCCCACATCATAAGCATGGTTATGATTTTGTAATCAGAGCTCAGGTCCGGCGTTGCTTCTGCTGGGCCCTGTATTTTAGAAATACCATTCTGGGATTTATGTTTTCCCCTCCCTGTCTCTCCTCCCTTCCTTCCCCTCTCTGAATGTCTCTGTCTCCCTGTTTCTTCTCCCCAGGGTCCTCCCACCTCCTCCTTATATCGCTTATTTATGGGGATTAGAGGCTACTAGTTAGGAGTTACTGTTTTTGTGTAAGAACTTCAGGGTTATCAGATGGCTTGGAGAATCTTTTGAGGGGGACTCGTGTTAGTTTTATTGTCCCAGGAGTATATGCCTGTTGTTTAAATACACTTGGCCATTCTGTTTTGATTCATACATACAATTTTAAAGGACTTTTCTAGTAACAGTTACGGCACAGTTTAATTAAGACTCCCGATATGTTTTCTTACCCAGTGTTAACTTGAAGCAGCCCTCTCTGAACTCCAATTGAACCTGCTTGTCCTAGCACCCACCAAGAAGGGGGAGGGGTTTGTGATTCTTAAATATAACAATATGCTGGACTTCGATTGCAATGAAAGACAAAAGAAGGTAGTGACTGAAATTGTACATACTAGGGTATATCCAGAATCTTTCTGTGAAGGAATTAGGTACTTGGGGAGTGCATTGAATCTTCAGATCTGTTATACTTAGGAAAAAATTAGATGTGTTTTTCCAAGTCACTTAATAGCTTCTTTTTGTACATTAATTATGTGCTTTAGCTGTTTTTTTTTTTTTTATTAAAAGCAAGTATACATGGTGTGTGCTTTTTCTTTTTTAATTCTTAGTACATAGGAGTATCCCATGCCTTAGTAACTTATTTTATACACCATGGCTAGGATTTATATCAGGGACCATAGATAAAAGAGTGTGAAATCTTCTTTTTGGAAATCATTCTTTTTAATTGAATCAGAGGGATCCAATGTGTATTGAATGACTATAGCAAGGGGTGTGGCCATAAAAACTGCTTATGTGGCGTCAGAAATACTAGTGCTCTGAAGTTAGGAACTAGAACAACTTGACATTTATGAAGGACTAAAAAGATAACAAAATTCCAAGGAAGAGAGAAGCCTGAAGCATAGCATGGAGACAGGAATTCTAGGCAGAATCTCAAGAAATACAAAGCAGAGGTCCCACTGCTAAGCTGTGAATAGCCAAACTTTGAACTCCAGCTCCAAAGAGAGAAGCAGGACACAAAGCTGGTTTGCTGACACACTGGAGTTGAACTCAGACCTGGGCAGGGTCTGGGCAGCAGGCATGGTGGGCACAGCTGGCAGGAACATGATACTGAACCAGATTCTCCTGGAGCAAAGGATCTTCATAAGCTTTCTGCCTGGGATGAGGCGAAGGAAGTGGAAGTACACGAGGGAAGTACCAAAGCTGTGGGACCAAGCAGTGCTGCAAAAGTTTGGGAAAGTGAATTATTGGAAACCATTAAATAATGCCCGACCTTGGATTCGTTACACACTGGAGTCACACACAGTATCCCCCAGCGTGTGTGGCATCATGTGTCCCTTACGTGGTAGGTACTTTTGCTATTTATGTTCACAGTTTAGAGCAGACAGAAATTTAGTTGTGACAGGATTTAGCAATTCTTCAAAGTTCTTTTCATTCTTTACTCCTCAACATAGCTTCCTTGTAAAGCCTTCCTCCTGAGTTCCTTAATAATGCTGACGTAATACACTCGTGTAAACGTGTTGGTGATAAAATGAAGTTTATCAATATACACCCACAGATGGAAACAATATATTTTTCCCCAAGCCTGGTTCTCGTTGACCTATGAGTGATTCGTGTAGACCTTGGACATACGATTATTTCTTACTGGTAAAATTGGAAAGGTTTATTAATTTGAACACAAATCTAACCAAAAAAGGTAAAATCGAAAGGGTGACTAGAAATTGTTTGGTTTAAGCGATATATAACATCTCTCTCACACTTGATCTAATCATTGCTTTTAAAAATACTTTACCTGTGTCTAAACTGACAATATTATAAGTGCCTTCCTTGACTTTCCTGTTCTAAATCATCCAAATCTCTAAGCCCACCCGGTGTTTTCTAAATTGCATACTGTGCTTCTATCAGGATATGAAAGCATGTCTGTTAGCCCACGTTTAACTCTGTCTGTGACACTGCACTGCGAGTGCCCATCGCTGTCTGGTTGCTTGCATATCACTAGTTCCAAGGGCATACTAGACCCTCAATAATTTATGAAGAAATGAATTAATGTAAAATGAATTTCACTACCTACTAGTTTTATATAACATTTAGTTTTTATTGATTATATTAAACCTGTTTTTTTAAGTCTTTCTTGGAAAAAGTTATTTTTCATTTAAATAGTTATTTAGCTGTAAAGTATCATTTAAAACATTTTCCTATGGAATTGAATAGCAATACATTGTACCAGAAGACAGTTTTAGCAGTGTGCTACTCAGAAATTATTTTACAGTTGCAAATGACCTAAAAAGAAACTATGTAGTAAAACAGAGTGACTAAAAGAATGTTACCTGTGGCTAGTAAAACCACTGGGGTCTGTTAAGTACCTTTGTTTGTGGTTGGGGTTAGTGGTGTGATTAATCCTAGATGTTTTTGCTTCCAGGTAGTCGTTCTGTGCTCATATCTGTGCTACAAGGAACTACAAGCGCGGTCTGGAGAAACACCCAGCCATTAATGCCTCCATTTTTCATATTGCATGGCTGGGTACTTTCTGGACAGCTTTTGTATTTCTATTTTTAAACTTTTTTTATGCTAATTATAATAGTGAACATCTTTTTTTTTTTTTTTTCTGTATGAGTAAAACTTTTCCCCAAACCAAGGGATTGTTAGGTTTAGTATTAAGACTTCTTCTTTCTAAAATCATCCAAGTTATTTTATAAATTTCAGAAACCATGTATGAATATTTTAAAATAATCATCACCTTAATACCAAGAAATTGCTGAAGGTCCTAATCCCGAGATGGTGTGTCACCCTACATCTTTCGTGGACATGATCTAATATGAGGGCCACAACAGTGTGCGGATAGGTGTTATTAACATTATCCTGTTTTACGGGAAAAGCAGAAGTTGACATCATAATAACAATCCTGTCTGTTTGGCTTCAGGTTCCTTTTCTTTGTACAATTCCTCAATTCTATAACAAGCAGTTAGTTGTTTAGAGAAAGTTTTAGACTGGATATATATTGATAAATTTATAGAAATATGAATTTGGTATTATTACCAGAATGTATTTTTAATATGACTTGAAGAGATTTCTAAATGTGGGACGCATTTAGAACAATATTGCACATAAAATACAACTGTTAAATTCTCTGTCTTAGCAGTTTTACCTTTTTTACCCTTACCTGTTTCATATGTGTAAGAATTTCTCTAAAGCCTTAAAAATTCCTGAATTCCCGAGTCAGACTTTCAGGAGAAGTGTCCCTATTTACCTGCATATTTGCATTATTTGTATAAGTACTGTTCAAAAGAAATATGAGGGCTGTCCAGAACATATCCAGCCATCTAATAGGAAAAATAGAGACATTTATGGCTGGATTTTGTCCAGACAGCACTCATATAATTTAAGCTGATTATGTAATTTTAAATTGCCTAGTAGCCATATTTAAATACACACAAACACACACGTGTGCAGTGTGACAGTGAAGTTCACCAACTCATCCTAGAAAAAGTGCTACATACCTCATTGCTGAGTATCAGTACAGTCACCTTCGAAGTAGTCCCCCTGGGAAGCTATGCACCAATGCCAGGACCTAGTCCACCCTTCAAAGCAATTTTGTAACTCTTTTTCTGAGTTGTCCTCATAGTACCCTTGAGTGTCATAAAAAAATGTCTTCCTTTCAATATATCCTTTATCTTTGGGTACAGGAAAAAAGTCATTGGGGGCCAGATCAGGTGAGTAGGGAGGGTGTTCCAATACAGTTATGAGTTCACTGGCCAAAAACTCCCTCACAGACATGCCCTGTGAGCTGGTGCATTGTTGTGATGCAAGAGCCATGAGCTGTTGGAGAAAAGTTCAAGTCATTTTTGTCTTAACTTTTTGTTGGAGCATTTTCAGCACTTCCAAATAACAAACTTGGTTGACTGTTTGTCCAGTTGGTACACATTCATAATGAACAATCCCTCTGATATCAAAAAAGGCCAGCAACATCGTTTTGACCCTTGATTTCGACTGACAGAAATTTTTTGGTCCTGGAGAATTGGCTGACTTCCATTGTGCACTTAGACACTTTGTTTCAGGGTCTTATTGGTACACCCATGTATCATCACCAGTGATAACATGGCCCAAAACATTGTCTTGCCTCTCCAAAAGGTCTTGGCAAACTTTGATTCTCCTTTGCTTTTGTTCATTGGTGAGCTCCTTTGGGACCACTTTTTGCACACACCATTCTCATGCCAGGATTTTCAGTTAATATTTTCTTAACTGTTTCTCTATCAATGTTTACTTGGTCTGGTCTGCTATGCTTCTCATAGTCAGCCGATGATGTTGACACACAATTTGACAAATTTTTGCACTGTTTTTGTCAGTTCTGTTCTTTACTGGCAGCCCTGACCTCTCCTGATCAGTGAAGGTTCCTCTCCCATCAGAAAAAAATGTTTAATCCATTTGTACATTGCCATTTTCTTCATGGTCTTATCCCCCTAAACTTGAACTAAGATGCCCCCGATTTCATTTCCACTCTTGCCAAGTTTAACAAGAAATTTAATGTTTGCTTGTTGCTCTAATTCAAGTTCCTACATTTTCATGACAGCACACAAAAACACAAAACAACAATAATGAACACCACTCAGCAAGACACTGCCACATGTCAACACAAACACAGCTATGATACACAGATGTACCAAGGTTATGACACCTCACTGAGTTGTTTGTACAGGACTGCCAACATAAGCACCTGGTGGCAAATTCGCTTAACTGTCAGATGTTGGATCCAATGACAGCACTGATGGCCATTCTAGAAAGAGAGTTCCAAAATTGCTTCGAAGGGTGGACAAGACACTGGCGTCGGTGCACAGCTTCCCAAGGGGAGGACTTCAAAGGTGACCGTAGTGATATTCAGCAGTGAGGTGTGTTGCACTTTTTTTAGGATGAGTTTCTGAAATTAATTCATGTGTGTGTGTTTATAAACACAGACACACACACATATATGTGAAATAAATTTACTAATATTTCATTTAAACTCACATACCCAAAATGTAATTATTTCAAAATGTAATCAATGTTACAAAATTGTGATTTTTTAAACTTTTTTTATACTAAGTCTTTAAAATCTGGTATATATTTCATACTCACAGCACATCTCAGTTGACACTGACCATATTTTAAGTGTTTATTAGCCGATCGCTATTGGACAGCATAGCTAGGACTATATATTATATTAGATCTGGGCAGTGGATCTGTGACTTGTCCTACACTCCCCTCACACATAGTGTTCCCAGAAATTAACTGTATGATCCCTAATGGTAGGAAACAAGGTATTGCCTTATTTTATCAAAACTGAATATATAGAAATGTTTCATATTCTATTGCAAATAAATGACAAGGTACCTGACTTACCAAAGTAATATTATGCTTTATAGACAGGAAAGCCCTGGAAAGTATCAAAGAGGGAGGCTTGAAAATCAAAGAAGAACCCTCTAAAATACTGTCTGGAAATAAGTTTCAAGACCGGTATTGTGTTCTACGAGACGGCTATCTCTTTCTTTACAAGGACCTGAAGGTATGTGTGTATGTGGTATTTGAATATGTACACATTTTTGTGTGGGTATTAACAGTGTTTTTTACCCAACCCTCTCTGTTGGGAGTCCAGGCCTGCTATATATGAAATAAAATGCGTGGTGAGCTGATGATTTCTTTTAAGAACTCCATATACTCTTAGGTTCTTTCTGAGCACTTCACTTTTTTTTAGGGCAAAGAATGACTTATGCCCTAAATAAAAATCTAATATGTGTTAAATAAACTAACATATAAATCAGCATCTCAGTCACTTTTATTGTGTAATGCCATAAGGCAAAAGTGGCTATAATTCAGCTAATGGAAATGAATAAATGCGAATTAAATCCCTGAGATACCATTTTACTCTTTTAATTGACTAAAATGACTAAAACTGTAAGAGTGGCAATATCTAATGTTGACAAAGGTGTTGATTAATTAAAACTCTCATAAATTGCTGGTGGGAGGGTCAAATGACACAATCACTGTGTAGAACTATTTGGCAGTATTTAGATAAGATACATCTACGCCATTACCCAGCAACTCTGTTCGTAGGTATTAAGTCCACAAAAGCCACTTGTTCAGGACATTCATAAGCAGCTTTATTCATAAAAATGCTACAACCTGGAAACATTCCAAGTATCCATCAATAGGAGAATGATATGTTCATATAATGGAATAGTCCTTAGCAGTATGACAGGTGAATACAAACATAACAAAATAGATGAATGTTCAAATTCCTGCTGAGCAAAAGAAACTGGACTCAAAATAGTACCACATGAGTCTTTAAAAAGTCTAAGACTAAGCAAAATCTTAATGGTGATGTAAGTTAGAAATTATTTGCCTGGGGTATGGAGAAAGTTTTCTGTGGAATTGTGAAGAGAAAGAGTCAGTAAGGTGCTTCCTAGGATGATAGAAATAAATCTTCTCTCTCCAGTTTGTGTTGGGAGTTACATGGGTTTATACAGTAACATTTACTTCCTTGAGATTCAAGCAATATCCACACAATTATTCTAAATGTAGAACAACAGCAGGAGCTAGAGACACTTTTTTATATTGAATTTAAAAAATTTACTTGAGTAAGCTTACCTGTATCCTTTAAGTGTGTATTCTGTTGTGGAGAGGAACAAAGAAAAACCAGACTACTAACATCTGTTAATATGTTATGAGAAAGAGTTGATAGGCAGCTTTTCAAAGCAATGTGGCCCTGTTTTTTCGTGGCATCTGTTGAGCTGTCCACAGACTTTGACCACTTTCCCTGTATGTTTCTCTATGCACGGGCATAAGTGAATCTTTGTAGCATTCCTACTTTGTGTATGCATCTCATATTCACTTCCTTCAAGGACACTGGGATGTCCAGGGAGGAGGCTAGTAAGACAGCACTGAATTCTGTAGTCCTTACCCCTCTGTTCAGAGATCTGTGCTATCTGTTGTACTTGAACCCTGTCGTTCCATCTGATAGACCCAGAAAGGAGTCTGTGCAGGTACCAAGTGATTGTTACCATTTACTGTCATCCTTCAGTTTTGTTTTTTTTTTTTTTTTTTTTTTTCAGTAGAGGAAGAGTGGAGTTTGCAGAAGTAAGGCACATGAGAATTTGGGGTTATGTAAACTGAACACATCAGATTTTCAGGTTCATGAACTTTAAGTTTGTGAAAGTCAATGCTAGACTTCACAGCTGATTAATCCTAGCCATCTAGTACTGAATCTGATTGAGTTTTATTTGGTTTTCATCAACAAGTCACCACTTTGATCTTCATTAGACTGATTTCCTTAATCCTTGCCCTTTCATATACATAATATGCTGGTTAAGGTTCACTTTTGTAGTTGGATATCTACTTAAGGTATTTAAAAATCAACCTGAAATAAGGAACTGATATTTCCATTGTGTAGTAACAAACAGTTGCTAGATACGAGTAGCAGTCAATAGTTGTAGTAATGGCAGTGTAGGCCTAACAGCAGCAAGTGACATTCAAGTGGTTGCTCAACAAAAAGCTGAGTTCTGTACATTTCACTTGGAGTATCCCATTTTTTTCTCTGCAATAACCTTATGAAATTGGTGCTACTATTATTTCCACTTTACAGACTAAGAAATGGGGCCTACCAAGATATTACCTAACTTGCCCAAGATCACACAGCCTGTTAAAGTGAGAGAGTCAGAATTCATTCTCAGCTGTCTGACTCCAAAGGCTGTGTTTTTTAAAATAATGATTTTATGCTCTTTTTGGTAGGTGTTTTTGCTGACAGAATTTTATTTAAAGAGGATAAGTTGTTTGTTTGTTTGTTTGTTTTCATTTAAATAATACAAAATATTTTTAAATATGACAATTCATACAATTCAGTTTTTTATGGTGTTTCCCCCTAAGCTGATATAAATTTTAATATCTGCCCCAAGGAAGCCTGAAGTGACTTTTTCATATGGATTGTTTTTGTAAGTGAGATAAGGAATCTCATATCCCTTAATAGAATATGCTTTGTTTTAAGAATTTATATCTTTTTGAAAAGATCATCCTGTTCCATCTAAAATAATACATATAAACTTGTAGACAGTGATGGTATTGGGAGCTTGTCCTTTTTTTCTACATTTGAAATAATTTTTTCCAGTTTTATTGAGGTGTATATTGTGTGTATGTATGTATATGTGTATATATATATATATGTGTGTGTGTGTGTGTGTGTGTGTGTGTGTGTATATATATATATAATACAGACAAGCAGATGAGAGACTTATGGTTTTCCTTTAAACTTAAATTTCTATCACTTTCAACACGTGATTTTATTTTGCTGGCTATTTTTTCATGTTGCTAGTCTCTTTCTTTTAATATGAATGGTTGAATCATTGGGAGTATTAACTTTTCAAATGATTTTAAGGTAAATAATCAGTAGTTGCAATCTCCTAATGTATTTGAATAAAGATTTGGTTCTGTTTTGACAGTTACTATTAATATTTGTGTGCTTGTATATATTTAGAAATGATTTACTGAGAAGGGAATGAAAATTACAAATGGGAAAATGTATTTAAAGAGACTATGTGTTAATGAGAGATAATTTATGAATGCTCATTAACAACAAATTAGGGTAATACACAAGGGAAGATATATTTTGTTTCGAGAATTTTCCTTGCATAGAAAATGTTAATTAAAGTGTTTTCAGGCGTGATTTACATAAAAGGTGAGAACTTTCCAAGAATATTACTATTAAACTTTTAATGGTGTGAAAAAAAGCAAATGGGTAAAGGGGGGGGTCATCAAAAGTTGCATGCACTAATAAGCAAATTCCTTTTAACCACAAGAATAATTTTTTAAGCACGCTAATTTAATTGGGTTAGTTAAAAACTTTATTTTGAAATATAGTGCCTAAAGCAACACATTAGAGACTTTATAACATTCCAATATACTGAACATTTTGAAAAATTCTCCAGAAAATACACATATCAAAAGAGGGAGTTGTAATAAACCAGCAGTAGTTTTCTTGCCGAATGGGATTTCTTTTTATGGAACTTTGCATTAGGATCGTTATAATAGTCCCTCTTTATGCATATTCAGTTTAGAGATTGAAATGAAAAGATTTCTCTCCACCACTGCTGGTCTTCTCTCGAATTACAGCATTTGTGTTCTTTTGGGACAGAATGTGGTATAAAGTAATGCACTTGTATGTCAGAAGTGGCTTGGGGTCCCTTACAAAATCATTTTGAACAATCACTTGCATGACTTCAGATGCTCAATCCATTACCAAAAGTACTTGAAAATGCTGACAGTCCAGGACTTAGCAGTGGCCTGTATGAGGACTGCCTCACTTGGGCACGGCCCTTCTCTTCAAATAAGGAAGGCCCATCTTACCCAAACTGCTAGGACTACAGCCTCTCACCCTGACCTGCTGCCTCAGTGGGGACTGTGTCGGAGGAAACAGCACTCCAGGAGGAGGGACACTGACCTCAGTTATTATCTGATTTAACCTCTGACAAAGGTGGCCAGGAGTCGCCTCTACTGTGCACATGAAAAGTTCTCTTCTCCTTGATTCTGTCCTATATGGGACATGACTGCTGCCTCACTGTTCCACATTAGATAGTTCAAATTTCTTAACATTCAGTGAAATAGCACCCTAAAAAATCAACACCCCAAAACCAACCCTGAGTTGGTATAAAAAGACAGAACATGTGAACTACCAGAAAATGACCTTAACAAGAAGTAGAGGCTCCTATGAATAAAGCTATAGAAATATACTGTTAGAAATAAAAGAAAATTCAGGTAAAGTCTACTATTATTGATTTATAGGTTTAATGTAATTTTTTTCAAAATTCCCAAAAGACTTATTTTTAGAACTTGGCAAAAATAATTTAATAATTCTTCTTAAAGAACAAACAGACAAGAAGACATCAACTGTTTTGGAGCATAAAAAGAAAAATAATTGTGAAGTGTTATCCATCCAACTATTAAGTTGTACAGTGAAACGAAAATAGCTTAGATGATACGATCCTGGCATGAAACAGCACAGCGATCACAGTGGTGCCGTCAGGTCAGGTGAAGTTGTGCCCTTACTCATTTGATAAATATGCCATCATAAATGCATGTCCGAAGAAAGGTTTGCTTAATAAACAGGACTTGGATAATTGTCAAAACATTTTTAATTAAAATTCTCATCTATACTGTTTATAAAATACATGTCGGATTGACAGAAGAATTAAAACGTTACAAACAAGAACACTTCAAGCTCCATGGCCAACTGAACAAAATTCAGGCAAACAGCAGTTTGGGGAGAATATTTCTATTAAAAAGCCATTTCATATTTGATAGGTAAAGAACAAATGCAAACAGATGATAAAGACAAGAATAAGTTGTTGACCAAATCAAAGCTGAGAATTCCTGCAAATACGTGAATATACATGTAACTGAAACTAATATCCCTATCATCATAGTCAAAAGTTTATTCTTGATCATGGTCCTAGCCTTTGACCCAGTGATTCCATTTCTAGAAATGTAGCCATAAAGAAAAAAGTTATCCAGAATATATTTTTAATTACCTACCATGATAATAACAAACACAATAATGGTGACTAGAAGTATAAATCCACCATGTAAATGATGGGCCTTACCATCACTGCCACATACAGGTTCACAGTATGGTTTTCATAATTTTGAAACCCAAAAAGTATAAAATAATTGTAATGCATTTTGTGGCAAAGCCTGACCCAAACCGACTTGAAGATACTGGCCTTCATTCAGGCCCTGTGACGCAGTACCACACATGGACTGGGCGGCTTACAAACAGTTCTCGAGGCAAATGGAAGGGTGTTTACAAAGTCTGTTTAATTACATATTATTTTGTTTTCCTTACAGAGTAGTAAACCTGACAAAATGTTTCCTCTCGGTTCAATGAAGTTTTATCTTGGCGTGAAAAAGAAAACGAAGCCTCCGACGAGGTAAAGCTTCAAAGGGAAGAAGGGTGGTTAAAAATTTATGGGGAAATACGTCTGTTCAAGGATTTAGGGATCGTGGCACTAGTCTAACTTTGATAAGTTAAGCTTTGAACAGATTTGTTAAGTGTCCCCAGGTGTGTGGCAGGGGACCTGTGGAAGGTCAGGAGAACTTCCGTGGGTAGATAAGGAGGGAATGATGTTCCCACTGGAGCCAATCCCCTGGGTGATTGCACCACCTCTCGGTTCAGTAAGAAATCCCCAGGAGACCCCGTGCACTGGGACACGCGGGTTTCTCCACGTCCTTTCCCTGGCTCATTTGTAGCCTGGGGACATAAGGAAAGTTCCAGGCATGTCTGCACACAGGAAGACAGATGCTGCCCTGCAGCCTCCTCATGCTTGGCTATGAGGACGTCCCGTGCCTGGTTCTGTACCTTGCCCTTGCTGCTCTCTCAAAATCGGTAGTAAATCCGCAGCACGGTCCGGCAGAGACAAAGAACCCTCCTAGACATTACGTTCCTCTTTACCCCTTGGATCGACCCAGCATCTGGTTTACACCCTTTCTTATCAAATAGTACTTTGGTTAGCTAATGCATGTTTACGGTTACACTATTCTTAATCACATGCAACATATTTTAATGACATGTTTATGATTTGGAATTCCATCACTGAACACTTTCCCACTTTTGCCTCCATGCTTAATTTCTCAGCGAGCACACACCCCTTTATCACAGTGGGCATATTCTTTCCTTTCTGACAGCACCAGCAGGTCAGTATCTGTATTATCTTGTTTTGGCCATTTCCCTAGACTTCTGCCCTTACTCAGTCAAGAACATCTTCTGGGAGCTGTACCCCACTGCTCCATAACATCAGGAAGCTCCTTTCTTCTCTCTCCCTTCAGCAGATTTAAATTTGTAGCTAAATCCCTCTACATTGATTCATCACTTGTGGGTATCAATTCTAGTGTGCACTCCCACCACTAAGTGTCCCCTCCTTAACATCTGATCCTGGTTTTGGTCTTGTAAAATTTACCATTTTTTAATATGCATGCATTTTATTTTTTCCCATGCGATGCAGTTGGGGACTGACAGCATACTCTGAAAAACATCACTGGTAAGTTCGCAGCTGGCAGGAGAGACTTGATGCACCGACGATAACTTCAATGAGCCGATAATGTTGTCATTTGGCAGATCGATCTGCAGACGGGAAATGTTTCACCTAAGTTAAAATCCTTTCTACATACCTGTGTCTAAGAGGAGGAAAATAGATTTTGCTTCAGGGTTTGGTCCCGTTCAGTCCCATGCATCCTGTTCGCCAGTGCGTCTGAAGAGAAACCGCATCTGATTTCTTTCTTGTTATTGTGTGAGTGTGGAATCTCAGCTTTTATGGGATAACCAGGCAAAATTCAGTTTTAAATAAAGGATCAGAACTAGCCAAACCTTAGTTAAAAAGATAAGTCTTGCTCTCAAACCTGGTCTCTCCCTATATGTACTTTTTTCCACTGACATCATCAGGGTCATGGAGAGATGGTACCTCGTGTCTCCTCACTCACCTCCTGTGTCTCATCAATCATTAAACCACACAGGGGGGTTTATCTCTCTCACCTGCCCACAATCCTGTATCCTCTGGGTCATCTCCTCACTCATCTGCCTGGATTATTCCAGAAGTCCTAAGTTTTCTGACTTGGCTTGTGTTTTCTAGTACGTTCACCACCTGGCCACCAGAGACTTTCTAAAATGTACCATGTTTCTTCCTTTTCCTGCTTTAAAACTCTTCTGTGAATCCTGTCACCTGATAGGATAAAGTACAGAATTCGTGGTGTGGCATGGCAGACCCTGGAGCGTGGGCTTCGTGAGCTTCTCCTCTGGTGACTTCCTTTTCACTTACTGATAGAACAGTGATCTGTCTTTAACTCACCGCACATGCCTTGATGCTTCCTATCTGCATGTGTAATATAGGTGGTCCCCTTCCTGAGCCTTCTTCCTTACGTGTGCTGCCCCCTTCCCCCATTACCCCATGTTCTTGCTGCTGATCTGGCGGACACAGCTGTCCTTCATTCACAGTACAGTGTAACTGCCCCAAAAGTCTTATCACATACCTCTCCCTCTAATCATTGTGTGTGCCTCCATAGCTACAGTATTTTGTACACAGGTGTAATCAAAATGATTTGTAGAGAGAAGAATTTTCTTAGGCATGGTAACGGACAGTGTCTTTATTAGAATCTATTGAAGGAAGCCGGAATATTTCAGAAATTTTATTTTAACATTTTTTCCAATAAATAGCTTTTAATAATAAAGGAATACGAAAAATAGTTACATTGAAATGTCCATGTTTTCGTTTTAACCTAAGTCACATCTCATTCCCAAGTGTTCTGTGTTTGTGTTCAACTTTACTTTCTGTTTTTCTCCGTGTTTTAATTTGTTTGTTTATATACCTGGCTTCCCTAATAGACTATGTGGACCTTGAGGGTAAGATCTCTTTTACATACAGGTTTTCAGATGTTTTATCATCATACACCTAAAAAAGCAAATGACATTGACTTTCCTGCCTTTCCAAAAATATTGCTGATCATTGTCTAGCAGTTATCAAAACCTTTTGCTATATTTTGTTCAAACTAGCACATTTCCTATTATTTTGATATTGTAGCCTTAACAGTGGCCTCAAGCAACTTGTGCTGAAATACTCCCATTTTGATTGCATTATTAGTTGGAGAAACTGAAAGAGGTTTCTGGTCAGTTTATCACCAAATACACTGGAGAACAGTCCGTTGTCTTCTTGAAGTATATGTTTTATAAACCTTGTCTTGCAGGCACCTGTGTTGCGATAGTTTACAAGCTCAGGTGGAATGGATGGCCAGTGTCTTCATTGCCCAGGTATGACATCTCTTCCAACTGCCTAGTGCAGTGTAATAACAGTTGATAGGAAATGTAAAGGTGGTTGTGAACTTTTAATGAGTTGTATGCATATACTTGTATTTTCTCATTTATATTTTTAATAGATGAGAATCCAAATTTACCATTACTCTTTGAAGAGAGGTTTGTCTCTTTGTTGAGGCTTCTTTTTGCCAGCCCGGCAGCTCCTTAGCTTAGGAGAAATGTATTGCTTCAAGATGACAGAGTAAGAAGGAACTTGTCTAAGCTGCTGTCCTAGCAGGGGCCATTAGCAAAGTGAGCTAGTTCCTTTTCTCCTTTTGCGTTTCTAATTTCCCCACCCCTGCCAATCAAGTAACAAGGAACTTAGATTTAGTACGCATTGTGTTCTAGAAACTTTCAGAATAGTTGACTCACATATCCCTTGCAACCAACCATGCGTGACGTTGCTTCTGGGTGAGGGAATACAGGATGACAAAGCTTCCATCCTTTGCTTCGGGACCATACATTTTGTTGGTGGTTTAAACCCAGGGGTGCCAGAGGCCAACCCATACTCTCAGTTCCCCATCTAGTCTCCTCCCTGGAGGTGGTCTCACTTTTTAGGAGGAGGTTTCCGTAGTCCCATTAATAGGATTGGTTTTTCCTCAGCCTTGTCTGGCTGGATTCCTAACAACGCTTCCACAAGAGCATTGAAATTCACTGGTCACGATTAAGTTGCCACTCATTATTGCTGAGGATGTGCTTCCCTGCTTTCACAAGTCAAAAGTTAATTCACCCCCAAATCTGGTCATTAGTTTTGAAACCAATTTTCTCTATTTATTTAAATTTATTAACCTGTCCAGTAGTTAATAAACACTGTTCTTCCCGGCCCAATGGCACCATTACTTCCTGGGAATACATTTGTGGGCAGACTGGTTGCTAACGTTTTAGAGACTTTAATTTTTCTGTGTGTGACTTTTTCAAAATTTAGATATGCAAGTCCTACTTTAAGAAACTAGATTTGAAGTATTTTGGTAAAATTGGAACTACAAGTTTCAGTGTCTGTTTGTGGTGCAACTAAATTCTTTTTTTTTTGTTTGCTTTTATAATTGAAGTCAGTCCACTTAGTAGTTGAAAATCAAGGTCTAAAGAGCCGGGAAGCGCAGGCTGCTCACAGGGCCTAGTCTTCTCCCTGCCTGACTTTTGTTGTGTTGTCTTGGCCTCAGAGACTCAGCCCTTTCCTTTGTTCATTCCATTTAGGATTAATATAAACACCAAGATCCTTTTGAATTTAAGGATTTAGTGGTTCACCTCCATAGGGAAACAGGAAAGTAATAAATGTTAATATATATGTTAATACAGGCACATGCATATCAACAGTAAGTGCCTCTTACAGTGAGTCTCTCTGGCGCCTGGAACATCTGTCCAGTACCCACCCCCATTCTCACCACTGCCTCAGAAGTCTAGATTGTAGCTCACAGGTCACATTCTCAGAAAAATATTCCCATAGGCTAGAGGAACCCTTACGTCCTGTACTTCAGCATTGTAGCACAAATTAAAAAGCATTTGTATGTTTAGATTTTTCATTCCTCTTTCCTACTAAAATGTAAACTGCATGGGGGGAAGGACTCTTGTTGTCATATTACACATGTATGTATATCTGCACCACAGAACCTAATGCCTTTTACACAGTACCTGCTCAGTTAGCACGCGTGAAACAGGAAGGAAAGAAGAAAATAAATAAGCTATCTGATAAAATTTCAAATAGATATGTGTGATAAAATAATGAAAACTAAAATAAGCAAGGGAAAGGGAAGCCATGGTGACTGAAGTAAGGAAGGGCACTAATTGAGTCGCTGATAGATGTGTCTGAAAGGAGGAAGCCATCGTGCTGGTATGCAGTAGTGGGTGACATTCCAGGGACAGGGGCCAGCAAGATCCTGACATCTCATAATCTTGACTTATTCCATGAACATCATACAGGCTTATGTGAGAGAGGATGTAAGAGTGAGGAAGACGGGACAAATCATGTAGTCCCTGTTTGGGAGTTCGTGTGGGCAGGATATAATCAGACTTACATTAACTGAAAAAATAATCTTAGTTACTTTGTTGAGCCTGCACTGTAGGGGTCAGAGATGGAAAGCTGAAAGGACAGCTATGTGGAAGATGATGACAGCACAGACTAGGGTGGTAACAGTGTGTGTATTAAGACATACTCAAGTTCGGGAATACATGGAGGTAGAACCAACAAGACCTGCAAATTGATGGGCTGTAGCAGGTTCAGAGGAGTAGAAATTAAGAGTCCTAGCTTTTTGGCCTTGGGCAACTGACAATGTAAGTGACATTTTCAGAGTTGAAGAAAGAAAATGAGAGTTCTGTTTTGGCCACATGAAATTTAAGATGCCTGAGACATACGAATGGATGTGCTGAGTAGTAGGTTGGATGTGAGGATCAGAAACTCAGGCAAAAGTTTGGGGCTGAAATGTAAATTTGGGAGAAGTCTGTTTTTAGATCATATTGTAAGCCATGGTTTGAGTGAGATATGAGAGAGAGAGAGAGAAGGGGAGAGAGGAATTGTAGGGGAGAGAGAATGAGATGACAGACTAATAGACCCTGGGACATTCCAAATGTAAAGGTCAAGCATGACAGGGGAAAAAAAAAGAACAAAAGAAATGAGAAGGGTTGAGGTAAGAGAAAAAAGCAGGTGATGGGTATAGAATATTCTATCTAGGAATTTGCTTTATAGACAATGAGGTTGTAATTAGATAGAAACAAGAGGTCAAGGTAGGTTTTGGGGTTCCAGTTTGTCTTTGAGGTGGGATAGTGTATATTTTTCACATAAGCTAATAAAGACAATCCAGCAATTGGAAGAAAATTTTGATAGAGGGGGGAGATTATTAAACCATTAGAGGTCCTGGGAAGATATGAAGCAATGTAAGTGTACATCTGTTTATCATGCTAAAAAAAAATCATTGTACAACAGAGAGTGTGGGATATTTGTTCTCAAATTACTGAGTGTACTCTGGCCCACTGAATAATTATAATTATAGATATGACTGGAGAAAAGCTATTTGTGATCAGAGTAAATACTGACTGAAAGAGAAGGGAGCCTTGCCTCTATGACTGTAGATGCAGGGGAGATTGCTACATTTCATGATGGGAAAATGAAGTTCTTGAATGATTACTAATAATTTTTTAAATTAATCCATTAGGTCACCACGCTTGAGTCAGGGAGGGATATTAGAAGTATAGGGGTAGAGTAAAAGGTGAGGAAGTCAATTGTACCATAGCAGAATGTCAAGGTAATGCTGAGTGCTCACTTGAAATGTGAGAGTAAAGTGGGATGAATCTCCAGAGTGATATTCCATTTCCTTTTCCTCCATCAGTTGGTAGGTGCCCATAGAGTAAATAGAATTGAATTTAATTAGGTTTAGGGCTTTGCCAAGCGTGTTTCATGGAGGGAGAAGGAGAATAGGACTTGAAGATAGTGACAAGGAGGTAAATGTTCTGATTGATCATGAGTCTAAGCCAGGCTGTGAAAGAAGCAGGAAAAATTTGGAAAGTAGAATGGTTTGAAGGACTCAGTGTGCCTAGGAATACTTAGAAAGAATGAAACTAAATTAAGTTAGCTGGAAAGATAAGAGGTCAAGGTCAGAAAGTGAGAGGCAGAGCCATATTTATTGCAGAATTATTCACCATAGCCAAGGTACAGAAACAACCTGCGGGGCTGTTGACAGGTGAATGGCCGAGAGTATGTGGCGCACGTCCGTGAAGGGGTGGTAGTCAGCCTCAGTAAGGCAGGAAGTGCTCTCCTTTGCAACAGGGTGGATGAACCTGGAGAGCATTATGCTAAGTGAGATAGCCAGCCAGAGAAAGACAGATACTGCTTGGTGTCACTTAGATGTGGAACCTTTTAAAAAAGTGTTAAACTCATATTAATAAAAACAGTGTGGAACAGTGGTTACTGGGGGTGGGGGAAATGGTAAAAGGGCACAAACCTTCAGTTATAAGATGGGTAAGGTCTGAGGATCCACTGAAATTGCTAAGTGAGTAGAACTTAAATCTCACAAAAAGGTAAGTAGGTTAGGTGACGGATGTGTTAACTCAGTGGAGGGAAATCCTGTCACAGTATACAAGTATATGTGTATCCAATCATCACATTGCATACTTTAAATGTTACCATTTTATTTGTCAATAATACCTCAGTAAAGCTGTGGGGAAAGAAAATAAAAATAAAGTGGGAGACAGAAATGAAGGTTTGGGGGTGTGGCCATTGGTGGTAATAATGAAAGTATGATCCATGCAGTATAACTTTTGAAGTCACTTATAGATAACTATAAATGTCATCAGACCATACGACTTGGATCAAATAGTGTTGCTGTTGGGAAAAACATCTCTAGGACCAATCCAATGGGAACTCATTAGCCAGTATTCACAACCTTGTTTATCATGTCAGAAAAAAGAAATAGTGTTTGAAAACTATTTTGCTCTTAGGTTCCTCAGAATATCATTTATCAGTGAGTAAAAGTGTAAGCATAATTCACAGGATAACGTAAATCCTTCCCAGCCAGTTTTCTCCTAGCTTTACACGTTGGGAACATCCCAGTTACATGCTATCAAAATTATTTTTACCAAGTTTGGGACCGTGACATAAAAATAATATTAAGAATCTTGTAACTTTCCCCCGATCAAACTGTTGCATCGTCTAGCGTGATAGAGTTGTTGAGCTAAAGTAACTGCTTCACTGAAGTTCAAGGACAGATCTTAGGCACATACACTAAGTCAAGTAATAATAGGACCTATAGTATAGGGTCACTGAGGATTAACGGAGTTAATATATGTATATTGATAAACACAAAGTCTAACAGTATGCCCCTCAGTATAAATGAGCTATTATTATAATAAAGGGACACAATCAACATTTGTTGAATTCTGTGCTATAAAACACTACATGAAAATAGTCATTGCAACATAAGAACAAGAATCCTTGACTCTTAAGAGTAGGCAGTTAGTGATACTGTTTACCGAATGTTTTTTATTTCATGTAACTCCTGTAAGCTGCTCATTTGATAGGTGATATTCTCTAGTTCTTTCATAGATTGTTGTCTGAAAATCAGCTTGCTTTTTCCGACTTCTGACAAGTAAACCTACCCGGAGGAATAGAAAATTCTTTAAAGGTTTTTCATTTTTATGCATATCTCAAGGATTTATCACTCAAGAGCTTACATTTTTTACCTGTGGATATGTCTCCCTATTGCAGACTTTTTCTCAGTCCTATCTATAATTGCTCCCTGGCCAGAATATATAGTCAATAATTTGGGCTAAATGTGCCACACTCTCTGTTGTACAATGATGTTCAGCATGAATGTTGGTGTACAAGGTAACATTGCTTTGAAATTCAATTAGATGAAAAAGTGACATTTTTAAAAGGTCATAAGGTAAGGCTACTTTTCCTGATAGAAATGCTTTAGGTTGACTGAGGGTATATAAGGGTCAAATGATTAATGTTTACACTAAAGTCTTCTTTGGCAGAAAGAGAAAATGTGAATGTAGAATTACTTTGATTACAGGGTCTAAAATGCAGACAAGTGTATTACTTCTTCCCACAGAGAGATTTGCCAGTTTCCTTAAATATTTTCTCCCTTTTGATTTGATAAGTAGTACAGAAGGCAAGTTTTAGAAACTTAAAAATTGAACTGAGACCTCAAAGCTCAGTTCACTTAAAGAGTTGTAGCTCCTCGAGCAATGCTGCCTCCAGAGTCAACATCATAATTACAGACGGCATTCTCATGGAGAGCAGATCATGCGCCTTGGATGTATGGAAAAGGATCCCCGTGACTATATAACAGGATGTACAGCATATAATCAAATCAAACACCAACGACAAGCAATTGTGTTTCCACAGCACGAGAATGATATACGGCCACCGGATGGAAAGGAACGCAAACGTTCTATAACCAAAAATCCCAAAATCGGAGGTATGCCTCTAATTCCCATCCAGCATGAGAGAAATGCAACCCAAGCCCGGAGAAATATTGAGGTAGGTTAGGGGTTTCTTTTACATTAATGACAGCATTTGTTTTCTTAACGTCTTCCTGTGATTAAGCGCATTACTTACTTCATTGGCTACAAAAGCACAGGAATAATCACTGTGAAAAGCATGAAAAAAGACACATCCATCATGAAAACGTTATGAATAACCCCGTGGCAATTTTTGAAGTTTTGTATTTTTTTAACTTCTCTTAAATAATCAGTTTTAATAATGTCATTAAACACCCAATTAAATATGCACAGTACCACTTACGTTCTTAGGCCTAAAGTGGCCAAGCAAATAGAAGTTCCAGTGGTGAAACCACAGTGTCACATTAGTGTTACAAGTTTACTTCTAACAACCTTAGAAGGAAGGACCCCATGGCAGAGTGTGTCTGGAGCCATGGTAACTAGACTTTCTAGTACCACAATCAAATTCCAGCAGTTTGAGAACCAATGGAGTGTCCCAGTTAATTTAAAGAACTGCAAGATGACCCCTGAGCATCAATAAAGATGATTTAGCATCTTTCATGAAGCTGCTATTTGTTTTTCTTCTCACCTTGAGGGGCGTGGAGAACACAAGTGGCATCAATCTTGACTTGAAGTTCAGTCTCTTCAGGAAAGGACAAAGGCTGTTTACACTCAAAAGTCATTAGATACTTTGGGACTAATGCATGTGTCATTGCCTTGATTGAGTGCCTCAAAGCCAAAAGCAAAGCATGTAAAAGATATTGTTTCTTCGTAGAGGCAAGGTTTGGAATTCAGCTGTTTGTCTTGCTTTCCAAAGAGAAATATCTTTTGAAAGACTAAAACCATTTTAATTTAGTGATCTGATTTTTAAAAAACATTTTTCCATGCCTATATTTTCTTGAACGTGTATCCCACTGTAATATTCCTTGCTTCTAAAAGATATAAGTTCTTAAAATAATGGGTTATCACCTTTGTGGCCTACTCAGTCCTTCTGCACTGATGTAATCAGAGGGAAGAATAAGACTCCAAGAAATCATGACCTAGTCCCTCCTGCCATTCTGCACTTACAGGTTTTCTTGGTAATAAACTGCACTACAAAACTATGGATTCCATAGCTAACCCAGGCCAGGGCATTGAACAAATGAAGCAAACATGGGGCGTAGATATGCCTTACCATGACTCCAGGTTCTCCTGACTTTGCTTTATGATCAATTACAGAGCAAAGAAAGAGATGAATTATTAGGATCAAAATACATTAACCAGTATCCAGTAAAGAATTGGGATGATAATTGAATATGTAATAGCTTGTTAGCTAATCCCAAATCCAGAATTTCAGAGATAATTTTTTAGCATACTTAAGAAATGGTTACAGGCTCTTAAAAGAATTCCATGAAATATTAATGGACCATTTATGACTAGTTAAATTAAACCAAGAATTTTTGTAAATTTAAATGTGATTCAATATATTGGCAAAAAGTGTTTTAAAATATTCCAGTGTTGGGAAAAAATGTTTTAAGTTTGGAAAGCATTAAAACAAAATTAGTAAAAATTGAAAATTTTTCCTTTGAACCATAAAACTCCTAGCAAAAGACATAGGAAGTGAACTCTGACGTTGCCCTTAGTGATATTTTTTAGGATAAATCTCTTCAGGCAAGAGGAAAAAGAGGAACGAAAAACAAATGGAACTAAAACTGAAAAGTTTTTGTACAGTGAAGGAAGCCAACAAAATGAAAAAAAAAACCTATTGACTAGGAGAAGATATTCGCCAGTGATACATCCAATAAGGGGTTATTATTCAAAATATATAAGGAACTCATACAACTTAACACCAAAAATACCCCCAAAAAACCAACAATACAATTAAAAAGCAGGCAGAGGACCTGCATCGCCATTTCTGCAAAGAGAACATACAAATGGTCAATAGACTTATGAAAAGATGCTCATCATCACTCACTATTCATCAGGGAAACACAATATAAGATCAAGATACATCACCTGTCATAATGGCTATCATCAACAAATCAACAAATAACAAGTGTTGACAAGGACATGGAGAAAACGGAATCCTCTTGCACTCTTGGTGGGTAAATTGGTGCAGCCCCTGTAGAAACAGCATGGAGGTTCCGCAAAATAAAATAAGTAAACATAGAACTACTGAATGATTCAGCAATTCCACTTCTGAGTATTTATCCAAAGACATCCAAAACACTAATTTGAAAAGATATGTCACTTCTATGCTCATTGCAGCATTATTTACAATAGCCAAATATCAAAGCGACCTAAGTGTCCACTGACAGACAAAGGTATAAAGACGTGGTAGATGTATACAATGGATTGTTACTCAGCCATAAAAAGTGACATGCCATTAGTGACAGTACGGATGAATCTAGGGGGTATTATGCATAGGGAATATAGTCAATAATATTGTAATGACTATGGGGTCAGATGGGTGGGTACTGTGTTGTACACCTGAAACTAATAATGGTGTACGAGGCCTGTCTGGAAAAAACCCAGCCTTAAATGCCTCTAGTTTTCATATTACATGGCTGGGTAGTTCCCAGACAGCCCTCGCATGTCATCCGTAATTGAGGGAAGAAAAATGTTTAAAGAAAGTATAACTCTATACCAATGCAGGTGTTGTCATAATGAATTTCTAGTACCTGTAAGGTCTTATAGTTTACTGAATAAATGTGTACTCTAATCCACTGATACAGATGTGAGTTTTAATATACATATGTATGTGTGTATGTATAAACATTTTAGTGTTTTCTAAAATGTATGTGTGGAATTTAATAGACATTATGAAGGATAAAAGATTTCACTGAATATTTTCAGAGGAGGAAAAAATAAACAGAAAAAGAAGTTCAACAGATTTCCCTGCCGTAATACATCTCAGCATCTTTGATATGCTAATACACATTGTGAATCTCAAAGAGGGGGCTGTAGGGCAGAGCGTTTCCCTGACTCTCATGGCCACAGTGAAGACCTTTTTTCTTGGTGTTGTGAGTACAGCACTGTAGGAATTACAGAAACACGACCATCTGACACATTCAAGCAGAAGTGAATTGGAAGAGGCTGGTTTGAAATGAGAGTCAATTTAAATAACCTGAAAGACATCTTTGAAGTGTTATGTTAAATGCATGTTAAAATGAATTTCCATTTTGTAGCTCTAAGATCAGTGTATAAATTCCAACAGGTCACTTGTGTCGAAGTAAACTTAGCATCTAAATCATAGAAATAAGCTCTAATGTATTTTTTAAACTTAAATGGTGCCAATTCTTGCTTTCCTGTGCGACGTTTTATTTTACCGTAGAGTGCCAGAGCAGAGCTGGCCAAGCTGCGGCTCAGTGAAAAGCGTGATCAGGAGTCCGGGGACAGCACCTTGAAGGAGAGAGCTTCCATTGTGGCCCACTGCCTGCAGCACAGGGATGATAAACTTCGAAATCGAGCCAAAAAACATAGAAGTTTCAACTGTCTGGAGGACACAGAGGCTGAAGTCCTTCATGGGCAGCCGAAAGGCCAAAAAGGCCAAAAGACACTGAGGAAGACTGAGGACAGGAATGGCAGAGCTTCCTTGGACCCTGATAATAAGTTGCCATCCAAGGTCATCGAAGAACTTAGCGTGGTTCTGCAGCGGTCAAGAACCCTTCCAAAAGAGTTACAGGGTGAACAAATCTTGCAGTAGGAAATAAAATGAATTGTAATTATTTTTTAAATATCGTGTACAATGTTTGCAAATCAAAAATCAAACATAAAATAATTCATAGTTCATGAGATTTGTCTTGCTATACATAAGCATTTAAAAATATATGTGTATATATGTGATAAGTGTAAGATTAACTTTATTTTGGTTTGAACAGAGCCTGTACAGTTCAACTGTATTAACCTTGTGTAAAAAGGCATTGGGTTGCTTTGAGTGGCCAACCTTTTAAAGTAGTTGTCTGTTAAGTGGTATAATTTATGAGCAGACATCTCAAACTGTACTGTATTGTATAAAATGCTGTTTAAATGAAGCCTATGAAACTGTATGTAACACATTTTGCACTTTGAGAAACCTTGTATATTAAGTTGTTACAATATGATTTTAGGTTTACAAAGGGTCCACATTACGGAAAAGAAAGGGAAGGAAGTTAAAAGGGGGAGGGTTTATTTTAGTGGCTGCTTAAAAACCAAGATTTATTCCAGTTCACTATTGACCAGAACTTGTGAATGGGAAATTGTTAAGAAAAAAAGTCTGGTAACTACGTATTTCCCAAGGGTAACGTTCTCCCAACAAGCTGGCACTGGCCACCCTTATGGTGTTTGTGAACCAGCCACAGTATGCATTCACTACACTTCAGTTCTTTGTCGGTGACTGTTAAGAAACTTACACTGCATTGAAAGGACTGTGTGCACAGGACCTGGCATGGATGCCATTTGCACTGTTGGTGTGCACAAGAAATGTGTTTAAGAGTTCCCTACTATGAACAAAATTCATCACCCCAGGGTTTTGTTACTGTTATTTCTCTTTTGTTGTTGTTTTACTTTGTACGTTCACTTCTCGTTATTTTAAGGTTGTGATGTTTCTCTGCAATGTCAGGATTAACTGGAAGTATACAACATGTGGCTACTGGTTCACACCCAGTTGTTTTTTTGTTTGTTTGTTTTTGTCTTTTTTTTAATAAATCAGTAGTCTGCTCCCTGTGCCTAGTGAATAATCCCAAAGCCCTCTATCTTTACTTCTGAGGACGATCAGCTACTGAGCTGATGATTTTCCTAAGACAGACATTACTAATTATAGTTCATGTTAGGGATAGCACATTTCAGCAGTTTCTTAGAATTTTATCTGGTGACTTCTGATTACAAATTATTTTTTTTGTAGCTTAGCTTTATTTCTAGCATTTCTACCCCCCACCCCCCTTTTTAGGTGTCTTTTCAGAATTTGTATACACAGGCTCATACTTTGGTCATTCCAATCATATTACAGTAATATGCTGTTGAGTGCTATGAATTTCCTAATTGTAATATACTGATCACTTATATTTGGTGGGGATATAATTGTTTCCCCTGGGTATGTGATATTTATTCTTTCAATCCAAATAGATTGGATTTTTTTTTTTTTTTTAAGAAAAACTGCAGGTCAGTTTATGAAATAGGTGGCACTGGTGGGGAACCTTCATGGTGTTTAGGGGAAGAGAAATCTAAACTGTTATTTCTAATATTTATGTTATGAAGCAAGGAGACACATGAAAATTAATATGTTTGACAATAAGAAAGTATCTGGAATTTTTACCTGTAATATCTGAATTTTTTTGAAACTTGAGCTTAAAATCTAATAACTTCTGTTTTTCTTCCTTTCCTGTACAGTTGTCTCCATTCTTCAAGTGTAAGATAAGGGCTAATGATGATATCTCATTTTGAGTAAAAATTAAAATTGTTTTACAAGTCCACCTGAATGTGACTGCCTCTATTGTTTTTAGAAGTTGAAGGTTGTTATGATGAAATAAATCAGTAGATTTTCTTTTTTCCCTTTTTAAAAATTTGAATTTATACTTCAGACTAGCTGTCATTTTTTCAAATACATCAGTATGAATATTCTATTTTTAATGAATATATGCACACGTGACACAGATTAATGGTACTCTAACTTAAATTTCTGTAGCCCTGAAGTTAATTAGTAGACATGGCTTTTAAATATTTGACTTCTAAACAAATCATTACCTGCTAATTTATCAAAGTGGCTCTGAGAATTCAAAACTAAGCAACAGTAATTGAAGCCAAAATATGACTTGTATACATAACTATGTTAGTGACCAATTTGTATTGTTTACATGAGAATTTTATATATAAACTGTATATTGCAAAAAAATATTTTTGAAAATGCATCACATTTATTTGGATGGATTGTGGTATCCACATAATTATGTGTTTTGTCAGACTTTTGATAATCACTCTGGGGAGAAGATAAAAACATTCACCATCTCATCAAAGTTTGTGCCAAGATTTTTTATATTATCATTTGCTCAACAACAAACAGAATTATGTTCATAATGTGAATAGTTTTCTGTCATGTGTACAGTTGTCACATTTATCTCTAATCGTCTTGTATGAAAGGAGAGAAGGTTAGCACTTCCCTTGACGAGAATGAAAGAGGCTCTTGGGCCTAACACGCATACGGTTAAGGCAGTGCCACCTACTTCGTGGCATCTAACATTTATCTCTAATCATCTGAGACTTCAGGACCGACATGAATCTTGCAAGTGACTAAAATTCATCTTGTTTACATCCCTGTTATTTAGTATTTTTAACAATTTTTTGTTATAAATGTTCTAAATTATATTGTATATACCTATCTTCTTTGCTACTATATGTTAAATGTAAAGCTTTCAATAATTCAGACACCTCTATAGCTGTAAGATTTACTGGATTAAAGTTTAGATTTACTGAATTACTCGATTAAAGTTTAGAATCTAAATGTCCTCATCCAAGAAATTGGGATAACACCTATCTTATAGGCTTTTTGTGATGATTAGTGTGTGTGTGTGTGTGTGTGTGTGTGTGTGTGTGTGATCACATACCTGTCTCCTCATAGAGGTTTAGTAATTAGTTATTAATGTATTAGTTTTTCTAGCTCTCATTTGCTCTACCTTGACACTTCTAACTACTGGTTTTCAGATTGCTTCTAACAATCTTTTTTCCTCATCCTTTGTAAAATGTGTTGTGCACTAAAAGAAGAGATCACCACAGACATTTGCTTGAGCCCTAACCTCCAGTACCCCAGATTGCAGAGTGTTTGGAGACAGGGCCTTTAAAGAGGTTATCAAGTTAAAATGAGGTTATTAGGGCAGTCTCTAATCAAACCCGATGGATATCTTTATAAGAAGAAATTCGGACACATGGGAACACCGGGGAGGTGTGTGTGCAGGGAATGACCGTGTGAGCACACAGCAAGAAGGTAGCCATCTGCAAGCCAATGAGAGAAGCCTCAGATGAAATCAACACCTTGATCTTGGACTTCTAGCCTCCAGAACTGTAAGAAAATTCCTATTGTTTAAGTCACCTACTCTGTGGAATTTTAATACACTACACTTTTATGTTACTCGGTTAACATACATATCAGATGAGCCAGAATGTCCCCCGTATTTTAATCCTTGGCGCTCTTGTTGCCCCACATATCAAAATAACTTTGTAGCATTTCATCAGAGTTACAGTTATAATGATTAATAGAGGATAAGAGAGCCATGCTGAGGTATAACTACTTAAGTCAGCTAGCTAAATAACTTCAAGCTCTGAAACAATTCAAAATTATGGCCCAACAAAGTTATAGTCTAGTGCTGCTTGTAGAGATTTAAGTTCTTTGACATCAAGAACCACTGTTCCAGCAGAGCTAAGGTGCTGACCCTTCACAACCTCTGATAGAGAGTATTATTAATCCTTTCAAAGAGTAACTCAGAAAGGTCTTCCCTGCAATAACTGAGCATTCACTAGACCACAAAGAGACAAGTCATGTCAATCAACTCACATGAGCCAAGCCATGTACATCTTGAAACTGAATCAACACTGAACATCATATAAAGTGCCATCTGTTCCTCATTGGAGGGGATCTCATCTGCCCCCCCCCCCACCCCAGCTATTGCCTCATTTGTCTCCTGTTGGCAGCAAAACTCTTGGTAAAATTGTCTATTTGTTGCCCTTTTTTTTTTCTCTCATTTTTCTTTTTGAAACCTCTTCATTTAACCTTTTGTTTCTCACTGTTCTACCCTAACTGCTCCTGGTGGCAAGGTCAGAAACACCCTATGGCCAACTGAAATTAATCAGTTCTCAATCATCGTACTTGACCTGCCACCATCTATAGCTTTTCACACAGTGGGCCACACTTCTTGTAGGATAATTCTGATTGGTCTGAGAGACACCAACGCCTTGTGGGTCTCCTCCTCTCTCACTGCTGAACACTCATCTCTGTATGTAGCCGATAACTCCTGGAGGAACTCATCTGATCGTACAGCTTTCAGTGCAGTGCATTGAAAACCTACCTGTGAGCTCCAAACTGTGTAATTCACATTTCCATGTGGGTTTCCTACTGTCATCTCAAATATACCGTTTCTTAGAGCTCTTTACCTGATCTTCATCATTACAATTCTACCCTTTCCTGCCATTGCTAGGACTCAGGTACAGTCCTTATAGTCCTACCATTTCTGGGTTTCGGGTACAGCAAAATTAAGCAGAATTGTTTCGCTAATCATTCACAGAATTGGCACTTGAACCCAATCGCTCAAGAGTCTACACTTTTAAACTCTGTGTTAGATTGTTCAGGCCACTATCATTGCTCACCTGAACAATTACGAAAGATTCAACTTGTTTCCCTTGTGCAATGTGGAAAGAAACAAAACCCAAAATAATCTTAAAGTAACAGAATGCAGGAAGACTACAGTGCAAAAGAAAAGGGGAAATGCAGATAAACATAAATGAATATTGATTGTACAAAATGATAATGTACTGTCTTGGTTGATATAACATACATGGAGAATTAGCAACAACTATAGCAAAGAGATGTCAGGGGTTATACAGACTACAATGTTATAAGGTGCAAACATTATTAGGGAAGAAGTGAATGCAATAAATTGTAACAAGTCAAGGAGTGTGTTGTAATCGCTAGGGTATCTGCTTAAAAAAATAACAAAGGAATGTGTGACTCATGTTTATATAGAAGAAAATTAGAAAAATAAAATCGATTTAAATAATCCAAAAGAAAAAAGAGACAAAAAAGGAACATAAAACAGGTCAAGCCCCAAACAAATAGTAAGATAGTAGATGATAAGGCAAAATACTCATATATCACTATAATTCTCTCAAATGCAAACTAACTAAACACTTCATTTAAAAGCAAACAACAAAACCTATGTGTTTGCTGCTTTTACAGATGTCAAAAGCAAAAAGTTGAAGAAAAGATATACCATGCAGACACTAATCCAAAGAAAGCTAGTATCCCAATACTAATATAACTAAAACAAAGTTGATTTGAAGGTATGAAGGGTTACATCAGATAGCGAGGCACTTCTTATAAAGGAAGACATAAATGAATAAAATTCTTACAGCCCCCATACAATTATAATTCAGATTTCAAAATCCAGGACCAAATTCACCCTGTGAGAAAATGCCACTTGAGCAGGTAAGAGACTGATATGCCATAGTTCGTGGAACTTTTACATGACTGAGGACATTGCAGTAAGTCTGTAAGTTTTCTGCCAGCTACAATGTTCCTTCCCTGTTGGTGCTTCCTCACAAATGGAGCCTCCTTGGTCCCCAACTCATAAGCAGGGAAAAGGGATTACAATGATAAAGAAAGCTCTAACTAGGGAGCCATCTGAACAAAGAATAGTTAAGCTAGTAAACTCTCCTGTTTTGAAAAAAAGATTTGCCAGCTAACAACTATTGAGATCATTTATGCATCAAAATAAGCAATCAATCACTTTGGTGGTTGATGCTCTCTTCTTCCTGGACGCTGTACTGCTGTCATAGCCGGCAGAGCCTAACGAGAAGTGCTATCTCGCTCCTGAAAGATGGAAGTTTCCATTCCAAAGATGGAGAGCATCAGTTGCAACCCTCAGAGCTATCATCCACCACTGAAATCATGAGCCTTTAGCTCATTTCCTTCGAATTCCTTTATAACCAAATCCCAGCAAAATAAGGCAATGTCATCCTTGGCAGGTGAACTTAACCTTTGTTTCCAAGGAATTTGTCCTCATCTCTTCATGTATGTATTATTCTAATTATACACCAATTGTTTTTTCTCCATGAAATAAAATCATAAATTAATTTATACATGTAAGGGAAATAGAATGGTTTAGTGAGTAGTCTTCCTACTGTACAGGCTTACCCTGCTGAATAAGGGAATTAGACATCTGATATTTAAGAACAAATTAGAAATTATACATTTGACATGGTAGATCAATTTTCTAGAGATGCAATGGTTATTAAAAGTATGATTTCACAAAACATAATGCCCTTATATTTTACTCTAGCTCATAAAGAATAATGTATATACTTAGGCAAAAATGCTCTACTCTTATTGTACATAGATAAATCTGATCTTATCTAAAATTGTATCATTGTATTACAAAGTTACCTGAATTGAGGCTTCCGTATAGGGCTTTGATGAAATAACTAAGCCTAATTTAATGACAGATGGACTCACATCTGTAGAGGGATTCAAATGTACAAAATAGTTTAAATATGCTCTTATACAACTAATGCAATTCAAATACTACAGACATTTAAATCATTTGTATCAGTTGACTGTTGAAATGACAAAAATCAATATCAGAAGTTATTGCATATTTTAAGAGATAATTTGTTAATCAGTTAAAGTCATTAAACTTGAATAATAAATTCCCGGTAGTACACATTTTAGATTCCTACTGCAAAACAAACTCTGGCTTCATCTGTAATCAGCAATTATTATGAAATGCTCTAGAAGTAGCCTACAGGCCCTGAGAGAAATTTTTTTTTTCATACCTTTGAACAAAGTGCTTAATGGATATGAGCAGTCATCAGCCTACACTTAGCAAAAATTACTTCCAAATTTTGATCATGTTTATCTGACGGTTCATGGTAAGGGTGTAATACTTTTAGTTAAGTGTTATCTTGTATATTCATTTATTTTGCTTTTTTGTTTGCTTTTTTCTCCATTTGTTAGTAGTATTTAAATATAAAATTGGGAAAAGCTCTTTCATTTGTTCGGTATAAACAATTTTATACTGGAAGTCCAGATCTGGCCTCCCTCAAATCTGATTAAAATTCATTTTCCAGCTTGGTTTATGAAGAGGCACATCTTTATAAATTTCCCACTCTATTTCCCATATAATTAGATTAAAACTGAATTGCCTTTAGTAAGGAGCACTAGAAACATACATGCTGCATATCAAAAATTCTGTTGCTTTTTCTGCTCGCCAATTATAGTAGAAAAAAATCTGCCCTGAAATAATGTTGCTAGTATTTTCAGGTTTTAGAATAATACAGGACTCGATGATCAAATCCCAAAGATTTCTATTTATAAAATATTTCCTGGGCTACTTCTCTCTGGCCTAGACAAAAAGAATTTGGGGATATAAAAAGGTTAATGTTAAGTCTATGGCAGGTGAGTAATCCAATTGCTGCTCTGATGTTCCTGAGGGTTAAAACCCTTCAGTAAACTAGTTAGAGCCTGCACGTGTCAGCAGTTACAGTGATGCATTGTAGTTGTTATAGTGCTACATTGAGCATTTACAATGTACGTGGGATTGGCAAAGCATACCTAACTTGCAGGACTGTTTCAAGGAAAAATATGAGATGATTTATTTTAAACATGGGGCAGTCTGTTAGTCACATTCCTACACTTGATCTTAGCCAAAAGGCCGAGAAGCGATGATTAGTCAGTCACCTTCCTAAACACTTAGTGAGCAGGAGTGTCCCCTTCATCCGTTCTGTCCTTTCCTTCACTCTCACTCCCTTGAACGAATGTTTATCCTGTGCCCACTGTATGGCTGGTATCGAGAAGTTATCACCTTCATAGCTGGATCTGAAGTCGTAGGCTAATCACTAGATGAAGAGCAAGTGATGTGACTGGTTCGTTCGCAATGCAGATACCTCGCCAGTTTTCTGAGATTCGATGTACGTTGTCTGATGTTCCACTCGTGCTCCAAGTAAACACAGCCTCCCTCTAAAGAAACTATTTTACTTTAGAAACTCTTCAGTTTTTACTCAACTATTTGAAAGTTGCCTGTTTTACAAGTACAATTTGAAATATTTTAACTACAGAGACATTATTGTTAATGTGTTTGGAAACTAGATGGCCAGCAATTGAGTATGTGGTAGTTGTGTTTTTGTTTGTTTTGATTTTTTTACGTAGTCAATCACTAAGGAATGTGCAGCACTGTAGGGGAAAAACATTATGAGTAGTTAAAGGGGTTTCTGAGCACCAATTTCTAATGTGAATGAGGAAGGAGGGCGTTTCCACACCACCAAGCACCTCTGACACCAGCTGTGTGTCCTGCAATTCAACTCAGTTCTGACACTGTCTACTCACAGATAGCATCAAATCACACACATCGAGGGCTCAGTCCCCCAGGACTGCCCCACCACCTCCACATGCCACAGGCAAGCCCGTGCTCCTGACCGACCAGCTCTAGAGAGGAGGTTCCCACAGGCCCTTTTCTTGGGTTTAATTTGCTAGAACAGCTCACAAACTCAAAGAAACATTTTGTTTACTAGATTACCAGTTCATTATACAAATTGCAACCCTCTAATCACACGGTTGCTTTCACTGCCAATGAGCCACCATCCTTAGGTGGTTTCTAAAAGTCACCTCATGAATGACAAAATAACATAGCAAAAGATACCATGACAGCTCTTATCATAGGAAATTCCAATGGTTTTTGAAGCTCTGTGCCAGAAACAGGAACAAAAAATAACTATATTTTTTTATAAATCACAATGTCACAAAAGTTGCCTTGAGTGGGGGCAGAGAGATTCACTGGGATGATAATGAGGTAACTTTCTAGACTCAACGGATGGTAATGTTCTGTATCTTGATAGAGATCTGGGCCACACAGATGTATGTATTTCTCAAAACTCACAGAATGTACACCTAGAATATGTGCATTTCATTTTATGTCAGTTTTATTAAAAAAAATGCATGCTAAAGTATTTGAGGAAGTAGTTGAGATGTTTGCAAATGACTTAAAATGACTAGAAAATAAGATGAATTCATGGATGAATAGAGGGATAGACAGTATGACTGAGCAAGTATAGTAAACTGCTAACGGTAGAATCGAGGTGGTCGGTGCTGAGATACTCACTGAAAAGGTTTTTCTAATTTGCTTCATGTTCAAATGTTTGCATAATAAAGTGTCAGAAATAAAAGAATGCAGCATTTAGAGTATGTAATTTATTCACTCTGTCTTGCATTTTTTTATGTTAATAAATGTATTCAGGACTGATTTAAATTGCATTGAATTTCAGTGCTGCCTTTCCGTTGTACCCAATGTGCATAACAGTGAACATTGCTTCCTGCTTGTGTTTTAGAACACAATTAATAATGATTTGTCCACTGTTGCAGACTATATTACATTAACAACTTAGAATAAATCAGCATTTGCTCTTCATGAATAAGTTCAATAATTTGCTTTCATTCTGACTTCCTTTCCACTGTGTTCTAATTAAATATTATTCATGTTTTTGTTTCCTGGTAATTTTATTTTTATATTCATAGTCAAATGAATGCATTACTGAAATGTATAGTTTCTTAATAACTATCAGATTCTATTGTTTTCTAGTTTTATTTAGGAGTTAAATGACTATTTGAATGTTCAACATTTAACTTTTTTAAAAAATTCATAATTCATAAATTTAAATGCCCTATTTTTCATGTAAAAATTGTTCTTGTAGGTAGCAGTAAGGTAGTGGTCCAGAAAATGCTTTGATTCATTGAAGGTGTCAAAGGAGTCTATAAAAACTACTATTTGAATTTATTTTTATTTTAAAAATTTCATTCATATTTAATACATAGATTGGCCAGGATAGGCTCACTTGGTCTTTATTAGTCATATATCACATGCAGTATTTGAATTTCCTGGAGAAAAGGGTGAGAGTTTTATAATGTGGAAGGGTTAGCAGTTAAGCTTATTATATTATATGGAGTTCATACAAGGGCTGTCCCCAAAACAATCCAGCCATAAATGCCTCTACTTTTTATACTACATGGCTGGACACTTTCTGGATAGCCCTCGTACTTGACCCCATTTAAGTGGACTTACAAATACTCACTAATTTTAACTAAGTAAACTTTTGGATCCAAACAAAGTGGCGTCTTGCCGCGTCTGCCCAGTAGCAGTGGTTTGGGTTTTCATGGTCACATAAGGCGGTGCATGCGCAGTACATGTCAGCCCCAGGAATCCCTCAGCCCCAGACACGGACTGATTATACCAAGGTCAGGCCTGGGCGGCGGGCCTGGCTTTAACCCTTTACAGCGGGCCTGGCTCTAACCCTTTGGGGATGGACAGATGTACGGAGGTGTTAACTAGTGATAGCATTATCTTCATGAGAGCGAGACCCTTTAAGAATGGAGACAAATCTGAAACTTTTAAAGGAATTTTTAAGTGAGCTGATAATATTGGGCTTTACAAAATCCTACTAACATATATAAGAAATGTTTAGAACTCTTTTTTGAGTGAAAGACATAAAAACCAAAAAGAACTGAAAAAAAAGACTTGTTTTTTCTGTTGTAGAAGGCTGGCAAATCACATGAAAAACAAATTCATTTAACTGCAAAACTGAATTGTTGGAAGATGTAAATAAACAAGGGCATTGTGGGAGGTACAATATTCAGTTAGGTGGAAATACCCTTATTTCAAATATGTCCCAATTTATGGTATTTTCTAGATTTCACATCAGTAGTGAAATGCATGAAAAATTACTATTTTTATGATCATCTAAAGAAAAATATAGGGGCGAAAACAGATTTTCAATAGAGCCTTTAATAAAATCAATGTTTTCTGGAACACCTATTTAAGTATAACTGTTCCTAGAGCAACACCGTTGGCTAGAATGGAGAGAGAATTCCATGATGAGAGAAGGGTACATACAAAATCCATTCCGTCCCAGTTAGAGACAAGCTTTTGCAATGGAATGTGTTGGTCGTGGCCTGTGTGTAACAGCTGAGAACACCCTCTTTGGGTGGGAGAATTCTAAATGCTGCAGAGTTACCATCACACTAATTGCTAAACCTAAACGTGAAATGGTCTGACATTACCAGACGTGAGCTTCAAGCAACATGGTTTTGACTTTTAGACTCAAGCACACCACCAAGAATCTGGCTACAGGTACTCTATGACAGAACATAAGTGACTTAATAAACAGCCAGGGACTTCTAAAATAAACCAATGTCTTGTCAATCTCTAGAACCAGGTGTAAGAGGTTGCTTTCTAAACATGGAAAAAACAAGCCTCAGGTCCTCTGGTCTGCAGCTTTCATCAAGTACATACTAAAGAAATCCGTGTTAAAGAAATGAATAAATAACATGCAGTTGCAAATACAATCCAAAAATGTTATTATCCCCTCTCCATTAACTTTGTTTTAAAAATGCATAAATAACTCTAAGAAGAGCAATATAACTGTGAACATTTTTCAAAAATAAACTCTATAATAAGGCAAGATGTTTATTAACATTTCTGTCTGAACTAAAAAAAAAAAAAATCACTTTCATGGCTTCTTGTAAACGTTCTGCACTGTGGTTCGTAAGTGCTTGTCCTTAGCCCGAGCACCAGGCCTGTGCTGAGCTTCACTGCAGCTGTTACCTTTGGAGATGGTGGCCTGGATCGTTGCACAAGACTTCAGGAGAAATCCTTTCTCTGGGCTGCAGATTTCTCTACTCACCAAGCTTTACGAAAGAACTCGTGGCAGGGCACAATGGTCAGGAGCTCCCCTACCTGCAGGCCACCAGAATGAAGGTATTTGGAGGCCTACACCCAGCTTACGGTGAGCCGATCGTTTCCTCCCCTCCTTCAGCACAGAGAGAGCTGAAGAGCAGAACCTCTGGAATGAGACGTGCTGATATTTCATTCCAGGTTTCACACTCCCCAGCAGTGGAAGCTGGGGCACGCTTCTCGGAAGTCTCACGTCTCCATCTCCTCATCAGGAAATTGCTCGACAAGTGTCCCCCTCTCCCTTACTTCCTAAGGTTTTTGTCCCCTCCTAATTACTGTCACCAACATCCTATAAGAGCTTCCATCTTAATTTTAAACAAGAAAAGAAGCCATCTTTTGATACAATATCCCCTTCCTGTTACCTCCTAATATCCCACTGGCAAATCATTTGAAAAGATCCTCCTTGTGTCCTACTACCACTCTCTGGAACATTCTCTTAGAAACCTCAGTGCTGATGTGCATAGTCCTCTTACCTCTTCTCTGCTGTTTTGGTGCTCACTTCCTGAGTTATTTCATCCAGCATCGTGGCCTGAAATGCCATGCATTCACTAATTACTCCAAATTTGCCTCCCAGACGATTTTCTTCCTCTTCAAATTGCATAACTTTAGGTTCTGGGAAGTATATCTCTGTTCTTATTATAAACTTCTAAAATGGTTTCTGTTATAACACCAAAGTCCAAATACAGTTGTCTATTATAATTAGCCTTTTGGGAATGTTTCTCCTGGTATCTCGACCAAAGTTCCTATAGAATGAGACACAGGCAGGGCAATTTTCACCAAAGACTGCTTTAAAGCATATAAATGAAATAGTGGAAGAAAAATGTAATTCTCTTAAGCTTCCTTTACTTTTTTCATATTAGCAAGAATTAATTGATAATTTTGGTAGTTATTTTTTCTTTTTAACACAACGATCCAACTCTTGAAGAGGTGTCAAGGGCCCATTGTCAGATTGATGGGGCTCCTTAATCATGAATACGACTAGATTGCAAAAGCACGAAGGGAAGGTATCAGCACAGGGCCGTCCATAAAAGTGTTTTAGAAAAAAAGGATGCACTGAAGTAGCCAATGGACTCATGACCAGATCTCATTAGCATGAGATCCACAAAGTAGACATTAAATAGACATTTACCAAACTATATTTAAAAGGCATTATTAAAGGTTTTTTCCTTCTCCCCAGCAAGATAAACAATTCACATTTTATTTGAGGTAATCTATTCAAGCCTGGAAGGGATAGAAAGAGTGTCACAAGTAGAAGAAAAACATTATGAAGTATTTGGGAGCCAAGAATGAGCTAAAACATCTACGAATACCTAAACTTTTGAGAAAATGACAGTAAGAGAGCAAGGTACATCGGAACAGTCCCATAATTGTCTTAACTCCCTTAAGGTTCATGTCCAGCACATTAGGCTTGTTATAATTGAACTGTTGAGAAACAAATTAAAATTTTAATGATCTCTCCTCCCTTTGGAGGTAAACTTAATTCCCTATTACTGATGCTGCCAGAACCCATAATGTCATTGTCTAATCAGTACTTAATGGCCCACTCTTAGTGCCTCTAATTTTACATAATTAATGTGCATGTAAAAGAGCCTTGTAAATGTTTTATTTTCATAGGGTACACATTGGGAAAATATAAGCAACTCACTATTAGGTCCTTACTTTGGAATTTCCCAAGATCCTGGTCAGTGTTTTTGCACAGATATGGGCAGCGTACGTGTCTATGTGGACAAGTCTGTACAATACAGCTACGTTTCTTGGCTCACCATCTAATCTCCTCCACTTGGTTGGTTACCTCTTTAGATGTCACTAGAAAGAATAACTAAGTAAATAAGCAGAATGAAAATCTGTTTTATGAGGACAAGAGGGTTCAACTTGCAAATGTTGAAATTACTCAGAAATTTTAGCTAACTAAAATTATTCTTTCTTTGTCCAAGGGTTATCATAGGACTACATTTGTACATTTTGCTTCATCTGCTTTCTTATGAAAAATCCCTCCAGCTACAAATACCTTTAGTTAAAAGAGCAGCCAACTTTCCCTAAACTGAGAGAGACTATTACCTCCTTCATAATGTACTGTTTTCATTTCTTCATTGGTGTTTATCACACAGTAGCCTCATTTGTTTCCTACATAAACTTCTCCTAATTTATTATGTTTTGTATAATGTTTGTCCTCAGAGCCATTTCATCATTATTCGCTACCTGGCCTTCATGGTCTTCTTTAAGGCCCCTCTCTAAGAAACAGTGATCCCTTTTAACATAGTGACTTGCTGAGTCAAGAGGATTTTGCAAGACTTAAAATAATTTCATTCCAAAGGCTTCAGATATAGGATCAAGTTATACAGGGAACTTGTTTTAAGGAAAAGGGGGTAAAAGGTTATCACTAGGTGTGAAAATAAAGCAAGGTTACAAGTATGGTGAGAGGATTCTGTTTTAAGATGGTGACATGGGAGGGTCCAGGGCTCATTACCTCCCACAAACATGCTGAATCTGCAGCTACATAGGCAACATCATCCTCTAAGGAAAACCTAAGACTTGTTTGAGGGGCAATGCTATGTAGCAGACAAGCAGGAGAAGGACCTCATCAAAGTGACACACCATCTTGCCATAAACCCTATCCCTGGTGCAGCACCCCACAGTCTCAAGGAAACTCAAAACTTGTAGTTTCTCCCTGAGGAGCAAAGGATTTGAACCACATAGTGGACACCCCAACTTTTAAAAACTGCACCCGAGAGATGAGCCAACAAATCACCTCACTTTGAGAACCAGTGGGACCTGCATGAGAATGTAACTTAGTGAAACCACTATAGAAAGCAGTATGGAGGATCCTCCAAAAATTAAAAAATTAACATTTAAAACTAGAACTTCCATATGACCCAGCAATTCCACGTCTGAGTATTTACCCAAAGAAAACAAAATACTAATTCTAAAAGATACATCCCCATGTTTATTGCAGCATTATTTATAATACCAAGGATGTGAAAATGCCAAAGGGTCCCTTGATGGGTGAATAGACACAGAAAATGTGGAACACCTATGTCTATATATCTGCACACACACACACACACACACACACACACACACACACTGGAATATTATATAGCCATAAAAATGAAAAATTATCATTTGTAACAACATGGATAGAACTTGAAGGCATTATGTTAAGTGACATAAGTCAGGCAGGAAAAATAAATTCTGTATAATCTCACTAATATTTAAAATCTTAAAAAAAAAAGCAAAAAGCACACCTATTTGGAATATAAAAACACACACAATAGAACAACCCCCTAAAAACAGCAACAAAGAATACCTGAGCTTATGAATATGGAGAAAAGATGGGGGTTACCTAAGTTGGGAGCTGGAGGATGGGCGCTATGGGAGAAGGGGATCAAAAGGTACAAGTTTCCAGTTCTAAAATGCAAAAGTTATTATAAAATGCTATCCATTTACATACAGCATGTTAACACTATTGTATTGCATATGTATTTGAAAGTAGCTAGGGTGATGGATCTTGAAAGTTTTCATTATAAGAAAAAAGTATTTGTAAAGACATTACCTTGGAGATATGGCTGGCTTGGATCTCTACCATGAAGTGAGTATCTCAATAAGGTGAGTTGTACTCTTTTTGGTGGTGGAGAGTCTTGCTTTTAATTTGTAAAAAAAAAAAAAAAAAAAAAAAAAAAAAAAAAAAAAAAAAAAAAAAAAAAAAAAAAAAAAAAAGCCACATCTATGAAGCACAATAAAGCAAAGTACAATAAAACAGGGTACGTCTATAACTATGTAGGGTGGTGATTTTAAATGGACATGTGATCATTTTGCAATATACAAATATTGAATCATTGCATTGTATACCAGAAACTAGTATAATATTATGTGAATTGTACCTCAGTTTTTTAAAAAAGCATATGGGTATGATGCCAGCTTGAAAATACAAATAGGATATTCAGGCTCGGCATTCAGGCCAGAGATTACTTGCAAAAATTTGAGCCCATCATGGTACAAGAGCAGAGGTGGATGACGGTTGTATTGCACAGAACCAAAGAGAGTAACCTACAGAGGCCCAAGTTGGGAAGGAAGGCTTCTGCAGAAACGACCCGATTACACAGGCACCAACCCAGCAGTCAAGGCAGGTCTGAGGAAACTGAGAAGCTGATGTTTTAACCAGATGACTAGAAACAAGCGGGAGAGTGGGGCCTGTTAACTCCAGAATAGGAAGTAGTTTATCTTTCGCCATAGTTTCAGTTCCTTTTCTAAGTGTGTGTGCTGGAGGAGGTGGGTGAGTGTCTAAGGAATGGAAGTTGCTTCCAGAGATACGGGTGTTTGCAGCAGAGGGTGACGCCCTCATTGAACTTTTTGTTCCTCTGTATCTTCCTATCCTTGACAAATATCGTGAGGCCCCCTTTTACAACTTCACCTGATTTTTTCTTGTCTGTATCTCTGCTGAAAAAGACACTGATAATTATTTCAATAATATGACACTATTTGTCAAAGGCATTTAGCCATATTATTTTTTCCCCTTTAATGAGGTAGGAGTGATATTGGGGAAATTTTACATTTAGTTGGCATAAATGTTCTCAGAAAATTAAAATAAATGCAAAAGATGACATTTTACAAGATTGCTTTCTATTTTAACATAATGAACAATTCAGTCACTGCTGAATAGCCCAATCTATTTTATTTCTTTGAACAAATTCCATTGTAAGAACCAACATCCTTCACATGCTTCTAAAGTAGCAAGTAATTGTCATTACAATTAGCTTTTAGAAAGATACACATCTTCCTTATGGCATTGCTTCTCATCTTTGCCTTCCTCTCCAATTTTTATTCATATCTTCAAAGTAGCTGTATAAAAAATTACTCCTTCTGCCTTTACTTATATAGCTTAGTTGAGGAACTTTGTACTGATATTAAAATACAGATAACTGTTGCCTGAGTCAGTCGAGGCACATTTTAGCCAATATGGTAGGTCTAGACCTATTGTCAGGGTCTTTCAAGGTTCTGAAAAAGACTTCACAAATATAGATGCTATCTTACACCGAAGAAAAAAAATATTCAAAAGCAATTCTTTTTGAATATTTATGGAAAACACAAGGCTTTTAAACTGCTTTTCTGAACTTCATTATTCCCCTATCCTTCAAGTCTTTTGTAGGAGCCATGTGCTTTGGATATGCCTGAGCAAGATAGGAAGCAAAAGGGAAGTTGGATCGATGAGACCTTTAGCCCTCACTATATGAGGTCTGTCTTGAAAGTATCCAGCCATGTAATATGAAAAATAGAGGCATTTATGGCTGGATATATTCTGGACAGCCCTTGTAAAGCTGTGAAGGCAGGGAGGGTCCAATCAGACATATTAGTGGCTTTCCAAAATATGCCAGGAAGAATGATATGCAGATATCCAAAGGGCTAATGTTAATCATTTAACTCCTGTGGTCAGTGTCCAGAATCCACTACAGCCCACACTAAATGGCACCAAAGGATAAGGCAGAAGAAGCATAGAAAGAAGTCTTACAATGTGTGGCCATGTCGTCAACTTTTTTTTTTTATTATTAAGTTTGTTGGGGTGACATTGGTTAGTACAATTATATAGGTTTCAAGTGTACATTCCTATATGTTATCTATGTGTAGTATTGTGTGCAATTCTCCTTCCACCATCAAATTCTTAGGAGACTAGTTACTTGGTCATATAAATTCATGGAGAAAGTCTCTCAGAATTTGGAAAACAGAGAAATAAGATTGCTCTCTAAGAATTAAATGATAAAATCCTCACAAAATCATAAGAGAGATTCAAAGTCATATTAAAAAGACAAGTTGGCCTCCTGAGCAGCACAATGTGTCTAAAAAGAATTATTTATTAGAAACAGGGATTAATTAGCATAAAGTATAGAAAAGCAAGACCATTAGGCATCAATGACAGAAGTCCCACCTCTTAGCCCTGTTCTGGGAGAGATCACATTAACAAGAGATTCACCCTACTCAGTTTTGGTGGCAGTTATCTCTCAGTTCTGATGAGGGATGTATCTGACTATCAGAACTCTGATGCAATTCAATATTTAAATGCTGAATGAATTCTCCTTGCCCTGATTCTATGTTCATCAATCAATTTTATGATTACAATTTTATTTTGCAGGAGGTAGTTTTCCTTCAGGGAGAGAAAGCCAGCTAGAATACATGCATGGCTAATCTGCTCTTTCAAGCTCAGTTAGTGCGATTATATCCCTGAAATAGAGGTCCCTACTGCTGCCAAAGTCACCAGGCCGGTGAACCTAAGGAATGACAATGGTGAAATGGATAAGGTAAATGCCAATTTGGAAGGCTTCTGCCAGCCTGCCAGGCAGCTTCCCTGAGGACACCACAATGTCAGTGCATTGATAAAACTAGACAACCTAGTCCAAAGTAAGAAGATATTCCTAGTCTACTTTGGTTTTTCAGATCACATTGGGAATAATGGGCACCACACTGGAGTGTGAAGAGTGCTTGAAAGTCCTGGAGTGCATTCAGAGAAGAGTGATCTAGCTGGTGAAAAGGCTGGAGACTATGTTTTATAAATAGGGGAAGACACTTCGCCCAGACAAAGGAAGGAGAAGACAATAAATACTTGGAAACCACCCTTTTAATCTGAAGAGTTACCACATGGAAGAAGATACAAACTAATTCATTATTAACATTGGATTAAAATAAGAAAAAATGGATGAAAATCATATGGAGAGAGGTTGTTGGATAATTATAAGGAGTAAGTCGTTAATACGTAGAACTTTCCAATGATAGAAGTACTGTCTTAAGAGAAAATGAGTTTTCTGATTTTGTAGCTCTTCTAACAAAAGCTGTACGATAGCACCTTGAAGAACAGATGCCTGGAGTAGAAACTTTTCCTAGTCACTTTAAACTCTCATTTTCTAAAATGTTCTGCATTTAAAGATATAATTGAAGAACTGCATTCAAAGTCATTGAAATATTTATAAAGTGTGGAGTGTGGTATGTAGGAGAATTCATTTTATTCATAAGGTGACATTTTAAAACTTATTTTCACAAATTATATTAATCATTATTTTTCATTGATGATATGTATCATTGAACAAGAACATTTCTTTTTATTTGCTTGTTTTGAATAATAAGTCCAAGTGAGCTATCACTGCAACATCGAAAACCAACATATATTTAGGAATAAATCTGTAGAAAATCTGCAAGAACTCTATAATCAAAACTATAAAAGTTATTAGACAAGTTAATAAAAATCCAAACAAATGGAGGAATATGACATATTCACAGATTCAAAGTTTCAAGCTAGTAAATATGTCAACTCTCCTCAAAATAATCTGTAGAATTATTCTAATTGCAATCTAAGTCCCAGTATCAATAAGGCATGTTTTTGTGTGTGAGCATGCGTGTGTGTGTATGTGTAAGTGTGTATGTGAGTTGACAAGCCTATTCTACAAATTTTATGAAAATACAAAAAGCAAAACAAACAAAAATCATAGCCAGCACAATTTTAGAGAAAATTAAAAGATGAATAATTTACTTTACAAAATAGCAAGATCTATTATAAAACTATAGTAATTGAGACAGTGCACTTTTGTAACAAATAAAAAAAACAACAATGCAATAGAAATTCCAGAAATACACTCACACAGATTTATCACCCTATTAGTGATGAAGGTTAATATTGGGTGATAGTTGGGAAAAGATTGCCTTTTCAATAAATGTTCCTGTGTTAATTGAATAGCGATATGGGAAAATAAAATTCTAGACACATGTCTTACACCATATCCTCACCTACCCCCTGCAAATTTCAGTGGACTCAAATCTAAATACAGAATTAAAACAATGGGATAAGACAGAACAACTTTATCATTCTGGAGTAAACAATAATGATTTCTTAAGCAAGAAATTAAAAATTACTATTAATGAACACATTGATAAATTTGACTCCATAACAGGTACAATGAAAAACGTTAAAAGTACCAAGTGTTGGTAAGGATATGGAACAATGAGAACGCTTTAGACTCAGGTGTAAGTGTAAATACGAGTAGTCAATAGCCACAAATACTTTGGAAAAGTGACCCAACAGTTTCACTTCTAGGTATGTATCCAAGAAAATGCAAGGACCTGTACTAGATTCTTCATAACATCATTGTTTGTAATAACTAAAAGCTGCCAATATATTATTACTCATTAATAGTAGAACTGATAAACATATTCTCACAATGGCATTACATGCAGCAATGTGAAGAACCATTTCACAATTGTAAGCAACAATATGGGTGAATCTCACAACCAATGTTGACTGATGAACTTAACTCCAAATACAAAAAAAAAAACAAAGAAAACAAAAAAAGTGAGCAACAAGGACATCATGGCTAGTAGATGAGGAACTTGATCATGTACCAAAGGTGGTTGATTCTCACTAAAATGACTCAGCAAAATTGTTGCTAATGGCAGACCAAGGTCAGGCTTAGTTGACAAGAGGGCCCAGTGGAGACTAACTAAAGTTTTGGTCAATGAGACAGACAAATGGAATGATATTCCATATTCATAGAATGGAAAAATTAATATTGTTGAAATGTCTGCATGATCCAATGCCATCTATAAACGCAGTGCAATCCTTTTCAAAATTCCAATGGTGTTTTTCACATAAATAGGAAAAAAACAATCCTAAAATGTGTATAGACCCACATAAGCCATGAAGTAGCTAAAGCAATCTTGAGAAAGAAAAACAAAGGTGGGGTATTGCAATTTCTGATCTCAAACTATACTACAAAGCTATAGCAATCAAAATAGTATGGTATTGGTATAAAAATAAATACATAAACCAATGGAACAAAATTGGGTTCAGAAATAAACCCTTACATATTTGATCAACTAATTATTCACAAGGGAGTCAGAAATACCTAATGAGAAATAGTAGACTCTTTAATAAATAATGTTGGTAAAGATGCAGAAGAATGAAATAGACCCCTATCTTATGAGGTATAACAATTAAGTTCGTGAACTTGCCCTCATGTGCTTTCATTGGCAGAACTGTACAAACAACTCAGTAAGATTTCATAACCTTGATGTATCTGTGTCTCACAGCTTTTTTTGTATCAACCTGTGGCGATGTCTTGCTGAGTGGCATTCATTATTGTTATTGCATGTTTTTATGTGCCATCACAAGAATATTGAAGCATGAATTAGAGCAATGAACAAATATTAAATTTGTTGTTAAATTTGGCAAGTGTGGAAGTGAAATTAGGATCATGTTAGTCCAAGTTTAAGGGGATAATGCCATGAAGAAAATGGCAGTATACAAATGGAATAAATGTTTTTCTGAGGGGAGAACAAGTGACACTGATGAGATCAGAGTGGCCAATAACAGGCAAAACTGAAGAAAACATTGCAAAAATTTATCAAATGGTGCGTCAAAATCATCTGCCAACTGTGAGAAGAATAGCAAACCAAGAAAACATCAATAGAGAAAAGTTAAGAAAATCTGAACTGAAAATCTTGGTATGAGAAAGGTGTGTGCAAAAATGGTCCTGAAGGAGCTCACCAATGAAGAAAAGCTAAGCAGAATTGAAGTTTGCTGAGATCTTTTGGAGAGGCAAGATGTTGTTTTGGGTCATGTTATCACTGGTGAAGAAACATAGGTGTACCAATACGACCCTGAAACAAAGCATCGAAGTGCACAATGAAAGTCAGCCAATTCTCTACGACCAGAAAAGCTCTGTCAGTCCAAATTAAGAGTCAAAATGATGTTGCTAACCTTTTTTGATATCAGAAGGGTTGTTTGTTATGAATTTGTACCAACTGGACAGTTAACCAAACCAAGTTAATATTTGAAAGTGCTTAAAGGGCTGCATGAAAAAGACAAAATGACCTGAACTTTTCTTTAACAACTCATGGCTCTTGCATCACGACAATGTACCAGCTCACATTGTACTGTCTGTGAGGAAGATTTTAGCCAGTACACAGATAACTATATTAAACATCCTCCTTACTCACCTAATCTGGTCCCAGTGAATTTTTTCTTTACCTGAAGATAAAGGAAATACTAAAAGAAGACATTTTGATGACATTTATGGTATCAAGGATCATACGACGACAGCTCTGATGGCCATCCCAGAAAAAGAGTTCCAAAATTGCTTTGAAGGGTGGACTAGGTGCTGGCATCAGTGCATAGCTTCCCAAGGGAAGTACTTTGAAGGTGACAGTAGTGATATTTAGCAATGAGGTATGTACCACTTTTTCTAGAATGAGTTCATGAACTTAATTGTCAAACCTCCAGTATAACTGGAAAAAAAACTTTCAATATTTTTTCCATGAATCTGTACATTTTATTGAATAAATGATGGCAGATAGTTGTTAGTTTTGTCGTATTACGTTCGTTTTCTCATTATGTTTTAAATTCCTTTTATCTATTATGACTAATTTTAAAAATTGTATTATTATATATCTTTTATTGTAGATATGTCACTAAAGGTGTGCATTTTTAATGCATTTTTATAGAACAAGTTTTTAGATTTGTTTTTCTTCCATATATTTTCTGTTATTACTTTTTACTCCTATTTTTATTATATCATTCTTTTAATCTCTTTGATTTTGTTATTTTCAATTTTTAGATGGACATAAAGTGAACAAGCTAAAAAGTAATGTTTCCTAAATGTAGTTTTCAAAAATAATTTTCTTTAAATATAACTTTTTCTAACATTATCTAAGGACATAAATTCTCACTGAAGCACCACTTTGGTTGACTCCCATATGTGTTGCTATATAGGTTTTTCATTCCTTTAGTTCTAAGTACTTTTAAGATTTTATTATAATTTTTCTTTAATTTATAAGTTATTTAGCAATGTATTTTTGAATTTCCAAATATTTATAGCATTTTATTAGTTATTTTAAAAAATGAATGCATTTCTTAGTTACATTGTCAGAAAACATGGTGCATGATACCTTCACTTTGGAATAGGTTGAAGCTAATTTTCTCCCTAATATTTGATCACTTTTTAAATGATTCATGTATGCAATATGACAAATACGTGTTTGCTAACTTTGATGTGCAGAATCTAATCTGATTATATAAAGTAAAACTTATTAATTGTTCATATCTTATATGTTCCTGCTGGCTTTTTATTATAGTTGTGCTATCATTGATTTAGGGAAGTTTATTAAATTTTCCCCCTGTAATGGAAGATGTATCAATTTCTCCCATAGTTCCATTGTGTGGGCTTCTTAAAGCTGAAGGCTATTGAATAGAATGTATTCTTATTTCCAAAAAATGTATAAGCCCTTTGTAGTCACCAGACCTTATAACAACAGACTTTTTTTTATGGGGATACATAAAAGATAAAGTTTAAGGTACAAAACTGGCAACAGTTGATGAACCGAAGGCAGCCATTGAATGAGAATGTGCACAGATACTGAAAGAGATTATTCCTGACCTTTGCTATTCTATTGCTTCGCGTTGTCACCCTGTGCTCCCCCATTAATGCTTCTTCTCTCAAAGTCTATTTTGATACCAATATAGCTATGCAATCTATATTTTGCTTATTATTTGTTTGATAAATCTTTTGTCATTATTTTACTTTCAATCTCTGCATATGTACTAGCTTTATCTGATTGTATCACAAACAGCATGTATCTGAATTTTAAATACTTTTACTATGTGACAATTTTTGTCTTTATATAGTAATAGTGGTCACTTAATTTTTAAAAATAACTTAGAAAACCTAAATAAATCTGTAACTATTAAAGGAAAGAACACAACAGCTTAAAAGCACCCTCCTCAAAACACAACTTACCCAAATGATTGTACAGGTGAGTTCTATCAATTTTCAGAACATAAAATGCCCTCTGAATCTTTTAAAAATTGGATTATTTTCAAATGAACAAAAATTGGCACACAACATCAATACAGGGGAAACGTTAGAATTTATAAAATGAGAATAAATTATTTCAGGTAAAAATTTGATGGCAAATCAATACTCATGTAGATGAAAAGAGCTTGAATCAGATATTTGAACACATAGAATAGAAATATTACTAGTTCTCTGGGGTCACTCAGAGCTGGAAGAATTCATGTCCCCAGTGGCTACAGTATAAAGACCCCTGATCCAAAGGGACTCAAATGGTGTGCTCAGAAGGGTACTGCCTCAGCAGTGGGGTGCAATTATCCACAGAACGAATCTTGTTCCAATTCCCAACTACCAATGATACAAAACAGTCCTCCAAAGCCTCAATACGATTCCAAGTAACAACAGCCTCACAAAACAAAGCCCAGTGTTAAGGAACACAAAGCACTCAGCACCCAACAACGTAAAATGCAAAATGCTGGTCTCCTACCTAGAGTTGCCAGGAATGCAGTGAAACAGAGAGCCATCACTCACCACCAGCAGAAAAATCAATCGGCGTATCCAGATGGTAGAACTGGTGCAGAAGGCACGAGAAATGGACTTCCCATGGTCAAGCATGGACAGGAAGCAGGAGCATGTGGTGATAACAGGAAGACACGAGCAACCTAAATGGAACTTTGAGAGAAGAAAAACACAGTAATGTAAAAATATCCAAGCAGACACAATCCCATTAAAACCAGGAATTTGTGAGGGTATAGGCCACCAGGAAGTTAAGAGGCAGCACAGAGCAGCTTGGTTAGAGTCAAGGACTCAGGAGCCGTGGTGCTGGGTTCTTATGCCTGGCTCTGAAATGACAACTGTGCATCCCTGTTCAAGGCTGTTACCATGCTGTGCCTCAGTTTCCTTCCTGTAAGATAACAGAGTAACAATACCTTCCATATGGCTTGCTAGGAGGATTATAATAACTAGTATTTGTAAAGAACAGAGGCGTTTACAGGGCACGCATTTCAATAGCTATGAAAATACTTTTGAAATGAATGAAAGACAAATAACCCAGCTGTTTTTCCACAAACATGCAGGAAGCAGGCTCCCTCCCAGCTTACCTGCAGTTTTGTTCTTGCTTTTCTCCTCTGTCACAGAGCCTCACCCAGGGCCCACAGAGAGCTGGCAGGTCGGGGAGTGTTAGAAACGTGTTTGCTCCTCTCTGCTCTGGTAGTATAAAGCCCGTGGCAGGTCAGCCCCTACTAAAGGTCTTGGATGTAATTGCTCCCCCCGCCCCTCACTAACGCTGTTCATCAAGCTGGCTTATCATCCTCACACAGTTCTCAGGTGCACAGAGGCCACCCCAGAGAGCGACACCCCTCTAAGGTGCTTCCTGTTATTCTGTCCTTGACCTGAACTAATACTTGGTGCAATTTGACGTAACTCCCGGTTCAGTGTAGCTCTCCCACTAGTCCATAAACTTAACAAAATCATGGATCCTGTCCGCAAGTGAATTGGGCGATAAAAATAGCTTCCCAGCTCTGATTCTACAGTGGAATCAGCTGGAAGGCCCAACTCTGGTGACAGACTTAATTATTTTGCACTGGGTCCTAGGCATTTGTGTGTGGGAAGAGCTACCTTGCTGATGCTAACATGCAGCCTGGATTGACATCTGCTGCCTTAGAGAAACAGCCAGACTTTTCCATGAGCTGCACCTGAGTGCAGGGGCCTCCTTGGTCCATTCCCACCTCATTGTGCCCCAAGGAGGCGGGGACTTTAATAACTGAGAGTTACACTCAGGCTGCAGATTAGACCTACCTGGAGAGGGTTTAACTATCCTGAAGTGGGTCCCTTTCCAGAGATTTTCACTTAATGACAGAGTGTGGGGTCCGAGCATCAATAGTGCTGAAGGTCTCAGGTGGTTCTAACGCATGATGGGGTGGGCGGGGCAGAGAAGCTCCTCTTTAAAAGCATCTGATGACCGAAGGGCTTTGTTTTTGTCTCTTGGCAAAAGGGTGGTGGTTCTCAGGGGGGTATTTGGGGCCTGAAGAGGAAGACTAGGGCCTGATCTCGGACAGATTTTCTGAGATTTGAGATTTTTTTCAAAAAAGGCATGTAGATGTAAAGAAAAAGATTTCACAAAATTTAAGGGCTGTTTGTCTTTCTAAGGATAAAGAAAGTGTGGATTAAATTTTAAACCTTAGGAAAAAGTCTTTTAATTTGGGGGAAACTTTCAATATTTCATCGTAAAACTTCATGAAGCTCCTTGGATGATTTTTTTGAAATGAGAAGGGCAATGCGTCAGACTATGAGGAAGAAAAGTAGTTGAAATTGATAGTGAAAGGTGTTACTGACTGTTCCTCTGTGAAAGGTCTTTGTAGGTGAAAAATAGCATTTTTGCATGAGCCAGTGACCGTTTTGGATGTACCAAGAAAGAGATGGCAAAGTATTTTACTTTCCAAGATAAAATGGAGTCTTTCCAGATTTGAGTGACAAAAGGAAAACTAAAAGAGATGAAATATAACAAGAGAGAGTGAGCAAATGAAGACATTTTGGAGAGCATCTATGGCACTATCTGTTTAAGTAGTGTCATGAGAAGGTGAAATAGTAAGAAACCAGAGGAGATATGGTCATGGAGACACAGTGATGCCCACTGTGAAGACAAGAGAAGGAGCACATGATAGGGATACGTCAGGCCTGTGACTTTCCTCTCTCGGGGCAATGTGAGTCTTGTAAAGGGAAGGACATTTTCACCAGGACTTAGAGCTGCTTGGCTTTTTAAGGATATGAGAAGAAATTTGTAAGGCAATAGGAAATCACCCCATTTAAAGATTTTTCTCAGTCCTGATGTGAAATACAACTTAAGAAAATTCACACAGCCAAAATTTTGGAACTAAAGGGAACCTGGAAGGAATAGCAGGACACGGGAAAAAGTGAGGTTTAAGTGGCGACGAAGTGACACCCGTGTTCTTAGGTGGAGATGGTTTACAGAAAAGAGGTTTGAGAGGAGACAAATCACGAGTGTGAATGAGATCCAAGGGGCGTCTCTGAAGAACTCTGGAACTAAAACAGGTGTATCTGTAGATAATAGGGAGTCATCGAAGTTTCTTTGATAACAAAAGTATTTTAGGGTGGAAAGCAAGGTATCAGAAAACATGAGTTCAGAACAGAGAGAATGGTTATGTTGGGAAAAAGTTTGATGTTCTAACCAAGCTTGTCCAACCTGTGGCCCCACAGGCCACATGGAAACCAGGATGCCTTTGGATGCAGCCCAACACAAATTCGGAAACTTTCTTAAACCATTAAGACTTTTTTCATGATCCTTCTTAGTTCATCAGCTATCGTTCGTGTTAGTGTCTCTTACGTGTGGCCCGAGGAAGCCACGTGATGGGACTCACCTGTGTCCGAAGCACACTGAGGAGAGAGGGATAAGACAGGAGAGTAGAGAACAGAAGGATCGTGGACACACTTCCTAGCAGTGAATGTCGAGGTGCAGAAGGGACTTGATGTCCTAGGGGTACAAACCGACCCCATGCCCAGGTACTGGCCACCACTCACAGTGGGCCGGGCAGCAAGGCCCTAGTTGTCTATGTAAGCACTCGGTCTCAGCACTCCCATTTGCTCTGTAATCGGACACATCTTATGTTCTCTTTCAGTCCTAGTATCTTCCACTGAAAAGGGGGTGGGGTGATTTAATTCTTACAAGTGATTGAGTCATGGACGTGTCCCTTTTGATTAATTTAAGGATCGAGGGTTTGATTGCATTTGCCACTTGGTTTCAGCTGTATCTAAACCTGTGTTTGATTGAGTAAGTGGGAGAAGCCGTGCTGGACTTCAACAACTAGCAGTGATTCTAAAGTGATTCGTCCCACACCCCCAATTCCCAAGAAAGGAGATCGTCTCATCTCTACAAACGCAAACCCCTGATTTCTGAATTCTTTTTAAAACCTCGCTGAAAGCAGCTTCCTATCAAACAGAAAGTGCTGAAATGCCACGTTCTATAAAACTGCGGAACTACCTGCGTTTCCTTCACTCTGGAATCAAAATAGTTCTGGCAGTAAAGGTCTTTCTCTTGGGACAACAGCAATAGCGCCCCCCGGGGCACCCCTGCTTGTATTGTCCTTGGTGTTCAAACCAAACCGCTTTACAGGGTTCTACTTAAGATACTGCCCTGGGAGTTGGGGGGTGGGCCTCTGGGTTTCAGATAGCAATGCGTCAGTCCAGACCAGGTCTGCCTACCCCCACGCTTGTCGGTGAAGGTCGGGTTGGATTTCCCACACCTGTGGGTTTCAGCGGTAACCCTCGGCCTGGGATTTAACACCCAAGTAGTGGTTCTGAACCAACACTGCCCCCTGCTGCACATGTTCATTTCGACCGCAGGGGTGAGGTCATGGGGGCCCTCTTCTGACCCATTAGCCACCTGAGTTCTCACAAAGCTTGTATTCTGCACGGGTAAACAATATTGTGCAAGGGCTTAGAATACAAGTTATTTTGCCTTATTTCAGTCATTGTGAGAAAAGTGAAAAATAAGGTTTTGTAAGTGTATGTAAATAACAGTAAGTTGTTCAAGAGAGATTTGTGGAATTGGGATCTATACAAGAGAAATAAAATATTCATAAAACTTAATCCAGGAAATGTGGAGAAACAGGTTGAATAGACACAATATAGTTGTATATTTAAAATAGTTTGCACTACATGCCATGTATTCACATTACCCAAAAAGTGAGTGCTCGAGAAGCATCACGTGCTACTTGTTAGGAAGTGAATTGAAACCCAGGAATGTTAAGTAATAGGACTCTACTCACACAGCCAGAATGCCGACAGCAGCATTCCAAACCACTGATTGCTCTATCCACAAGTGTTTCCTTATGGCAATGATCCTCCATGTAGTAAGGGGAGAGGAAAGGGACAGGGTGACAGATATCAAGTCACCAAGAAACTGAGGTCCCTCCCTAGTCCTTTAGCCTCTCTCAGCATTTTGGTTCCCATCCAAGCCCTTGCCACACAGAAAAAACTAGATGACATAAGAAAAATGGAAGAAAGACAAAATAATCTCAGCAATTAAGACTAAATTAGAAGCCGATCAAGCTAGTATAGCTTCAACTGAAAATATAATAAAAATGTTAGGCACCATGAATATACTTATGAGAACTAAAGAAAGCAAAACCGTAAAACTAGCTAAAAAAGGACCAAAGAATAGCAGTTATTAGAGCAGAAAACTACGTCCCACATAGGCACACCTCAATTCTATGCAGAAGAATAACAAAACGATGTGACAGAATTAATACTAAAAATCATTCACCATGAAAATAAAAGATTTTCAATAGCATATTCAAAGGATACCTGGAAAAATGATTTAGATTTATCATCTCAAAGGCATTATAGTAAATATTTTGATTTTAAAGATAATTTTCTCCTAGAACAAATACAAAACAAAACAAACAAGCTGCATAGAAAAACCATTTTGACCTCAGAATTTTTGTTTTTGTTTTTGGGGGGGAGCGGGTGTAATTCCCTGGCTGGGGATCGAACCCAGGCCGCAGCGTTGACAGCACCGAAGCCTTAGCCACTACACACCAGGGAGACTAACCTCAGAATTTTGTACCATAACACACAAATGAAGACGCTACAATAGATCTGAAAAAATAACAAACAAAAATACTCAAGGAAAGAAATATGTGAGCCAAGGATTTATTTCCAGCCAACTATGCTCAAGCATCGTGGTTATGGAAACACAGGCTTAAAAATCCCTTAGAAAATACCAAAAGGCCTTTCTGAGGAATATAAAAAAACTGAACCGTACACCCAAGAGTCTATTATAAAATTTTAGTGATGATTGAATATACTTAATTGTATAACTAAGACAGTCAAGAGTGGAAGAAGAGAATGTATTTGTTCTGTCTTGACATTTAAAAGGAATGCTACAAAAAGAAAGGAAAAGGTAAAGAACGAAGCAGAATAAGCTCAGCGGGGGTCACTTAAATAATAGGTGGAGTCAGTGCGTATCACTGTGCACTGGCCAATGAAATAATATAAACCTGAGCAAGGGAAGTTAAGGGATATAGGACATGATTACAGGTGCTATAAAAATGGTAATTTCTGGAAGAAAACCTCAAACCTTAAGCAACACAAACTGAATAGGAGAAACCAGAACACACTCAGAAAGGGAAAAAATGTATAAAATGTCACACCCAGTTATGAACCAACATATCAATCATATCAATAAGTACAAATGCACTCAACTTATCAATAAAAGGCCACTTTAAATTGCTTTCGCAACCCAAAATCAACTGTTTTACTACACAAGACACCATTTTATTGAATTAAATAAAATTATTCAGTAAGACTAAGAACAGAGGAATGGACAAATACGTATGAGACAAATATACATCGTAGAATGAAGCTAACTAGGCACCAGACTTTAAAATCTGATGCAGTTTGAGGTAGAATTCAGGCCAAAAAGTATTAAAAATGACAATGATAAACAAAATAGTACAGAAGAAAATGTACATGCTGATATAAATAATTATGAATAATTATGCAGCAAATAATACAAAAATTACATAAAGCAGGAGTTGCAGGCAGTGCAGGGAGAAATAAACAGATAAATAAACACGAGACTTTAACCTTTAACACACTATGCTTAGTTCAAGTGAGATCAAGTAAAACTTAAGGATATAGAAGACCTAAATAATGTAATTAATAAATAGGTTTTAGGGATATGTGTTGGTTTGTTTATATACGAAACTTTACACGCTTACAATAAACTTATTCGCAATACTCATTTAGTCTTCACAAAACTTGATTATATATCAGAATGCCTAATCATGTTCCTTGAAATAGAAATGATGCAAAAAATACGCTTTGGTCGCAATACAATAAAACTAAAATGAATAATAATTATCTGGTAGGAAATCTGTTATACAGCTATGGAGGAAATTAAAATTAAAATTGTGAAATTACTAAAAGTAAAAGTGGACATAATCAAGGAGATAGAGCATTAAATAATTTCAAACTTAAAAGCCAGGAAGAAAAAAAAGTTAATGTAAGGATTCAAGAAAAAGTACAGGATTAGTGAGAAAGAAAACAGGAAAAATTAATACGTAAAAGCCTGATTCTCTGGAGGGAAAAAACAAAACAGGTGAGTTAATACAAACAGCAACACAAAGTACAAACTTACAAGTTGAGAAATGATAAAGGGAAATAACCATTATAATGGAAAAGAATTTAGAAAAATCATGAAAGATTACTCTTTAAATACAAACAAACATATTGGAAAAACTAGAGGAAAGAAAAATAAACAATAAAAAATAAAAATAAAATGTACCAAATTTTACTAGAGTAGATAGTGGTTAAATTGAGATATTTTTATAAAAGAGATAAATGTTTTTAAAGAAACACTTCAAAATAGCACTACAGCCAAATTGTTTCATGGAGGAATTCTTAAGACATTAGACTAGATCATCATAATCATAATGCTACGTAAATTTTGAATACTTTTAATGAAGCGCATATAAATTCAATATCTACATTGATAATAACAGCATTTAAAATATAGATGTAAAATTATAAATAAAACATCAGCATGTAAAATTCAGTACCACCTTAAACATACGCATCATAGACCAGTGAAATTTATTCTGAAAATACAGGAATAGTTCAGTATTAGTATATCTATTTGTGCACCTGAGTCCTAAAGCCAGTAACATACTCTAATTTAATTAATAAATACTGAATTGCATTCCCATTGCTTCTTGCTATGGTGGCTTCATGAGTTTGCATTCAATGCGGCACATAGGCACTCATGCTTAAAAAAAAAAACCCTTCACTTGGTTTAGTGCTCTCCTATAACTGCCTAAAATTCATTGTTTCACAATTGGCCCCACCTTGGACACAAGTACATCTGGATTTGGATCCTGGATGTCACTTACCTACCTGTCCTTAGGCAAGTCACTTCACTCCTCTGCTATGGTAGAGACTGTAGCTGGTATACGACAATGCGAAGCTCACAGTAAGTAATAGATACTTGATCGTTGTTATTGCTGTGGTGTGGTAGTATTAGGTATCACTGTGACTAGTTTTTTCCCAGGTGTAAGACTGGTTAAAAAAGAGAGAGAGTAGGCAACTCTAACGTGAAATATCAGATTGTAAGGAAAAAATTCTGTAGCTGAGTCTTGATGGCTGAGCCCAGGATTAAATGAGTTAATATATAAAGTACATAGAAGAACACCTATCAAATTGTAAATGCCAAATAGGTTATATATTGTAATCTGAGGATATCTGCACCGGACGAGAAATTTAAAAGATGTAGGCAAGGGCCAATTCAGAGGATGAGTCTGCCATGCAAAAGACCCTGAGTGTGGCAGTGAAAAGTCATTAAAGTGTTTAAGTATAATGGTGTCAGGATCTGACCTGCCTTCTAGAAAATTGCTATGACAGCATTATAGAGACACGAAGAATTGTGGAATAAAAGTTGACTTCCCATTACTGTTGCTTCCCCTCCTGGCACACCTGACAAAGACCATTTCAATTTCTGGCGTAAGTAATAGCATTGAGCAGATAAATTCTCAGCTTAAGAAAGTGCCTTCAGGCCACAGCATCTGTGCCAGGAGGCACCCTGGCGAAGAGTCAGCCATAATTCACATCACACACGCTGCTTCCACCCTGCATGCAAGGAACAGTCAGAATATGCTCTCGATCGCCACCTCTCCTGATTTTCTTTTCCAAACCAATTCCAGGCTTGCGGAGTCAGAGCTCGTCCTTTGCTGAGCGCTTTAACACTTGCAGTCCCATGACACCCAAGAGGCACCCTTACTACTTGCTAGAGTGTCAGAGGATCCTCAGATGCACTCATTGTCATTCACAGCAAATGTCACGGCAGTCAATAAACAATGTTTATTGAGCATCCACTGGGCTCAGAACACAGAAATAGGGCTACAGAAAACAGTCACAGCAAAGAAAGCAGTGGAAGAGGATAGTACCTCTTGTGTTGTGTCTGACACTCCTGTCAATAGCATTCCCTCTTCCGGGACATTAAGAATATTCAGTACAACTAAAAATGTGACTGGTAGACTCCTCCTTTGCCAATTTCTAAGGAGTCTGACAGCTAAGGATTCACCAGGCCTTGGACAATTCGGAGAGAATATTTTGAATTCTCTTTATGAATCAAAGAAAATGTCAATTTGTCATGCATGATCAATTATCTCTGGATTTCAATTTGATTTACTGTTTACTTAGTTTTGACCAGCAACAACTACTTAAACTAGAGAGAAACATTTTTTTTAGTTTTATATTTTTTTAAAACTTTCAATAGCATCAATGCTAAATATATTATTTCCTCTAGCAGTTTGAAGGATTTGTTTTGTAAGTTAAACATCCTGAACTCTCACAGAGGGGAAAACATGGCACAAACAGTAAAACTGCATTTTTGCAAGTTTATTGCTCTATCAGGTATCCTGATACCATGCATTCTGTTATTTAAGATAGTTTTAAGGAAAAAAAAGTCATTAATTAAAACCAAGCTTCTTTATGATATGTAAAAATATGCTTATCTTTTTTGGGGGGTAATTTTTTTCCTGAGTATATGGAAACCATCTTACATAATACCATTGTCTCCTCATTAGTCACTAAGTAATATTGAGCTGCTGTGTGTGGTTACCTTTTGCCTTTCAAGTTTGCATTTTTTTTTTCTGCGAAACGTAATTCTCCATAGCCATTCTATAAGTATATTTACAAAGTAGATGAAGGGCCTTGTTATAAATCTCAACCTCCATGAAATGAAATTGAATGGGGTGTCAGATTGTTCAAATCTTCTGAAATAAAAACATTGTGGAGATCCAGTTTGTGTGACAACAATACGCTTTTAACAAAACAAAAAATAATCAGTTCCATACCAGTGGCAGGAGGTGATTCAGCAAGCCGGCTGGTGGGAAAGGTTGTTCAGCAGGTTTCAGATTTCCTAATTGGGTGTCTAGCTTGCTAAGTAGCAGCTGGTCTTTAATTAGTTGAAAAATTATTACCATTAAGAGTTGCTTTAAAAAGAAAAAGAACAAAATAATTAAAATGTTAGAATCCATATGGTGGGTGCTTGTCCTCACTTGTTAATAGCTGTTTTCTTTATCACTAATAAATTTAAAAATATTCCTAAGCCATTTACTTTCTTAAAAAATGTAACTCATGTAAATATAAAATGCTCAAAGATTCCCAGAAGGGAATAGTAAAAAAAAGTGCTTGCTATTTTAGTAACTCTTTTTTGACCATAAAATGATGCCAATACTCTTCACATCATGGATTGAATATGTAATTGATAAGTGAGTCTTACAATAGACTTCATTATTGAAAGGATTGGCAAATTACCTGACTTCATTTGTTATAAATGCAGTGATGCTAGTGGAAATATCACTATCTTACAGATGACAGAAAAATTGCCTTTGCATACCATTTAGTGATTAGTAGGAAGTTAATCTCGCCTAGAACAGGAAAACCCAAATTTGCCATGACTTGGTAATTTATATTTCTATACTTCTTAGAGATAAAATTTTGTAAAACTATAACATAATACATTATTAAGAGACAAACCAGTCTACTTGCACCCTGAATATGCCATAAAACTCTACAGTTAATTAAAATATAATGTCAGAGCTCTTACCTCCTATATTAATAAAACTGTGTTGCCTAGACCAAATATTTAACATTTTGCTTTTTATATTTTTGAGTTGGGGAGTGGTAGTGTAGTAGAAAGTGAGTTTTGTTATAGATACAGACAACACAATGGTGGTTGCCAGAGGAAGGCGGTGGGATAGGGTAAGTTGAGTCAAGGGGCTCAAATATACAGTAACACAAGGAAACTCTGGATGGTTGACTGTGCAATAGAGCACACAGATGGCAAATTAAAGTCTGGCACACCTGAAAATTATATAATATATAATATTAACTAGTGTTACGCCAATACATTTAAAAAAATGTATGTGTTTTGGTGCTAGAAGCACTGGATTCAAATTTTAGCTCTCAATTTTACTAACTTAATGTACCTTAACTCATCTTTGGTTCTATTTTTGTCTGCAACATGAGAAGAATAAAATCTAATCTGTTAAATTATAGTAAACTCTACAAAGTAACTAGCAGTACTATTTCTAGAGTGTATCACCAAGTCCACACACACTCTTTATTCTTTTCAAATACTTATTTCAATATATGAGTGCTACCCAGAATAAAGCCCCCAGCCGTTGTCAATACACCGAGAATGGTTACATGGCTGCATACTTTCTGGACAGCCCTTATACATGTCATATATTTATTTCAGTTATCTGGAAAAGTTTATTGGGTCATCCACATGCTCTTCCAGTATCCACAAGCAACAATTTATATATGTATCCAATGTAATTTTGAATAAATATATCACTTATTGACATTTTTGAGACTTGGCCACTTTTTGGAATGTGAAGAGCATTTTACTTTTATGCCACTCATAAAATGCCCCACAGTTGCTGGAGATAATAGATTGATTTGAATGGAAATTTTGACATGATATATACCTTTCATCCTCCTGAAGTGTTTTCATATAGGTGCTCAATTTCTTAATTGTGTACATATTTTAACATGTATCTACTTAATAAACAGAATCATAGTTATGCCCAACACTGGTCCTTCGTGGCTACTCTAGGACAACATGCTTTCTGTCTTCACAGAATGAGAAACTCATTTTTTAAAAATCACCAATGCCTGATCCATTAGGCTACTGTGGCTTCTGAATTTTTTTTTAATTTTAAATTCTTTACACCATGTTTCCTGTCTTAATATTGGTTCTTCAAATTTATTGCAGGGTAATAAAAGGAATAATTTCCTGTTACATGTTTTGTGCCAACATTTCTCCCCATGTCTCTGCTTACCTTTCAGCACTAAAGTCTCTGCCCATGAAATTTCTCCATCACGCTGTGCAGGCTGCCGAGTTCACTACTGATGTTCAGTAAACACCAGCTCGTCACAACCAGGCGACGCCAACTGGGGGAAGCACTAGCATGTGATACAGTAAGATGCGAATCAGGCAATACAGATGAATGGCAAACATTTGGTTGACAGCTCTGATTTCTCTTGGGCTGAAAACCTTATTGCACTTCGCTGTGGTCTGCCATAATGCCAGCTGCCTTTTCTGCAGATGTTCTCAATACACGAAGTGGGGGCTGAGCATGAACCCCCTGCTGCACATCAACAAGATGCAGATGATCATGCCACAGCGTTCTCCCTTTTCAAGACCTGTCTGTTGATATGACATGATGAAAAACCTCACTGCTAGCCACTGTTACAGATGTCTGTGATTACCACTGCCAGCAACTCAGTGATTCAGCTCATCCATTCTATCGCACTAAAATACCCAAGTGACATTTTACTTGTCCCTGCCCTTGGTGTTCCCCAGTTCATGGTAGCTGGAAAAATTCTGGCCTAATCAAGAACAGCCTAGCTAGAATAGTAACATTTTAAATGCTTTACTCTTTTTGATCTGGTTAAGGACACAATATAAAGAATAATGGAGGATCCTCTAGTCAGCCCCATCCTGAGTGCACTGGAGAAGGGGAGACTGGCAGCAATCTACACAGGGCTTTAGGACAAACACAGATCTAAGAAGGTCACGAAGGAGCCCTGCCTCCGAGATTTTAGTATGGTTTCTTGTTTTGTTTTTCTCCTCTATTTATCCTCTCATGTTGTCTAAAGACACCTATCCTACGAGAAACTCTCAAGTTCTGAGTGTTTTTATCTCTTACAATCTTGAAGTAAATGTAATACAACATGCCAAATCTGTTATCCTTGCTTAACAATTAAAATAGAATCTCTTGGGTTATCCGCTCTCCCTCCCAACCACTTCTCTCTAAACATAATGTTTTCCTTAAACTTCTACTGTTGGTCTCGAGCACCACCTTTCCATTGTGCCCTCTGGAAGTGAATTCTCCTCTGAAAATAATGTTTTCTGCAGTTTCCTTGAGAAAAGGCTATTCTTGTGGAAACCATCTTGAGATAGAGTTGGTGTCCCTACAACTCTTCACTGTTAATCTGAATGGTGACTTCTTCCTCTCACGTAAATGTGTTGGTTTTCTTTGCACCAGTCTTAACCCTTCTCCAAGTCGCTGCTATTGATTATTTATTCCCCACTCATGAAAAATGTAAGTACCTGGCTTACAGACCTCCTGTTCCTCCAGGTTTTGCCATCTTCCCAGGTAAATTTATCTTGCATGCTAGTCTCTCATTCTTTAATCTCATGTCAAGTGATCTTATCTTTCATTTTACAACAGCCAACTAGTATATGGCTGTAACCCTCAAACATGAATTTAGTTGAAATCGTAAGTCCGGTTGCAAACAGTCGTCTCCTTGCTCCTCTCCCTCTCAATATTTCCAACACGAACTCATAAACCTCATTGTCACGTGTACCCACCAGTCTGTTGTTTTTTCCTATCTGCTTGCAATCACCATTCTGGGTTTCCTTTTCAGTATATCATATTCTCTTTTTGTTTTAGTTTTTGTTTTTTAGTACCCTCAACACTTGTGACTCATCAGCATTTTGTTTCACTTGACTGAAAAACACAAAACATAACGGACTTTTCTGACTGACTTTTCCTCACGTGCACCTGGGTGCTGAGTGATGCTGAAATAAGTGATCAAAACTTTGGTGTCACTATATATTCATGAACATTACAGTCCATTTTGAATAGTTCCACAAACATGCCTACAGGCACCTCTAACTCAACATGTCTAACAGAATGGATTTGTCATCTCCCCTCACCAAATAGTCATTCTTTCGCTTTCCTAATCTAATGGCATGGCACTAATATTCACCCATTTTTCTCTTTCCTTTACAACATCCATCTAATCAGTAATTAAGCTCTGTGAATTCTGTCTTGTAGATAGTTTCAAATTATCTACCGTCTCAAACTTTGTTAGCACTACCAAGGAGGTCTAAAACACCATTACATTTAACTTGAACTTCATAGGTACTACTTGGTGCTCCTGCCTTAGATATCTCTGTTCAGTCATATATCTATTTTGCAACTAAACGTGAACCTTCAAAAATACAATCACACCAGTCCATAATCTAATACCCTACAAAGGGTTGTCAATGGCCTTAAAGAAAACTCCTTACCTTTACTTGTAGCTTCCAATATCCTCTGGCCCCTCATTCTTAGCTCCTCTCTCACCAATCCTACCTTCACACTCCATGGTCAGTTCTTCAAATACTATCTCATCTCAGAATTTTACATTTGCCATTTGTTATTCCATTGATTATCATCTTTCTTTTTACCTGACACCTACATGTCATTCTTGTCTTGGTTTAACTTTCTCTTCCTGCAGGATGTCTTCTCCTTGGTCTAACCCCATGTGCATGCACACACTCATACACAAAGACACGTATATAAGACAGGGGCTGTTGTATCTGATATGTCTTCCCTATCAGTCTTCCATCATAGCATGTGTTACAATTTTTAAAAATTGCTTTTTAACTGTATTTCTTTCCTATTAGACAAATAGTTCTGCAAGATTTGAACTATGCTTACCTCATTCACCATGGAATCTTCAGTCCTTAATACTTTGACAAAAATTAGCATTAATAAATTAAGAGTCTTTTTCAACTAAATAAGAATGTGTAATCATCCAACTAATAACAGGATATGATAAACAGTAAAATGCCTCTCATGAGGAGTAACATCATTTGGGCCATTACGTGTAGTCTTCATTGTAACTCCAATACTTTACTATCAGAGGAAGCTGACTAAAGAAGGACATAATGGAAGAATTGTATTATGAGAGGTAACTTTTTTCTCTTTTTTAAAATGGGTTATAATTGATGTATTACATTATTTTTAGGTGTACAATGTAATAATTAGTTATTTGTATAGCATATTACAAAACGATCACTACGATAAGTCTAGTTAACTTGCATCATCACACACAACTATAATTTTTCCCTGTGATGAGCACTTTCAGAATCTACTCTTAGCAACTTTCAAATATGCAATATATGAGTAATATTATTAACCACAGTCTATCTGTTACGTATTACATCCCTATGACTGACTTATTTTATAATGACAGTTTGTATCTGACTTCCTTCACTCATCATGACTAACCTGTCTCTTTAGAGGTAACATACTTTTATCACAATTTTTAAAATGAAGTATTTTGCAACTTTACTTAAGATATAAATTTAGCAGCTGTAATCAGAAATCCCAAAATAATAGTTGCCTAAAAACAAAACTTGTTTCTCTTAGATCCCAAATCAAAGCTGATATCCTTTGTTAGAGGCCTCTTTCTTTTGCTCTGTCATCTTTGGTGTGTTGGCCGCATGCACCATGTTCATGAAGGTTCAATACCATGTCTGTCTTCCAAAAAGCAGGGACATAGAAATAGATAAATGGACATCACATCTGTTTTTTTAAAGAATATGTGCTATAGTTGTGATGGTGTGTAATTTTATGTTCCTGGGCCACAATGTCCAGGTATTTGGTCAAACATTATTCTGGATATATATGTGTGAAGTTGTATTTTAGATAAAATGAACATTTAAATCAGTGGATCTTGAATAAAGCAGATTGTCCTTCATAATGTGGACGGGCCCCATCCAAGCAGTAGAGAAGTCTGAACTCCCTTGATTCTGCCAGCAGACAGCCTTCAGACTCGAACTGCAACGTGGCTTTTCCCTGGGTTTCCAGCCCTCCAGCCCACAGTGCAGATTCTGGACTTGCCAGGCTTGTAACCATGAGCTCCAGCTCCTTAGAATAAATCTCTGTGTAAATACGAGTACACACACATCCAATTGTTCTTGTTTCTCTGGACAACTCTGACTAACTGTTGCTTATTCAGTTCTTTTCCTATGTGATTGAGCAGGAGTTAATCCCCTAGCCACACCTAGCTGCAAGGGAGGTTGGTCAATGTCTTTAGTTTAGTAAGGCAGATGCCTAACTTAAGTTCTATTTAAATGGAGGATGGAAAGAGTAGCTATTGGAAGGGAGTAATCTACTCACACTTGCTCGACAATAAGTATTTGTAATTTATTTGCTAAATACCTCAGACCTGACAGGTTACTGTGTTGTGATGCTTCCATCTAGAATATAGGCCTGGAACTATGAATTAGCTTCATAAATTTAAGCAATTCTCATAAATATATATTTTACTTTAACAGATAACCTTTTGAGAGGAGGTATTGAGTGAATTCTATCTCATATTCTGGAGTATTGTGGTTGCAGTAATTCTAGGCTGCTGCTGATCGAGTGCAGAACTAGATGTTTTAGCAAGTACCAGAACTGCTAGATTGGGTTGACACCCCCTAATAGAAAATTGAGGACCCTGACAAAAACCCAAGCTGAACAGGCTATTTCAACTTCTCATACAGGGCCTCAGTAACTTTAGGGTGTGCTCTAATATAGGGATAAATAAGTAGTAGAGGGCCCCAAAGCTGTACTTGATAGCCATAGTAATTCCAGACTAAGAACATTTTAAACGAAGAACACTTTAGGTGCAATATTTAAACACTGAAAAACTCTACATTATTAATTTAAAACTGTATAATTTTCAGTGGTATAAGCATTCAATAACTATATTCAACTTAATTATTGGATAATCACAATATACTGTGTCTAAGACACAGAAGTAGAAAAATAAAAATCACATGTAATTTTTCTTTTCACCCTCTATCCCCACATATCTTGTTAGGCTAAGCCACTGTCATCTCTTACCTCCTTACTGGTCTTCCTGCTTCCACTCTTCCTTCTCTACACCTTATTCCTCTAATTAGAAGTCCTCATTCAAAGTAATAACCAACATAGTTACAATGGTTTTTTAGAAATGTCTTGCAATGTCCCTGTGTGGACCCTTACCACTCTCTTCACACTTTATATGTTGTTCCTTTAATTTTCCACACAGCAGTCAGCTGATTGGCTGTCCTCTGGGCACCAAGCATATTTCTCCCCAGACCTTTACACATGCTGTTCTGCTGCCTGGAACACTCCACAGAAAGCTCTTATCATTTTGTTAGGTCTTGGTTTAAATGTCAGTTCATAAATGAAACGTTTTCTGACCATCATTCTCTTTAAGAGTAGCATCTCCCATTTCCCCACCCCTCTCATCCTCCTCATCCTGGTTTATTTGACTCCATATTGGCTATCACACTCTGAGATGTAGAATTGTTTGGTTGTTGTTTCCCTCCAATAATGTAAGACGCATGAGGGAAAGGAATTAGTTTTGTTCACTGCTGTATTCCTAGCACCAAGAGCAGCAGTTAGCATGCAGGAGGCTCTCTACAGTTTTTGCTAAATGTGTAAATGAAGTCTACCTCACTTAAAAAGCCCCAGAATTAACTATCTGATATAAAAATATAACAATTAAAAAATTTTTAACTTGACTGAATTGAATTTATATTTGAAAATGAGTTCCACGAAAATTATCCATGTATTATTTAAGTTTTTAACTGTTACTTTATGTTCTGAGCTTCAGCTTTTTCAGGCTTGTGTGATTTCAAATAGTATATGGTAAAACAAATGAGTATGGGTTTGACACAACTTGATCTTTAAATGACAATGAGGGCAAAAGGGCAGAATGAATATGACCTTGTCAGACTCATGAAAATAGAAAATATCCAGCAGTCCCAGAGAAGGTAAAAAAAAAGTGTTCTATAAATAGAATGAGGAACCAACTGAAAGTTTTTCATCAAATGAGGGTGACAGACAGAGGTCTCCCAAAGAATACATAATGAGGATCATACAAGACATTCAAACTGAAGAATGCCCAAGACATCATGTGTTTTCTCACATTTTCGAGCAAGGCACGATCATTGTGGAGAAATAACATACTTTTAAAGGTAATCATGTTATAAAAATTCAGAGTATCAAAATTCAGAGTATAAAATCCTGGGTGGACTTTACCCTACAAAGCACTTAGCTCTGATTCCCTTCCTCAAAGACACCCACTGATATAATTAGTTTTATAAATCTCTAAATATATTCTATGCAAACACAATTTGATTATATTTCATTTAAAGTTTCCTTAACTCAGAGATTTCAAGCAGGACATGGCTATAGCAGATAACAGAATTAGACACCCTTGTATACACCAAACACATTTTATGAATATTAACATTTGTCCAAATTGCTTTATAAACAAAATATTGTATGTACAGTTGAAACCACTGCTGTATTCTTACCCTTTAATTGCCAGAGATAAACACAATCTTGAGGCTTAGTTTTATCTTTCCTAATATTTTTTCAATATTCTTACATATATAACCATAACAATATATAGTATTGTATTACTTCTTTATTAACAGAAGTCCTATCTTACTATACCTATCCTTTGCAACTTGCTTTTTCAATTTATATTATATGCATAATTTTAAAATTTACACATGTTAACACGTAAAACTCTAGTTCATTCATTTCAATTAGCTACCATACAGTTCCCCATTTGTGAATCTACTCTAATTTATGTATCCAATCAGTGTACATTAAAATGATTTCCAACTTTTCCATTTATAGAACATTCTGTAGTCTGCATTCTTTTGTTTTTTTATACACGCATGCAAGATGTTCTTGAGTATACATTCATGTAAGAGTGGAATTACTATTGCGGAAGATGTGTGCATATTGAATTCTGATAGATATTTTCAAACTCTTCTTGAAATTTATCAAACATTTTACACCACCACCAGCAATCTCTAACTATTTACCCATATTCTTGCTATGACTTGGATAGAAATTGAAAACATAGCTCCAACATTTTATAACTACTCCTTTTAAGAGACAGAGTCTATTTTCTATACCCTCAATTTAGGCTTTGACCCATAGAATGCAGTGGAATTTATATTATATGAATTTCAAAGCTTAGTTTTCAATAGACCTTGAAGATTCCGCCTTCCCCTCTTTGGAGCATATATGCTGTTGTGTGAAGAAGCTCAGTGTATCTAACTAGGAAAAGATAGAACATGTGACAAAGAAAAGAGGTGCCTCAGCCAACAGTCAGACACCTAAGTGAGGCCACCTTCCATCACCCAGTCCTTTTGAGCCATCGGACGACTATACCCCCATGAGTGATCCCAAGGAACACCCACAGAAGAACTGCCCAGCTGAACCTAGCCCAAATTGTTCACCCTCTGGATTGTGGGCAAATAATGGTTGTTGTTTTCAGCCACTGACTTTAGGGATGGTTTGTTATGTGAGTATAGCAAAAGAATACTCAAAACCCTTGACTTTTTTCAGATATTTGACTTTGCCAACCTGATTGAAATCTATGAACATGACATTCATTATGTAAGCATCCTTTAACACCCCTCATATTAGTAGAGTAATATCAGATATTAATCAATCGAATAGCCAACTAATAGTGGCTTCAATAAGAGGAAATAATTTTTCTACACAAATCTGGAGGTGTAGGCAGTTGCTGACATTTGTTTTGTGATGCAGTGTCATGTCCCTAGGTTAGCATCTCTGTGATTCTGTTTTTCCTCTTGGTCAAAAGCTTCACATGGCACATCTGGAGGAAGCCAGAAGTGGAAGGGACAGAACACTTCTCCTTATCCACCACGGCCTTCCTAATTGTAATAGAAAAAAAAATCAAAGAAACCACCTCCCACTTGGGGATTTTCCTTTACATTCTTTTGATCAAAATAATCACTCACTCTCGACCAGGGAATAGTCCACTTTCTTTCAGATTGAGGAAAATTTAAAAAAAAATGTTTAGCTAACAAGAAATAAGGGTAGATCATTTTTAGTTAAACAAGGACTGTCAGTTGCACTTTGTAAAATATTTATGTAATTTTCTCCATAAAATTCTTATTTAGACACTTTTTCTAGCTAAAGAAAGACAAATCTTGCTATGATAGTGAGTCAAATATTTGGTTTAAATACCATTTCTTAGTTGGTTCTTATAGTGTATAGGAATACTGTTGATTTTCTGATTTTTGATATTATATTGACAATCTTGCTGAATTTGTTTATTTGCTTCTATAGTCTGTAGAATTTCACGGATTTTGTGTGTGTGTGTGTGTGTGTGTATGTGTGTGTGTGTGTGTGTAATCATATAAACTCTGAGAAAGGACAACTCTGGTTTTTCTTTTTATTCCTCATTTCTTATCCTTGTTTTTTGCTATCTGCAACAGCGAGGATAGATCCAGGGGGTACTGTGCTGAGAGGAATAAGCCAGACAAAGACAAATGCCATGTGATTTCACATATATGTGAAATCTAAAGAACAAAATAAAATGAACCAAACAGAAACAAACTCATAGATACAGAAAACATTTTGATGGTGTCAGATGGGAAGGAGGGGTGGGGGATGAGTAAAAAAGAGGAAGGGATTAAGAAGAATAGATTGGTAGTTACTAAATAGTCATAGAGATGTAAAGTATAGCATAAGGAATATAGTCAATCATATTGTATGTGCAATAACTGTGTATGGTATCAGATGGTTACTAAATTGACTTGGGTGATCCCTTTGTAAGTTATGTAAATGTCTGATCACTATGTTGTACACCTGAAACTAATATAATATTGTATGTCAACTGCAATTGAAAAATAAAAATAGTATTGAAAAAAAAGTTATTGAAGAACAGTGGGCACAATGGAGCCCTAATGAACTAAGTCCTAGAGAACAATGGGTGCATCAGAAGTGAGACTTTATATTTGAGTAAGTGCCTAGTCTGGGTGCACGTGGGTGGAGGAGCAGGTCTGTCATCAATGGAGAGACTTTGCACAGATAAGAAGAAACCATTCAAGCATTTAATGTTAGTATAGGCTGCTAATAGGTATGAGAATCTCAAAGAGCCTTCAACACACAAATAAGTTGCTTGACCCAACATTTTTCCTTATTATATCCCCAGGAATTGTGTTGAGGAAGTAGCAGAGGAGGCAAGCATAGCAAGCAGGAAAATTGTGCATAGTCATCGTGCTCAGATTTATGGTCTCACTGGAGCTGAATACAAAGATAAATCCAAAACATCTAAAGTTACAATCCAATCCACTTTTATTCAAATAATGACAGCATCAAAGGAATTATTCCCCGCTGGGTTTGCAGAAAGTTGGGGGCATGGCTCAAGGGCAAAGTGAGCTCTCCTTAGTCCTATTTGAAGGCAGAGGAAAAAAACTCAAGTAATTAAAACTGTCACTGGGCCCCAGCTCAACACAACTCTTAGAAATACTTGCAGAGTCCCAGCCCCAGTGTCACAGAGCAAATTAAAGAAGGGCCGATTTGGAGCTAAGAGACAAGGGCTTAATAAATCAGCATGCCCACGGAGTGAGTTCCTAGGGCTTTGTAACATTGGACACTTTGACAGACAAATGAATGCTTTCTGAGGGCTTTGAATCCAGACTACCCAGATTTCTATTCAAACTTGGCCACTTTCTAGCTGTGTGACCTCATGTGAGTCACTTAATTTACCTGTGCCTCAGTTTTCCTATCTGCAAAATGGAGACATTTGTACCTACCTTACATAACTGTCATGAAAATTTATCCATTTAATTAATACATGTGTAGCATTTAACACAATGGCAGATACAGAGCATCCTGAATGTTAGCTGTCTTGTGTCATTGCTGCTATTGCCGCCATCATCATCATTACCATTATTATTACTACTTGGGTTAGTTGAGAACTAATTCAGCATCTTCCAGAGAAATCTGGTTGCTGCACACACTTGGCAATGTTTCAAAGCTACCCTATAGCCAAAGTGAAAGATTGCTGGCAGTCCTTCAATTTGGAGGAAGGATGTTTTGATTTTGATATAGGATGTGTTTGTTGGTGGTGACTTTCTTGCTATTTAACTAATAATTGCTGTCAGTTCAGCCTTATCATTACCAGTTTATTTTGTTATGGTTGTTTAGTTAACCTACATGTATAATGTTGCATATTTGCTGCAATTCATGCATGTGTGGCCTGTAATTTTCCATTAATTAGACTTTTTAAAGACACACATATGCGGTTATCTACTCAAGTTTGCATCACGTGTTCTTTTGTTGCCAAAGAAGATACACATAGCACCCACCCACCTCACCCCAGGAAATAATTTGCTTTTATGACTGAGTTCTTTTTCCACTGTAATGTAGGAACGAGGTTGGTGCATATGTTCGGGTTTCTTGTCTCTTGTGAGAGTCCTCAAAATAGTGCAGACAAGAGGGGCCAGGCCTGAGGGCTCAAGAACCTGAAATACAGCAGCAAACTGATGAGGATCTCAACCCACACCCAGCTCCAGTCCCCATCCCAAAAGGTTCTAGACACCAATAGTTTCCTGAGGACTGTGTAGCCTCCTTCTGCCCAGCAGGCTGTGGCAGGGCCTTCAGAGAGGCCATTCCAGGGCTCCAAGGGCGGATCCTCTCAGAGAGGCGCTAGTCCTGCGAGTGTCAGGGCCCTACGGTGGTTCCCATGGGTGATGCTCTTCGCGGTGGTCTTCACAGTGACCCATGTGGTAGTCCATGGCAACCCAGTTGAAAAAGAAGGCCATGGGGTGCAGGGGTTGAGGACCAGTGAGGCCTTACTCTGGGAGCAAAAACTACTCATGTGAGCCAGTCATGAAGTCCACGAGCAGGGCTCATTCTGAGGGAAGGAGAGAAGAAAGGTGGTGATCATGAAGAGGAGACAGAAAAAATGCATGCCTCGCAACAAGAAGAAAGACCCCGGAAAGCCAAGGAGACCTAGAGGGTGAACCAGGGAAAAAGAAAGGGCAGCAAAAGAGAAACAGAGGGAATCAGAGACCCACAAAGCAGGGACACAGAAGTAGTTAGCGATAGACGCCTCCTTGGGAAAAAGCAATGCAGAGTGTCTCAGGGCCTTGGCCACCCAGCCCAGGACACAGCGACAGTGCTGGACCTGGGGAGCAGGGGTCGCATCAGGTCTTCAGATGGAAACTCCCACTGTCTCCTACCCGACACACCCCCAATCTGGACCAGGATCCTCACCTCCTGCTCCAGCCTTTCCAGACACGGCTAGTGCTTTTGGATCTGTCTCAGCTGCTTTAACACTGTGTCCACCCTGGGCACCCAGCAGCCCAGCAGCCCCACCTACCTCAGAAGCCCCTCCCTGGACCTCTGCCTTCCTCCCAAACATTCCAGCAACACCCTACAGCCCCGTCCCACTGACCCAGCACCTACTCTATGTGGGTGATTCCCAAACCCCAGACTGTTCACCAAATCTATGTCAAGGAATGTGTCCCTGAGGCCAGAAGCAGCAATTGTATGCCAACAACATAGATAACCTAGATGAAGTGGGAAAATTCCTAGAAACACAAATTACTTAAACTGACTCAAGAAGAAATAGAAAATCTCAAAAGACCTATAACAAGAGATCACTAATTAAAAATGCCCCAAATTAAAAAAAAAAAAGGGGGGGGGATATTTTTCATTTGTTCAAGTCCTCTTTAAAGTCTTTCTGGAGTTCTCAAAAATTGCTTCACATAGAGGATCTGGCACAAATAACGCCCCCTTGTATTAGCTGGTAATCTATACCAAATATTTTATTGCAAAATTATAAGCATGTAACCCTGCAACACAACATCACACTCAAGCACACTATATAAGACATTTCAGCTGAAACGTTCAAATTGCTGGCCATTGCATGCGAGACATTCACGTACATGGTCCAGTGTTACATCTGCTGGGACACATGTTCTAAGTAGTTCTTATTTATTTCTAGATACCTCATCTTTATTATGCTATTGTATATGTAGCTTTTAATTTTCCATTATATCTTCTAAATGGATGCTTTAAAAAATAAAGGCTATTGTCTTTTGAATTTTAATTACGTATCCTGTGACTTCCAATTTTACGAGTTATTGATTCTTGCAAGAACTGTCAAATCATTGGCTAATTCTGCCAATTCTTAAGCCTTGATTTCCTTGTCTATTTCCATTGACTGATAACTCCAGTGCCAAGTTCAATAATAATGGGAAAGGGGCATGCTTTCCTTACTCCTGATTATAGTGGGGCAGCTTAACCTTTAAGTTACCAAAATTCTTTGCACAGAGTAGGTACTCACTAGTTGACTTTGTAGGTAATTTGTGAAAATGTGACTTGTTTGGGTTATATTTTTCTGTTTCTTCTTTAAATTGGGATGAATATAAAGTATGCACAAACTTACTAAAGTGATCCTTTAAAGATTATAAATGTGAACTTTATTCAACACTTCACATTTTCTTCTATGGTGATAACATTTTGAGTAGATTTTATATTAGAAAAGTCCTGAGTTCAAAATATTTTAATATTAGTAAAATGAAACTCTGCAGAGAAATCTTTCTAGCCTTTAACATCTAATGCTGATAATTGAGCAAAAATATGGTTTATGGAGGATAAAGCTTCATTAAAAAATTAACATACATCAATTTGTAACATACTATATATGTTACAAATTAACATATACATATTAACACTTTAAAAATCTTTACATGTATAAACTTACATTTTGTTGTTTTGAAAGGTATTACATTCACAAAACTTTGGACTGTCATTCTATTTTTATTCTGATGCATATTTCTTGCATGAAGTTTTATAAAGCAGGCAAGAAATTTCATTAGGATTTTATTAAGCTAATAGTAAATTAGTAATAGCTAATTATGAGTTTTTGAGAAAACACTCCATTTTCTCCTCAGAAAAGTGTTGAGGTTGAAATGAGAAACACTCCCACGGGAATTCTGACCACCAGTAACATGAGTTACGTGGTGTGCACTCTTTTGAAACCCTAGAATCTCCTTTCTGCTTAGAAGGGAACCAGATGTAAAGCATAAAGATGCGTGCCCTTTGGAAATGTCAGTGTATACAGTTAAGGACTACACATTCCTTTGAGATGACTCTTCTGATCTCTTAGGAGCCGTGAATTTTGAAAAACATGATTGGATGAGAAATTCAATGTGGATAACATCTGCTGAAGCTGTAGGTTTTATGAAATTTTACAGGCTAGGGTGAAGATGTGCAGAACAAATTAGAAAAACGTCTGCAACACATTAAAAACCTCAGACCCACTTGTATGCATATTTATATGCATAAAGCAAGGGCACTCTCAAAACCAAATAAAAATTAAAAAAAAATTAAGATGTCAATGAAGACAGCTGACTGTACAGAGTATTTGAAATAACACTTAGCAATGAAGAAATATCATATTTTCTATTAAAGAAGGTATATTTTAGTGACCTAAGGCCCAAATTGTACCTGACATAAATGACATGTCCTGAGGTTGTGAACTAACATGTTTTTGCCTCAGCAAAATTTTACATCTACAGAAATACTTTCAGTTAATAAACTAAATGGCTACATATCATAATTGGTATTTTGTGAACAATCTTAGGATGTAATGCACACACTGTAAAAGTTACAAATTAACCATCTTCTATAAATCACTTAATGATTATGAGTAACTCGAAAAATTTACCATGCTTTAGATATTTTGAAGTTATTGACATGTCTAACATATTATTATTTTAAATTGTGAAATACTATTATTTATCATTTGAAAAGTATTTCCACTCTCATTAGTTTATTTAGGAAATATGAGGGCTGTCCAGAAAGTATCCAGCCATGTAATATGAAAAATAGAGGCATTTATGGCTGGATTTATCCAGACAGCACTTGCATTTTAAATCTGACACCCTATCTTTTTCTCTATGAAGGGAGAAATGTATCCCTAACATTTCTTTCTTGTGCATGAGATTTACCTGTTCTACTGTGTTTACTTAAAACTTTTAAATTAATGAAGTACACCACACATTAGAAGAGTGCATGCAATTTTGTGTGTGGTTTAAATAACAATTATAATGGGGAGAACACTTGTGTGCACAGTTCTTAAGCTAAGAAATGGATTGCTGGTGAATTTGAAGATTCTCTGTGTGCTCCCGGAGGTGACACATAATGGCAGACAATGATATACTGCCAGTGTGCTCTGTGGGTGTTTCTAAGTGGCTTTGGCAAAAATGTCATGTGGTAAAATAGGGTTGGGAAACTTAAGATGTAAGCCAGATTTTAAGACAGTTGTTTTCTTTCCTGTTGGACTTCACAAAGCCCTACTGTGCTAATGAACATTGGAATCTATCTTTAATTTTATTTTCTGTGAACTTACCATGGATCGTTGTACAAATGATGGATCTAAGTATTTTAGCAAACTTATACGTGTAATTTATAATGAACTCAAGATCAGACAAATACAAATGTTTCTTTATAAAACTTACAGGACTTTTTAATGGCGACTGAGTCCATAAGGTGGATGAGCAAGGCATCCACCAAAACAGGAACTAAACTCAAAATTGTAGTGCTATGAAAGAACAAATAATTTTTTCATTCACAATAGATGTCCCTCACAGGTTGCTAGTGGCTCCGGCCTTCACAGTTTTCACTTTGAGCCACTCTCTTGGACGTTTCTGATGGAAACACTTTTGCTCATAATTCACCTGGAAGAAATTGTTAAATGGCTCCACCCAGTAAATATTTGGGGAACAGAATTAACAATATTATAGGCAATGGATTAGCTTCCTAAGGGTGCTACAACAAATTACCACAAATTTGGTAGCTTAAAACAGCAGAAATTTATTCTCTCATAGTTCTGGAGGGCAGAAGTTTTAAATCAAGTATCAGCAAGTATTCACTCCCTCTGAGGAAACTAGGAGATAATTCTTCATTGCTTCCTCCAGTTTCTGGTGGTTCCAGACAGTCCCTGGCTTGGTGCCAGATAACTCGAATCTCTATCTAACATGGACTTCCGTTTTCCCCATCTGTGTCTTCTTGTCTCGTAAGGACATTTGCCATTGGATTAAAGTCCCACTCAGTGCAGGATCATCTTGTCTCAAGATACTTAATTGCATTTGCAAAGACTCCTCTTCCAAATAAGGTCACATTCACAGGTTCCAGGTGGACATCTTTTGTAGGGTGCCACTATTCAAACTAGCACAGGTACCAACTTAAATACATGGTACTTGTACATTATTCTAGTATATTTAGATATTTCATTCAAATTTGGGTGGGTATAATGCCAATTTTAGCTTACGTCATTCTCTCCGAAAAATTTTATCTGCTATTCTTTTCTTTGAATTTAATGATAAATTTTATACATATACATATAAACAATTAGCATATCTTTCTTGTATATTTCATAATTTTATAATAGAAAGTCACCTTTTTCTGAGTTTTAGAAGAGTTCTGTTTACTTAGCATGATTGCCAATAGTATTTGATACATTTTTTTTCAAGATAGTCTACTTTCCTGTATAGTAGCTTTTGCTCAGATACATGAAAATTTAAAATTATATTTCATTTTTATGTTACAAAGGAAAATGTTTTAGCTTAAGTATTGGTATAAAATATTATTAGTTATATTAGTTTTAGGTGTACAATATACAGTGATTTGAAATTTTTATACCTTACAATGTGATCACCCCACTAATTCTAGTCTAATTTGTCACCATGCAAATTTACCACAATATTATTGACTATATTCTCCTTGACCTTTTCCACCCCTTCCACTCACCTCCCTTCCTCTAGTAACCAACATTTCAGTCTGTTTCTATGTCTGTTTTTGTTTGTTTGTTTTTTTTTTTTAGATTCCACATATAAGTGAAAACATATGGTATTTTTCTTTCTCTGTCTGACATCTCACTTAGCATAACACCTTCTAGGTCCACACGTGTCACAAATGGCAAGATTTCCTTTTTATTGCCATGTAATATTCCATTACATATGAACCTATTGCATCTTCTTTATCCACTCATCTATTCATGGACATCTAGGTTGTTTCCATAGCTTGTTAATAATGTTGCAATAAACATAGGAACACGTAGATCCTTTGAATTACTCAGAAGTGGAATAGCTGGGTCGTATGGCAAATCTATTTTTAGTTCTTTGAGGAATCACCATACTGTTTTCCATGGTGACTGCACCAATCAAAACAGTATGGTACTGGCACAAAAACAGACACATAGATCAGCTATAGCTGATGTGGTCAACTAATCTACAACAAAGGAGTTAGAAATATACAATGGAGAAATGGTAGTCTTTTCAACAACTGGTGTTGGAAAAACTGGACTAATACATGCAAAAAAAAAAAAAAATTCGACCACTCTTTATTCCAGATACAAAAATAAATAAAAAATGGATTAAGGACTTAAATGTCAGACCTGAAACTATAAAGCCTGAGAAGAAAACACAAGTCATAAACTATCTGACATTGTAAGAGTCTGAGTAATGTCTTTTTGGATTATGTCCCCTCGAGCCAGGAAAACAATTATGGAAAAGTCTTTTTTTTCAAAAGTTAAGTAAATGCTAAAAAATATTCAGTTGTTACAAAGAACGTGCCATTGTGTCATTCATGGTAACAGTGAAACTTCTAGACTTTGGAGCCAAAAATCCTGGCTTCAATTGTTGGTTCCACTATTCACTAACCACATGACCTGAGGCTAATTTCTTAATCTCACTTTTACCTGTAAAATTGCATAATAATTCTATCAACCCATGAGTCAGTACCCTTTGAGTTTTCAGAAGAGTGGTAACATTCCATAGGCATTGACTAAATGCTCATTATAATAATTATACTGTAATATCTACTTTAATACTATTGTATATATTATATTCATATTATATTATAATTATTAAATACACTATTTTTTAATAGAGTGCAAACTTACTTCTTAATAGTCTGATTTTCTGAAGAGTGAGTTCAAAATGATTTTATAAGGGACCCCTGGCCCTACACAAGGTATTCACCTGACTGCCCTTTGGGAGCAGCTGGGATAGTCTTCCATTCAGAATATATTCTTGTTGGGCTTCTCAGTCCTCTAACCCTTCTTCACTCTTGTTCGTCAGTTAAGGCTTTGCACGTAGCTAACAGAGAAGAGCTGCATTGTAAGGACTCACGAATGAATACAGAATCAAACTTCCTGCCATATCCTATTTCTTAAAAGAGTATCGAAGAGAAACAGCAACGGGAAGGAAGTATTGCCTGGATACTTGTATCATCAAATGCTTCCTTTTTAGAAATTTTTGTAGAAATTACACTTACATTTCATGCCCCTGTTTTATCTTGAGAGACTCTCAAAGAAAAAAGGGGCCCTGAAGCTTTGAAGAAACTGTTCACTCCATTACACAGGGTCTTCGTTTGAGAACCTTAGGGGACATTTCTTTTCTGATATTAATCTCAGAAATGCTGCGATTTTTCTGTGCAATTGGTTTGGTGTTTACCTCAAGAAGAGTTTGAAATATATAATGTACTAGATTTTCCTCCTTTAGCTGTCCGTTAAATGTCTCAGAGGCAAAATTGTGGTCAGCACGTGGCAAATGTATAGAACTCCATGGTATGCAATGATTAGTTTCATTGGTGTGTTGATTTTTGTTTTGCTTTGTCTTGCAATTTTTAAAGTATTTTCACTTTATTTAATTTTATGTAGCTGCATTGTGTATTTGTTTTTTTTTTTTTTTTTTGTTTGTTTGTTTGTTTTTGTAGTATGTGGGTAGCTCCCTGGCTGGGAATCGAACCCAGGCCGCAACGCTGACAGCGCCAGCTCCAAAGCCTTAAGCCACTACACCATCAGGGAACTCCCTGCATTGTGTATTTGTTTTAAAATCATGTGATATTGTTTTTGGAACAAAGTAGGTTAGTAATTGATAACTGTATCATTTACAGAGGAAATAAGGCTTCTTTATAACTTCATAGACCCTTCAGAAACCATGGTATGTATGTGACTGATATTTAAATGAAAAGCAGAGAAAGTTCAATGTATGTTGGGGAACGATGAAACTAATTTATTCCACTATTATAAAAATGGTGAAAGATGCCAGCTTTCCTGTTTATCAAATGTTAGTTTTAATATCTATTAGATGTTCAAAGTTATTTATACAAAGTATTATCAATTGCTTTGAAATGAAAGAACAAAATCTACATATTAACAAAGTTTGAATTTTCTTTTCCTAAAATTTTATTTCTTCAGAGCATATACATTTGTCATACATCTAAAAATTTATAGTTTACTTAAGAATAAAATTCTACAAACCAAATGGTTAAAATATATAGGGTAAGACAACCATAATCTATTAGGGAAATTACTTTTCTTTTTTGAAGTATGTCTGTTTAATTAAATTTTTTGGTGCAGAATATAGGGTAATACCAGGAGAAAGGTGAAAACTTCTGTTATAAGGATATTTTATGAAAAATATGCAAGTATAGAATTACGTATTTTTCCTATCCATTTTGACAAAAATGCTAAATTAAGAAACTCAAGGATATGCCTCATCAGAACCATAATTATGTAAAGTGGCATCATAGTCTTTCTGTATATACCATAGGTCTATTTTGATTTAAACAATACATGTCAAGGAAATTACTAGAGAAAGTCATTTTCTTGTGTTAACATATATATTTCAAAAGAAGTGATCTCTCAGACATGACAAGCATTTACATATGCTCAGCTGACAGTAAGACTGCCTCTTGCTGAAGACAAATGAAAAGAATTGGATTAATTTAGTTATAAAGAGATTTACATTTTGCTGTTTCTAACACGTCTTTTGGAGATTGATGAATAAGAAATGAGATAAGAAAGGCCTAAAGAAGCTACTATTGCTGGATATGGTAGAAAAATTGCTCTTGCTGGAAGATGAATCAAGTGTCTGTCAAGTAAAACCAGGGAAAATTCTCTTGTGTTATCAAGTAATCTTACTGGAGAGAGACTGTTATTCAAGCTGTACGAAACTGCCTTCTCCCGCTCCCAGAAGCCAGTGGTTGTGCACTAGAGCAATCTAACAAGAGTCCTGTGCTGTCCCTTTATTTACTAGCTTGGCCATGAATCTAAAATAAATACCATCTGATTCTGCATGTCCACTCAGCTTCTTCTGGGCTGTTTCCACCATTTACAATTAATTATTAAATATTTTATAATGATAATGAAATTCAATTTTCTGAAGTTGTTTTGCTCTGTTTTTCTAAACATATATACTAATGAGCAAACCATAATCTAACTTCAAGGAATATATACTTTGTTATTTTGCCTGCTTACAATCTTTTAAGTACATACTCCTCTGTCAACTAGAATCTTAATTTTTTTTCAATTCAGTATATATAATAGCACAAAAATCACAAAACTGTAAATCTGTATAATTCTAGTGCTATAGAGGGATTATACTAGTGTTTTGCCAAGCACAACATTTGCAATAAAAACCAACTTAGTGTGAAAACCTATTCCAAGAAAAATATTTAAGTAGCCTAGACTTAAATATTCTAGAATGAAGAAGCATGAAAAAGTATCCATATCAAACAGCTAGAATATTCTTCAACCCCTTTGAAAGCAATTTAATTCAGTACTTCAGGGTCCTGAAATAACACTCTCGGAAAATGTGGGAGACCTTTGGATCTTTGTGACAGCTGATGCAATAGAGTATTTGTACCCAAGCAGTGGTACGCGTACCCCTGGGGGTACGTGCTGGGCTGTTTAGTGGTATGTGAAAAATAATCAGTAATGGCGAGGAAAAAAGTGTAAAAAATGCAAACTGTTATAGAACAATAAATGTTAAGTTTGAATCACCATTAATAAAGACACTTCAAAATGAGATCACATTTGTGACTGATGATGGATGAGGGCTATGAACCCTTCCCAGGAACCGCTCTTCTACCAATCATTATGCACAGTTTCAGATCAATCCATATGTGATGTTTCTAGAACTTCCCCAAACATATAAATACATCTGTAGCCAGATTGTTCAATTAGTTAAGTTATTGACTGACTAAAAGTAAGTGCATTTTCTTTTTCTTTTTTTCTTTTCTTTTTAGTGCATTTTCTTTAATAGTGATTCTTTTCAAGTAGTTTTTAAAAATTTAATGTTTAAATACTTGAGCATCATTATCAACATTTAACTGTTACAAATACTGTAAAATTAAGTCTGTGGTTTGTATTTTCAGTGTAGTAATTTTTCTTTCCTAATTTATTACCTCATTTCTATTTTACATTAACATAGGCACTGAACCAAAGTGTCAGTATTTAAAAACAACTGTTTAAAAAACAAGGGGTACAGTTTATAGGAATGGGTTAAAAAGGGGTACACACATGGAAAAAAGTGGGGAACCACTTCAATAGTGGTATCTTAACAGGGAAAAGAGAAGCATGAGTCAAGCACCTTTACCATCAAAACATAAAATTGATTACAATTAGGTTGTGTCATTCTTTGCTTACGACCATGGAATGGCACCCTAATGCACTTCAAACAGAATCCATGTTTTTCACAAGGTTCCCTACCTTGCCCCTTGCCTTCCATTCAGTCTTCATTGTAAAGTCCTCTCCCTTATACTCCATTGAAGGCACACTGGGTTTCTTTCTAGTCCTCTGATATGCTCAACTCCTGCTTTGCAGGCTTTGCACATGTTTTTTCACTGGAATATCCTGTCTTGAGATGCTTTATCTGGCTTACTCTTTTTGATATTGAATTCTCAGTTTAAATTTTACCTCTTCAGCTATCCCGCCTTGATTATCCAAACTAAAATAGAACTTCAATCCCTTCCCATCACATTACCCTGTTTTTGTTTTTCAGTGCGCGTGTGAACTATATGATACCTTCATATAGTTGTGTGCTGCATGTTTTGATAAAAATCAGACTGCGTATACCATGGTGGTGCCATAGATCATAATGGAGCTGAATAATCCCTATTGCCTGGTGATATCACAGCTGTTGGAACCTTGCTGCTGTCCTAATGTCCCAGCACTCAGAATGTCCTAATGTCACAGTTGTCTGAATGTCACAGCCCTGAGAATGTCCCAGTCGTCGTAACATTGTAGCCATCCTAACTTTATAGCTATCCTAATGTCATAGCATAACACTATGCTATTTAAAAAAAATTAGTGTAACCTAATGTACAATGTCGATAAGTCTACAGCAGTGTGCAGTAATGTCCTAAGCCTTCGCATTCCCTCAGGCTCATCCAAAGCAACTTCCAGTCCCACAAGCTCCATTTGTAGTAAGTGTCCTATACAAGCGTACCATTTTGTATCTTTTATACTTTATCTTTAGTGTACCTTTTCTGTTTAGGCACACAAAATATTTACCATTTTGTAACAATTGCCTACAGTATTCCGTGCATACTATACAGGCTTGTAGCTTAGGAATAATAGGCCATAGAGCCTAGGTGTGTAGTAGGCTACATCATCTAAGTTTAGCTAAGTGCACTCTGTTTCCACAGTGACAAACTGCCTAATGACACATTCCTTAGAACATATCATTATTGTTAAGCAATATATGACTGTACATGTTTATTGCTCATTTCCTACTATTATAACATATGCCTTCTAATAGTAGAGCCCTTACCTATATTATTCACTGCCCAGCATATTGTCTGTGCTCACTAAATAGCTGTTTAATGCATAATTATAATCCCTAAATTATCAGAGATACCTATCTGATATTATGGGATTTGCATGCTAGAACCTCACTACCTCTTTTTAATAAATTTAATTTTTGGATGAAATTATTGAATTTCCTCATTTATGTGTTTAAAAATGCATTCAAGCCTTTATATTGCTGGACTTGGCTTTTTTTTTTTTTTTTCCTGCTCTGAGTGGTAGTGGGATAGAATCACAACTTACTATCTCCCGATTAAATCTGGATACATTTAGTGTGTTCTATTTATTTCAGATTCTATTACTTTTTTGAGTTTCTCCAACATGGCAGCTATTGGCCTAAGTGAGTCTACACATTTAATTCTGCGCATTAGAATATTTTCATTTTACAAATGAAGAAATGAAACCTCAGCCCAAGAAAGTCATATGTATTTCCTCTGATTTCAAGGTCAATGCTATTTTTAAAATAGCACTCATCACTTCTTAAAATTAAGGTACAATAAACATTTTATACTTTTTCTGTATACTTTCATGATAATGAATGTGAAAATAAATAAAATTTTATAATCATTGATATGAATTAAAATGCAAATAACGCCCATACTTCTTAAACTTAAAAATCAAGGTAATGGGACAATACTGAATAATACACTATTAGAATTTAGCTAAATAGGACATTTTGGTTTTCTATCAGGAGGTAATAAAGCAAACTTATTCACTGTAACAGAATTGTAATGAGGGGAAAAGCCAAAACAAAAATAAAATCCAACCAAACAACGAAGAAAAAAACCGTAACTTTTATTTGTGGATCAGAAGTCCGATGCTAGATGGATGATTTTATTTGTGTACCTTGGTTTCCCCATTTATGAGATAAGAATCATCCAATTCTGCTAAAGGGAAAGTCGAAGTGATGTGGAATTTGCTAGGATAGGGCAGAAGCCACAGCTCACGCCTCGGAAATTGTGAGCTAGGCTCTCCCGTGTGCGGAGGAGGTTTGGAGTGCCTACTGCAAGTGAATTAATTTTGAGTCAAATTTCAGTGTTTTAGATATGTTAAAGGCTTAGAATTAGAAATATTTTAATGCCCATTATTACTTTCTTTCTCTCCTGGCAGGTGTTCCTTTCATATGTGCTTATTAACTATAAAAGTTGCATTGAACATAATGCAAGAAGTAGATGTGTCCTTAAACAATGTGTCAAGGAGTAAAGAGTGAGGCATCGTGCCTGAGACCTCGTCACATACTATTTATGTTCTAAGGCTGAATTTATGAGCGTGAGTTTGTCCTTGTTTCGGGAAGGTAGCTGGAAGAAACCAAGATGCTTTTCTTGGAACTGCTTACTGGCATGGCAACAACACAGATCATGTAACTTCTTTACTACTGGTGCTGTTTTAGTTAGCTTTCTTAAGAGTGACTTCTCCCTTGGGCAGAAGGAAAATTTTGAAACCATATAAACAAGCATTCAGTTTGTAAATTCTGCAGTAACTATATTTGCCAGGACCCCTCAAAAATTATGATTTAATATTCTCCCTACAGTGGGTATCATCATGATAGATCTTTCTCCTTAATATCAAAAAAATTTCAATTGCAGTCAGAAATATTTAAAACATAAAAAATAAGATAATGGTTTCCATGGAATTATTATAACATCCTTTTTCATGCTAATAAATTAAACTATAACTGGATTCAGTAAGATTACAAATGTATAGTTTAAAGTGATTTGCTTATGGAAATGAGATGCCTCATATGTACAAGTAAACTCAGTATTTCTGGGTGGATCATTTATATATACACACACAAACACATACCTATATATTTACTTATTAAATTTGTTGGGGTGACCTCAGTTAGCAAAATTATATAGGTTTCAAATGTACAATTCTATAATGCATCACCTATGTGTTGCATTGTGTGCTCACTAACCAGAGTAGAGCACTATAGTAATGACAGAGTTTAGGTGCCTGAGCCATTTTCCTGTGTGAGCCCACTCCTACCTTGTAGGAGTGGACTTTCCCTTCCAATAAACTATCTCTTTGTTTCACCTTATTTTCCTTTTAATAAACTGCTTCTTGGTTTCACCTCTTAAAAAAAAAAAAGTTTATGTATCCTGAGAGGTAACATTAAATGGAGCAAATCCAAAAATGAATTTTATTCCACATGAAAAATTAAGTTGGAAAGATTTATCCTAGCATTGGATCCCTTCTTTACATTTAATATATTATAATTAAATATAAGCTTATTTAAATAATTTCAAAGATCTATTTTTGCTCACTTCATGCTAGCCATGTCACCTTTGAGCAGTGGTTCTCAGACAGTGCTCATCAGACTCACCAAGAGAGCTTGTTAAAACATGGCTCATGAGTTTGGGATAGTGTCCAAGACGTTGCATTCCTAACACGTTCTCAGGAGACGCTGATGCAGCCGGTCCAGGGACCACAGTTTGACAAACTCTTTGTGCATGAACCATTCACATTTTTGTTCCTCATCTATTTTACCTGTGAAATAATGGTGTTAAATTAAATGACCATTCAACCAACATGCATTAAGTGACTTACATGATGTGTTGATCTCTATGGTGGTCATGGTCCCTGCCTTTGAGAAGATTGTGGAGAAAATAGTGTCTGATTCTGCCCATGCTAGAAGAATCTGGGAACACTTTTGATAAGAAGGATTCAAAACCAGTTAAGGTTGTTGTAAAAAGTTTAAAACATAGAGAAACACACAAATTTAGAAAAACATTACTTCCTGTCCTTCCTCTCCATCCCAACTCCACCTTACAATTTTTACTTTATAGATATAACAAAGTTAGCAAACTGATTGGAAATCTGCCAAAATGTCTCCTAGTTCTGCAGCCTTTTGGAGTGAATCATTAAATATCTAAACAGAATGAGCTCTGTATCTCATACGTAAAAGAAAGTTGAGCAAATAGACCCAAACATTTTCTAAGATTCTCTAATATGTAGAAAAGCTTTTACTCTTACCTCTAGCTTCAAATTCCTGACATTGCTTCTGTTCTTATTCCTCACTCTTAGTTTCTGCTCCTTTGATGACTGTCCTTTCTTCACCCTACATTGCTTAAGCACAGGCACTTTTTTATATTAATACTTTGCTTCCCCAGAGCATCACACCCCCAAAGCCATAGTGTATAACAGACTTCTAAATATCCTGAATTCATGGAAGGTAATTACAGTGCTGAAAAGGAAACATTTTTCAAGTATACATTGTGTTTTCGTTGTCATTTAGTGAGGCTTGTTTTCTGTCTGCATTGTTTTCAAATATATTTTATTTATGTATTTTATAAGTTACAGTATGATTCCATTCATATGTCTTATGCAATTGTTTTAAAAATCAGGTAAGAGGAGGATAGAGAAAAATAATTATATTTTCTTTTATAATTACCTCTATGATTATTAATTTTATTGATACTCTTTGATTTGTTTTTAATGTGGATTTAAATTACTGCTTGATGTCATTTGCTTTCAGCTGGAAGAATTTTCTCTCATATATTTTGGAAGGCAGGTCGGCTAGCAACATATTCTTTTAGCTTTGATTTATCTGGGAATTATTTTATTTCACTTTCATTTTAAAAAGATAGTTGACTAAATGTAAAATTCTTGGTTAACAATATTTTACTTTCATTCCTTAGAACATGTTATCCCATTGGCTTTGGCCTTGTCCTTCATTGACTCCAAAATAATAAAAAGCAAACAAACAAAAAAACAACTGTTAATCTTATTTGGGGGGGTTCTCTTGTAAGTCATGAAACGTTTTTTTTTTTTTTTTTTGCTTTTTGGTATGTGGATAGTTCCCTGACCAGGAATTGAACCCAGGCCGCAGCACCGACAGCGCCACCGCTGAAGCCCCAAGCCACTACACCATCAGGGAACTCCCCATTTTTCTCTTACTAATTTTAAGATTTTTATCTTGATTTTTGGCTTTTGAATTTTGTCTATGATATGTCTGGGCATTGATCTCTTTGTATGTATTGTATTCATTGTTTTTGGAGCTACTTGGGTATGTAGATTAGTGTTTTTAATAAAGTTTTCAGTCATTAGTTCTTCACATATTTTTTCTTCCCCTTTCTGTCTCCTTTCCCATTACATTTGTGGTGGTACACTTAATAAGGTGCGACATTTCTCTGAGGCTCTGTTCATTTTTTTCCCATTATTTTTATTTGCTGTTCTTCAGATTGCATCATCTCTATTTATCTTCTATTTTGCTGATTTTTTCTTTTGGTATCTCAAATCTTGATTTTTATGAATTTTCACTCTGGAATTTCTACATAAATGGATATTAACCAACTGAAAACTTGATATCTTATATTTATTTCACTTCAGAAATATTTTTACATTTGATAAGAATTGATGTTTTAACTTATTTTATTGTATATACAGAAAATGCATTCAGTTAAACAAAAATATTTGGAATAATAAAACAATATATTTCTAGTCACTGACCTTAATTGCATTTGTTTGTGTGTGTGCGTAAATATCTAGCTGTTTTAACAATAATTGGCTATAGCATTTCCTAAATTTTATCATTAAGAATAATTTATCCTTAATAAACTTTTAAAAGGTTTTCCATTACCGTAATGCTTCATGATATATATATATTTCTTCCTAATTTTGTTAATATCATTTAATAAAATTGTATGTCTTCTGAAATTTTAATTTGTTTTAATTAAGGGCAAATACTACTTTTTAATTAAAATTCTGAAGCAAATGTTTTGAAGAAAAGCTTCATGTCACCATAGATAGAATCAGGATCAAGTAAGAAATAAAATTACGCAAACACATATAACTCATGGCCATTACAAGAGAATCATTCTATATAATCATAAATTATTTTTGTCTTAATAACAACATAAAATTATTTTATAATAACTATTTTTAAGATGCATTACTTCCTATGGTTACAAAATCTGCTATGCATAATTAAGAGAAGACATTATTATATACAGACTAGGTATCTAGTGGTTGAAAATATTGATTAAAAAGGGAAATTACATCCTTTAAAATTGCAGTTTGTACTCCAATTTTTAATGGTAATCTCTTCTAAATTATTCATAATTTCTTCTGCAGTCCATAATATATTTAAGTAATATAAGAAAATGTAGCTGATGGTATAATTTATACTGTTATAAAAAGGTTACTGTATATTGTTTTATTGACATTTTCAGATCTTAAAAATGTTTGCAATTAAGGTTTTTTTCAAAGGTATACATAATACATACCAAACAAACTCCTACTTCAAGCTGGAATTCAGCTCTTCATATTTTTTCTTTTCTATAGTTCTTATTCAGTTTACTATAATATCTAAAATTTTAAAAATCCCCCAAAAATCTTAATTAGAAGGCAACTCCTTAATTAATATCAAATAATTGGTACAACATCCAGAGGAAGATTTTTTATAGATTTTTTTTCCCCTGAGGCCATGTAACAAGCAGTAAATAGAATGAAAAATGCACCAGCTATCAGGTCAGTTTTCTGCTTGTGACTGTGTCAGTAATAGCAGTGTGACCTTGAAAATGATCAGTTTCCTTATATTTTTCATCTCATCTGCCAAAGAAGAGAAAGGTCTTGATTTGATAACCCCTATCATCTGTTCTCCTCTCAAATAAAAGGTGCCTTACCGAACTACTCAGCACGGGTGTGCGTGTGTCTATCTCTGGGTATGAGTGTGTGTGTGTATGTGTGTGTGTGTGTGTGTGTGTGTGTGTGCCTACATTTACTTACATAAGCAGACACTATAAAATCAGGTAACAGTGCAGAACAACTTCACTAGAAATGGTTCGTGTTGTCCTTGTTTCTATGTAAGCATTTATTACAACTATAAAACAAGGGGTTAGAAGGGAAGGAGAAGATGGGACTACTGGACACAAGTGTCCATTTCTGGGCCAGCACAGGATCGGTGCTTTACTGTGCTCTATCACCGAATGTCACAGAAACACCAATAGCAAGGTTTGCTTGTCCCCATTTTACGGAGGAGGGAACTGAATTTCAGAGAGAGCAACTATCTTGACAAGTGTCAATGAAGTGATAGAGAACAAGTGAGAACAAAAGATAACTCATAACAGAGGCATCAAAAGAAAGTCAAAGAGACGAGGGGAGATAGAAGGAAACAAAAGCAGCCTAATCAGAATTTTAGTTAGAATCTGATTAGTTGGAAGAGTTAAATCCATCAAAAGGGAAATGCCCCTGTGGTCTGCAACTTCCCCCTCCCTAAACTGCAAATCAAGCAGTGCTAGAAGGCACACACTAATGGGGAAAAAAACTGAATCAGAAAGAAAAAAAGTTTTTTTACTGGCATTCTGGCCTTTGCCCTGCATTCATTAAGAGCGTTCACCAATTCTTACTAAGTTTTAATGTGGCTGACATGGTTCTGTATTCTTAATCACTAACTCATTTAACCCCAGTAAAAACCATTAGAGACAGGAACTGTTATCATTATCTCTACTTTGCCTGTAAGGAAACTAATCACAGCAATTTTGGGTAACTTTTTCAGTTACACTGCCAATAAAGTGATGCGCTGAGATGAGCATTCTGGAATTTTCTCTGTAGAAATGCACCCTGTAATATGACAGACACAAGCCTCCTGAGCACTTAAAATGGGGCAAGTCTAAGTTACAATGTGCTATAAGTACAAAATAAACACTAAGTTTTAAAGACATACTATGAAAAAATGCTTAGGTATTGACTATATACTGGAACAGTCATATTTTGTATAAATTGGGTTAAATAAGATATATTATTAGAATGAATGATACCTGTTTTTCCTTTTGAAAAATGTGGCTACTTAAATTTAAAATGACATCTGTTTTTGCACTCCATTTCTCGTGGGGAGCACTACTCTAGAGACTGATGGCTTTATTACCATGCAATTGTCCCCCTTTCATTTGTGTATAATACGATAGATCTGTTTCTGTAATTGCTGCAGTCCAGTGAAGGAACTTCCAGAAACTCTTGATAAGTAAGATGGTGTACACCTTAAAGATTGTTTAAAAATGGAATACTTAAGCAAGGTTCCTTGATTAAGATACAAGTTAGCCTCTAGAAGGAGCATTAACAATTTAGCTTAAAGAACTCAGCACATTTTGGGAAGAAAGGGTCTAATATCACAACTTCATATACCATTGGAGTGTAAATTAGATCGTTGGGATCAAACAAAATGGTAAAGATTATGGCCTGTTGGAGGAAGAGGAATTAAAAAATCCTGAAATTAAATGATCTTGAAAATCTGGAAAACTGGACTCACTCAAGAAACTCAGATCTTGTGTAAGATTGTTTTAGACACAGGCTGTTGTTGAGGCTGAAGATGTTTTTAAGATTCAGCCAACTTTGAGAGACCTTAGGAGACAACAGACGAGAAAGAGATTAAGGAAAGAGATTAAGAGTAAACAGAGCTGTGTTTTTGCTTCCCGACGTGAGGACTTTGGTACTATCAGCAAGGGCGTGGCATTCTCAAGACACCAAGCATATGTCCTGTACTTGTTTGCCAATGGCAATGGGAATGTGTGGTAGAAAGAAGCAAGTACCGAGGTAAACTACCTGATCAAATTTGAATGTTCTTTCCGTTTCACCTTTGGACTCAGTTCCTGAGGCTTCTGGTTATTTTTGCAGGGGCTGGGAGGGCTCAGCTAGTGTTCTAAAAACCTCCTGTTCACCCTGTTCGTAAGGGAGGGATCCCACAGAAGACAAGTACAAGATGGCTGAACACAAAACACCTGAGCCTGCACAGATTCCATCCAGAGAAGTTTATTAGTCATATATGCTCTCACCCCCGGGGAGGGTACTGCATGCCATGTAGGGCCACATGGAGATTGCATTCAGAAGCAGCTCTGGGAGACAGGTTTTGTAATAACAAGAGGATGCAATTGGCTTATTCGAATAATTTCTAGGGCTGGCAGGAAAGTGAAACCTGTTAGGTTGAGGGCCAAGGGGGCGCAGCTGGTCCATCTGCTAAAGGAACTGGACTTTCTTTGTAGGTGGGCAACATATCTGGCCAAAACAATATAACTCAGTTAGGCCATTGAGGCCCTGTGAGACTCAGCGATTGCAAGGAAATTCATGGAAATGTAGGCTTTATAATAGAGGTGGGAGGTTTTGGACTTCTGTGATTAGCCAGGTGAGTACCTGAGCAATTAATGGGAAGATGTATGAGTTGTGACAGTGTTTATACTCTTGAACATAAATACTTGGAAAAGACAGTTCTGTATTCTACAGTATGATGCCATTTTCCATTTTGCTCCTGAGCGTGTGAAAGAGCTTCAGAAACTACAATGTGCTGAACAATTATATTTTTGTGGAGAAACATGCTGAAATGCCATTTCAGATGTTTTTCATTGGAATTGTTCAAGCTTGAAATAGCATTCCAAAATCTCATTTTAAAATAAAAATAAATTCAGATGTTGTAGAAAGAAATACATGCTATATAAAAATGGTTATTATTGAATAAAATACAATATTTATATGAATTTGCAAAAATTTATCTTCCTCATTTACTTAAGGAGCATTTGGTTCCCAAAACAGAAATCTTCTTCAAATTAGTTTATATAAAAGGGATAATTTTATTGAAAGAAAACAATGGAAGTTTATAAAAAGGATAAGTCAGAAGTATAAGGGAGTCTAATGATGGAATGGAACTAGGGACTGACAAGCCTCTGATACAGTGACAATTATGAAGAAACTTGAAGAAAGTAAAAGATAATTAAGCTTTATTGCCTAATTGTTTATTCCCACAATAACTTGTACTTTCCTTTTCTAGCAATGGAACTTATATTTATTTATTTGAATTAGAAACTAGCTCTTTTAATGCAGAATTGAAGCTCGATAAGAACAAGAATCATGCTTACTTTTTCATTACTCCACCAGATCCACTATCTAGCTTGGGGCCAGGCATAGGGCAGATGCATCAGATGTTGTTTGCTGCTTTTAATATTGAAGGTGAGGCATTTATTGTAGGTGCTAATTTAATGGTTTTATGCTTTATTTTATAAGAAATTAGGGATACCATTGTATTGTTAGGAAATAGGTTAAGATGTTGTAATAGAAACCTAAAAAGCTTAGTGGCTTGCACAGGATCTATGTATATTTTCAGGAAGGCAGGTGACTCAGTACAGCGGGGACACCCTGAGATGGTCTCTGCCCAGGTGGTTCTGCAATCCTCATGATAAGGACTCTACTTCTGGGTGTAAGATGGCCACTCACATTGTCATTGACTTCTCAGCCAGTGGGAAAAGAAAAAGGAATTTTCAGTATAATGGCTTGTTTTAAGGAGATGACCTGGAAGTAACAGACATTACTTTTCTTCACATTCTTTTAGTCCCAAATTAGTCACGTGTCAGATCGGCTGCACAGAAGCCTGGAAGGTGTGCCCATCTCTAGGGATTATTAAAAACAGGGTGAAGAATAGAAGGGTCACTAAGAAACAATATATACTACACACATATGTGTATGTATATATAAATGCAGTTATTGTTTGTGTTGTTAAATGTGGACCAAGCTATTCTAACACACACACACACACACATATTCTCCACTTTCCAGTATATAGTGATGTGATAAATTGTTTATTTACTTCCCTATAGTTGAATATTTTATTGTGATTTGTGTTTTGGAAGTTCCCAGGTAACTTTTAAGCAGCCACTCTGATATTTTTTTCATGGAATAGCAATAGAAAGGAATTTAGAGGATAATTGAGAATAGAAAAGGGTAAAGACAGAAAAGATGCAAAAGCAACGAAGGAATCAGACATAGGTGGCTTAGTTACATCTTTGTATATTGTAGTTCAGTGTTAAAAGCATTGCCCACATATGCTTATGAAACCTTGAGTCTGCATCAAATCAAGTGTAGGTATAACAGACACAGTGAATAAAGGGTAAGAGATGGTGTCTCTTTGGAACATTGAAATTTTTGTTTGGTTTGGTTCTGCAGACTTCACAGTAAGGTAATCAAAGCAGGTATTTTTATTGCTATTTTATGGTTGAAAAAAGTGACATATTAATAGTAGGTGAGCAAGTTTAGATATTACCCTTCCTGACAGCCAGTACAAGGTTTCCTTCCTTACATGGCACTGCTTTTCAGGGGACTGTAGATGAGTAGTATCACTTATATGTCCACAGTCAGCCACATGCTTCGCCTCCAGAATGGTGAAACTGAGTGACTCTTAGTAACAGTTTATGTGGTAGTCTATGTTGAGTTGAGAAAAGTTCTAAGAAAAAATAAGCAGGGAACTTGTGTTTCTCTGCAGCAGAAGGCTTACCATACTCTATCACTGCCCAACCAGTATGAACCCTTGAATATCCCGTCGGTTGGAGCAACTGTTCTAATCTAGGTGAAATAATATGAATGAAACTGCAAGTGACAGCTTCTGAAACCTCCATGCTGGGATGTTTACTATCATTAAAGCTCAAATACAGGGGACCTCATTATTTTTAGCTTTAGGTGATGGCCCCTAGGAACAGATCCATTGGTCTAAGCCCTAAAAGTTCCTTCTCTGCAAAATTATTTGAGAATTCATTTCAAGGTCTAAGGTCATTTCTAAAATCAAAGCTTTGGAGAAACTGAGGGAAGACTAAAGTTACATTTTTTTCTATATGCTGGTATAAACTCAATGATATACTTAGGGAATCATCTAGCTCAGCATATATCCTTGGTCTGATGACCTTCACAAGATATTGGTAGAATTAGGTTGCCTTTGGATATATTTGTCTCCATTAAAATATGATGGCTAATGGAAGAAGATGCATTTTTTTCTGTAAATTATTTAGCAGTAGTTGTTTTTCTCTTTGTATAGACTATACCCTTTCAAATGGTTCTCATTGATTTCTATCTTAAGCTAGTCTCACACTTGCTTCTTGTGGTTGGTTAAGCAGGTATTTGTCCTGGTTTTTAAAACAAAGCAAGTGGGCATCAGAGAAGTTGAAACACTTCAAGTGGCACAACTGTAAGAGTGGAGAAGATAGGAGACAGTGACTATGTCTGCCCAATCAATAACCTCTTCTTTACTCTAGTAAAGTCTGGCTCCTGAACCCTTGCTATCTTCATGTAACCCCTACTAATGCATGGCAATGTGGTGTGGGTATGTGAAAATTCAACTTGCTAAGAAATGGCCATTGGTTGAGCCCTTACTATATACTAGGAATAGTTTCATGCACATTAAAGGCATAATTAACGCTCACAAACACCCTATGTACTTATTCCCATTTACATGTAAAGAAAATGGAGGCTTGAAGAAGTGAAATAACTGACCCAAGGCTCTGTTACTACTCTCAAATGAATGCTAGAATATGTCCTGCCTCTCTAGAAAGTAAGACTAAAATCTCACTCTACTCTTTAAGGATCAGGTTAATTTTTAAATTATTACTAATTATGAAATTTGGAGAAAGGGATTTATGGAGAAGAAAAGAGGAAAGGAAGAAGTCTGAGAATCAAAACAGTGTTGTCTATACTCATACCCTCTTTAGCTAAGCTTTTAGTTCATTGAATGAAAAAGCCATGCCTAATTCACCTTTTAATTGCTATTAGCTTCAAGATTTGAGTAGAGTAGGTGCTTATTAAATATTTATGAAAAACCCAACTCAGGGATCTGCCCATATCCTCTTGGCTCTAACCAGGGCCGTCCAATCTTTTGGCTTCTGTGGGCCACATTGGAAAAAGAATTGTCTTGGGCCACACATAAAATACACTAACACTAAGATAGTTGATGAATTAAAGAAAAGGTTGCCAAAAAAGCGAAATAAGCGAGACAGAAAAAACCAAGAACCATATGACTTCACTCATATGCAGAACATAAAACTGAAAGCAACAAAGAAAGAAAAATCTGTGGACACAGTCAGTAGTTTAGTGGTTACCTGGGGGTAAGTGGGGAGGAGGTGGGAGAGGAGGGAGGTGGAGTCAAGTACATGGTGATGGAAGGAGCACTGACTTGGGTTGGTGAACACACAAAGCAACACATAGATGATGCACTGTGGAATTGTACACCAGGAACCTATGTAATTTTTGTTAACCAATTTCACCCCAATAAATTTAACAATAAAAAAACTCATGTCTTAAGAAAGTTTATGAATTTGTATTGGGACACGTTCAATGCTGTCCTGGGCTGCATGTGGCCCATGGGCCACGGGTTGGACAAGCTTGCTCTAATTGGTCTTGTGCACTCCTTTGTGTTCCTATTACAAATTCCTGCAGCCCCCCAACCTTATAGATTTCTCCTGACACAATCATGCCCTATACAAGGCAGGCTGACAATATTGGAGAAGTAAGATCTTCCAGAGCAACCACAGACTGGAGCTGTTGGGGAAAAAACCCACTCTCTCATTTCACAGGTGAGACAACTCTGAGGAATGTTCTAGTGTTATCTAGATGTCTCCAGATGGATCAAGTTCTAGCTGCCTGTATCAGTAATCTGAGGATATATACACTCTGCTTTGGCTTCCTTTCTTTCCACATCTCAACTCTCCACAGCCTACCTGCACTTCCTGGACCCAGCTCCCCATTAAGCTCCTTGCACTATAACCCTAGCTGCAGGCTTATTTCCGGGGCAACATGAACTCAGACATCTTCCTCAAAGTTATAAAATAAGCTATACAAAAGGCTGTTTGCAATAGATAATACTAGCTAGTATTTATTAATGAGCATTTACTAGGTGCAAGATCTAAATCTTTTATGTCTTTTAATCCTAGCAGATAGATGCTACTTAATATTGCTATTTTGCAGGTGAGAATGCTGAGGCACAAAAAACAGAGGAACATGCTCAAAATCACAGTTATTGATTAACATCAAGATTGCAACCAATAATCCAATCAGCTTTTCCATTTGAGAAAAGCTCTTGCCCTGATCCTGACCAAACATAATTGATTTACTATCAGAATGCTTGCTGAAGATAATACTTGGGGGACTTGATTATAGTCTTTTGCTTAAATGATGCAAATATGTGCATTTATTATTCAATATATCTGATCATAACATTATTATAAAAGCAACTTGCATGAAGGGTGCTGCCAAATAACTGGTAAACCTGGATTGTGAAGAACTGGTTTGTGTGGTTTTGGATGAAAAAGGCACAGTGAAACATGAATTATTGAAGTTGGTTCTCTCTGTCTTTAATCCCTAGTCTTTTCAGTTATATACGTACCAGTTCTTTTCTTCTTTTTCTCCTGCTCCTCATCATACCCTCAGTTTTTTCTTCTCTCCTTCTTTTACCCATCCTTCTTGTCTTTTGTTTTGATTTTGTAATGGCCCAAAGAACTTAGCCTTTCTCTCTCTCCCTCTCTCTCTCTCCTTGTAATTTAAAGCATTAAGATTTTAATGATTAATATCCAACAATTATAAAACCAAGGAAGGAATTAGACATCTATTAATCAGTAATGATTTCTATTGCAAAAAGCATTGCTAAACACATTACATTTTATTGAACAACTTGCCTGAATTGGTTTTTCTTTTATTTTGCCAAAGTAAGTAGAAAGAAAATGCATCATTCACGACAAGAAAATCATATAAGCCCAAAATGGTAGACTAGCCAACTGTGGGCAAACACTGCCCATTTAAAATATTACATTTTCACAACCAGTGGGAGAGAGATTTTTGAAAATGCCAGAAAGTCAAATGTGAATATAAGACAGATAAGTATAAGAAATAGAGGGTTGGAGGTAGGAGAGGGAGTGTGAAAGCACTCTTAAAACAGTGAGTATCTATTCCTAGAAATAAGTGTTTTAAAATTTTGATGAGTACACTATTAAATTACTTTAAAAAGTAGGTATTTAAATATTATAATTTTTAAACAAAGAGGTTATGAAAGTGTTAATTTATGCCTAGATTTAAAATACATCTACTTCAGAATTAAAACTTATTTCACCATAGAATTTCAAAAACATAGAACCTTGATTTCTATCTGGGCTATTGAACTTTCTCCAATTATATAAGCATTATTAAACTGTATGTCTTCACTGTTTCTTTATTTAATATCCATTTTTTAATTTTTATTAAATTAATTGAGGCAAAATTGGTTAGGAAAGCTTTGTATCTTTCAAGTGTACAGTTCTATAATACATCATCCATATATTGCATTATGTGTTCATGACCCAGAGTCAGGTCTCCCTCCATCACCATGTGTCTGACCCCCTTTACCCTCCTGTTGCCTCCTGTTCCCTTACCCTCTGGTAACTACGAAACTACTGTCTGTTTCTGTACGTTTTTGTGTTAGTCTTGTTTGTTTGTTGCTTTCAGTTTCATATTCCACCCATGAGTGAAGTTATATGGTTCTCAATTTTCTTCTGTCTCACTTATTTAGCTTAGCATGATAATCTCAAGATCCATTCATGTTGTCCCAAATGGTAGTATTTCATCTTTTCTTACATAATATTCCATTGTGTATGGGTAGTACATCTTTATCCAATTATCTATCAAAGGACACTTTGGTTTTTTCCATGTCTGGGCAATGATGGATAATGTCACAATGAATGTAGGGGTACAAATATCTTTACGGATAAATCCTTTCCAATTTTTTGGGTAGAGACACAGAAGAGAGATCACTGGGTCACATAGTAATTTTATTCTTAATTTTTTGAGGAACCTCCATACTGTTTTTTCATAGTGGCTGTACCAATTTACATTCCCACCAGCAGTGTATGAGGGTTCCTGTTACTCCACAACTTTTCCAACATTTGTTATTACTTGTGTTGTTGATAATAGTCATTCTATAACAACAGATACATGGTGGTATCTCATGGTTTTGATTTGCATTTTCCTAAAAGCTATTGAAGTTGAGCATTTTTTTCATACATCTGTTGGCCATTTGTATGTCTTCTTGGGAAAAGTGCTTGTTTAGATCCTCTGCCCAGTTTTTTTTTTTTTTTAAATTGGATCATTTGTTATTTTCTTGTTGAGCTGTATGAGTTCTTCACATATTTTGGTTATTAGCCCCTTATTGGGGGCATTATTTGCAAATATCTTATCCCATTTGGTTGGTTGCTTCTTTGTTTTGTTGGTTTCTTTTGCTGTGCAGAAGCTTTTTAGTTTGATACAATCCCATTCATTTATTTTTGCTATAACTTCCCTTACCTTTGAGGTCAAATTCATAAATTCCTCCCTGAACCCAAGGTCCTTAAGTTTAGTACTTAAGCTTTCTTTTATGCAATTTACTGTTTCAGGTGTTATGTTTAGGTCTTTGATTCATTTTGAGTTAATTTTTCTTTAAGGGGACAGAGCACAGTCCAGTTTTATTCTTTTGCATGTGGCTTTCCAATATTTCTAACACCATTTGTTAAAGAGGCTTTCTTTCCTTCATTGTATGTTTTTGGTTCCTTTGCTGAAAATCATCTACCCATATATATGTAGGTTTATGTCTGCATTTTCAATTCTCTTCCATTGGTCTGTGTGCCTTGTAGTATGAACTGAAATTGGGGAGTGTGAGATGCCCCAAAACTCATTTTTTTCTTTGGAATACTTTGGCTATTTGGCGTATTTTGTGATTCCATACAAATCTGATGATTTTTGTTCTACTTCTTTAAAAAATGTCATTGAGGTTTTGATGGAGAGGCATTAAATCTGTATACTGCTTTGGGTAATATGGCTATTTTAACTGTGTCAATTCTTCCAATCCATGAATACAAACTATCTTTTCATTTTTTGTGTCGTCCTCAATTTTTTAAAATAATGTCTTATAATTTTTAATGTATAGGTCCATTCCTTCACATTTTTTGTTAAGTTATTTTATTTTTGTTGCAATTGCAAAAGGAATTTTTTTCTTTCTTCTCCTGAATATTCATTATTAGTATATAGGAAAGCAATGCATTTTTGTACATTAATTTTGTAACCTGCAACTTTACTATATTCATTTATTTTTTTCTAATAGTTTTTTGATAAAGTCTTGGGGTTTTCTATGTAAAGAAGCATGCCATCAGCAAAAAGTGACTATTTAACTTCATTCCTAATTTGGATGTCTTTTATTTCTTTCTCTTGCCTGTCAATACTGATTCTTAAGTCAATGAAAATGACTTTTTTTAATGAAATAGCATTTTACAAGGAATTTCTTGTAACATGAAAAAGTAAAATTATATAATCAAATGTTTATGGCAATGCAAAATAAATTTGCAATTACCTCTGTATTTTGGAGAATGTTTCTATTTGTCTCTTGCTATTTGTAGCTCTAATATATATTCTTATTAAAATCTTACTTTCATGTTTCACAATATAGACAATGAGATGTCACATTTTGAGATTCATAGGAAATCCAGATTCACCCTTGTGCTGTTTCAGCCTTCTTGTTTAATTTCTTTGGGGATGGCGTAGTATGGTTGGGGTCCTGGGTATCCTGAGTAGAAGAATGACTCTTAGATTCCTAGTTGAGGTTTGGGTTAGAAAGGGATAATGTATTTACAATAGATATCAGGGGTGTCCACCCTTTTGGCTTCCCTGGGTTACATTAGAAGAAGAAGAATTGTCTTGGGCCACGCATGGTATACACTAACACAATAGCTTATGAACAAAAAAAGAAAAAGAAAAAAAATCACAAACATATTTTATAATGTTTTAAGAAAGTGTATGAATTGTTTTGGGCTACATATGGGCCATGGGCTGCATGTCAGACAAGCTTGATATATATTATACACACGCATTAAGGAATATACTGTATTACTGTATGTCTGGGGAAATGTAGTATGTCTTTTTCATTGAGAGATATGCTTTGGAGTCTACCATGTATTTAGTTTGTATAGTCTCTCAAACAGTTTTCAACATGTTTAATTCCCTGTGCATTTATCATTCTCTGATTTTCCCTCTTATAGTAACTTCCTCTTTAGATCCTTAGTATTTTTTATATGGTATTGTATTTACTTGTGAACTTGTATCAGTTTCTCTGCTAGACATGATTTTTACTTATATATCCCACAGTATGGTAGCACTATTTCCTGCAAACATTAGACACTCAATGAATGTGTATTGAAATAATGAAAAAGCAAAAGGTATGCTGAATGGGTTACATGATTCAAAGTAAGTAGAGTGGGGTCGTGGTCTTTACTCTGTCACTTAATTCCTGTTGACTGATGGCAAGTCTCTGGATTTCTCTGTGCTAGACTTTTCTCATTTATTACATAAAGGTCTGGGATGAGCTCCCCTATAAGGCCCTCTTTGGCCCTGACATTCTGTGAATTTGAGGTAGAGAGTCAGAATAATGAAAGTGCAGTGAAGGAGGCATGCCATTATTGCAAGCATTCTGGCACCTTGATAAAGAAATCTTACCTCTTATTAGATTTCATTCAAACAAATTCTGTTTCACTGATATTGTAACAATTATGACATAGAAAATTATTTTCACTAATTTATTTATTGCTTTGTTTTACTTTAAAAACTTTGATTATAAAAAAAGTATGCATGTTCATTATCTTAAACATGAAGAAAAATGGAACAAAGAAGAAAATAAATTATTCATAATTGTATCTTCCAATATAACAGCTGTTAATATTTTGGAGAATTCTACCTTTTTAGTATGTCTCTATATAGTTATTATGAAGTCAAGATCATACTCTTTCTATTCACCATCTATATCTAATTTTGTATCTATTTTTCTATTAATAGAAATGTGTTATATATAGACATGCAGAATACAGGATCTTACTCATTTAAATGTATCCTAAATTTCCCATCTCCATTAAATGTCTTTGAAGACATTATTTCAATGGACATTGTAGTGAATTGGGATGGCTAGAATTTTATCTGTCCAGAACCCTTTGATATCCTCTCCTCTCTTCTTTTGTTAATGGAGACTGTTAGGAGCAATTCATTCCATGTAGTTCACACCCACATCATAAGTCTGAGCACATGACCAAGCCGTGCCAATCAGAACACTGTATTCCTAGCCACAGTAGTTGAGGGAAAAGAATGAATCGTGACAACTGGGATGAATGAGTATTTCTTTGGGTCTTTCAGTGGAAACATTGATAGAAAAGTACCATAATTTCATTGAAATTAGTAGCCATAAGACTAATGTATGACGGACCAGCCGCCACAAGTCGATCAGTACCTGAAGGGGGGAGCGGGAATTAAAGAAAGAGACACACTCACACGATTGCTGATGCGGCCGGTCTTCACGGATGGTGAAGCCCCGAGTTTATTTCCCATCACCAATATATGCAGTTTGAGTACATGCAGTTTAACAATGAAAATATGCATTACCTCCTTCAAAAGCAGATCACCTATTATCATTAACTCTCCAGCAATAGCCTAAAGGTCAGAGCAAACAAAGGTCAGGTTTCCTAGGGCCTTGTCTTCCATAATCCAATTATCTTTCTTTTGTGTCCCAAGGAACTGGCTGGATTAGCCATTTTCCTCAGTGAGCAGTACAAACCCTTGACTCTCTACCAGTTAACTTGAAGGTCAGAGTAACTGAGAGGGAGTCAGTTCCCCAAGGCAATTCTTCCAAGTACTCAGATAGTCTTCTTTCTTTAGAGTCTCCCAAGGAACTGGCCATATCAGGCACATTCCTCAGATGCAGAAGTAAAACAAGTTTTACTTCCCTAAAGCCAGCCTGCATGGCTCCCAACA